>JNFV01000001.1:1839070-2100901 GCA_002564235.1 Saccharomycopsis fodiens
TCTCTGCCTGCCGCTCAGGATCGGGTCCTGCCCACAAATTCTGCCCCGTGCTTCGCGCTTTACGTAACGTCTGACAAAGTGGACCCCGACTTTGACACCTCCGATATTACTAAGTGCAAGTAGTGACTTTTCCAGGCCGCAACTTCTCCAACCATGAGCGAAAAAGTCACCAGACCGCGCTCCAAGACCACGATTCTCTCGGTGGAGCCGACACCGCTCGTCAAGAGCCGACTTTACACGTACTTTTCGTTTGTGCTCATCATATTGGCGCTCGGTGCTCCAGCATGGTATTTCACCACGTCGATCCAGAGAGAGTCGCTTGACTTTGCGCGGATCTCGGAGTATGAGGCCCTGATATACGACAAGATCAACGTGAATATCCCGATCTATGTCAATCTCCCGTCAAACCTGATGGACTCGCTCGTTGACAATGCCCAGAAATTGGTGGACGCCGCGCTTCCGAAGACCAAGTTTGGCTACAAGCTCCGGTTGATCAACAACCACAACAAACCCGTGGATCCTGTCAAGAATTACGTGCTCAACGTGAAGCACAGCGAGTCCGAGGCTGAGATGGTCTCCGTCTCGCCTGTGTCCAAGGAGGTCACGTTGTTCACCACCAGCGATATCATTGCGAAGAACATGGTGTCCGACTTTATCTCGAAAGTGTTGACCGAGGAGATTTTCAAGAAGGAACTTGAGATGTACGACAGCAAGACCGACAGTGTGGCTTTTGATAATTCGGGAAGCTACCACATTGCTTTCTCGCTCTTGAATGGTGACGGAGACTACTTGTCGTGGGAGTTCAAGGACTTCTACGACCAGTACTTGGTGAAGTTTGTCGACCTTATCTCGCTGGTGGCCAACATCAGCATCGACTCGCAGATTGAGTACTATTCTACGCTTGCCAGTGTGCCACAGTTGAACAACGAGACCGGCATGTACATACTCCAGGAGGACGACACGTCGATCTTTGTCAACCACGAGAAGTGGAACATCGACAACAATAATGTTATCATCACTGACAATAAAGATCTCAAGATTTTGAACATGATTCTTTATGTGCCTAGCAAGGAGTTCGTGCCGTTGGTCGTTGAGAACTCCGACACCAACAGTTTCATCATTCCCCAGTACGGAGGTATCCACATCTTGAACACCGACAAGTCTGTGCTCACCAAGGAGGACCTTCTTCCGGTTTTTGACATCTTCATCTCGCAGATTTTCACTTTGATAGGTATGCCAAAATCGCCAAAGTCGCCTTTCATCAGAATCGATTTCTTGACCCGCTACTACATGGTGAAGAATTTGCACGAGTCTGCCCAGAACTTGGGCTCGTTGCGCAGATTGATCCTGAGTTTGTCGACGATCTCGATTCCTAGCAACACAAAGCTCCACGTGGCCAACACGTTTGAAAACATCGACAAATCCATTGCTTGTTTGAACAGCAACGACTTTGTCGGTGCCACGAAATGGGCTAACGAGGCCCTTGTGCAGTCTAATTTGGCATTTTTTGAGAAGGAGATGGTCCAGCAGATCTATTTCCCAGAAGAGCACAAGTTTGCCGTGTACAGTCCATTGCTTGGCCCAATCCTTACCATATTGGTGTTGGGGCTTGTTAGAATCTCCCAGGATGTTAAGAGTCTTAGAAAGAGGGTGGTGGAAGTCGAAAAATAATATTTACCCTAACCATCGAATACACAACTTATCACGCATTATATTCAAGTAGCGCTGGCCTATGCATTATGTACAAAATCATCTAACTAAAAGTTTATCACAAACCCAGGACCGCGAGTCGACAGTATCGTGGTCTCGCCAATGATGGTTGGCTTCTTGCTCTTCACCTTGGTGGCAGCCTCTCTGATGGTCTCCGAAGCAGCCATGATGTTTCTCAAGATCTCCTCGTCAGTAAAACTCGCCTTGCCGACAGGAACACTGAGAAGATGCGACTTCTGCTTGAATGGGTAGGTGCCCAACGAGCCGGCCAACAAGTCCTTCAAGTCACCGGCAACAGTGCCCTTCTTGGCGTTCGGCATCAACCCCTTTGGCCCCAAGCTTCTGGCAATCGCACTCAATTGTATCTCCGGCGTAGCAAACGCCTTGTCGTACGCGTTCAAGTTCACCTTGCCCTCCTTGATAGACTCCACAAGCTCCTTGCCGCCAATCAACGCAGCACCAAAGCTCTCTGCCACCTTCACCTGGGCAGGATCACTGGTGAAGACAATGATACTGATATCCTTCAACGGCTTTGGGAATCTGATCGCGCCGTTCACAGGCGGAGCACCCTTGTCTTGCACTATTTGGGTGGTCACCGTGATCGTCGAGGCGTCGGCAGCTCTGCCCACTTCGGCAGCTCTGATAAATCTCAACGCCTGGGGGATCTCCGAGTAAAAAGCCTTTTTCTCGGCCGGCACCTTGGCGAGGAGTCTTTTCTTAGCCATGACCTTGGCTGCCTGCTTTCTGACCTGCTCTCTGTTCGAGGCGGCGGCACTGCCCACCAGCGTGGTCGAAAAGTGTCTCAATCCTCTGAACATGCTGTTGGCTGTATCTTAGACTTAGGGTTCCAGAGCCGAAATTTTTCAGTGGTCAAAGTATCACGTGATAATTACTTGACGGCAGCGAAACAGGACACCCCAGGATTATTATAACGCTGAAATGTAAGTGCAAATCCCAATTCCTACTTGACTTACGCAAAATCCATCCCGTTGTAGATTAATATGTACAGTTTATGTATGTGAGTAGGTGATGCTGAGTGGATCTTCCGGAGCAATATGAAGCGTGACGCACAAGCTACAGGTATGCTCACAAAAAAGGAGCAAAGCAGTATTTAGCACCACGGCATGGTCCGCAGCAAATAATTTGCAAAAGCTGCTGTGTAACGCTGTAAAATCCGGCCGCCCTAGACTCGCCGGCGTCGACTCGCCACGGCTTTCTTAGTAGGCAAGGTACCATCTCCCCTTGGCCTTCCGTCTGGCTATTATCTTTCTCCCCTCCTTGGTCTTCAATCTCGACATGAACCCAAACCGTCTCTTTCTCTTCAACGTGCTTGGCTGAAACGTGTTACCGCGCGACTTCCATCTTCTTTGTATTAGTCCTCCAAGGCCGAACGGCGAGCTCGACACGGCTTCCGTGGTCTGGGGGTTGAAAAGCAAGCTGCTTCTGGTCAAGAGGCCACTGCTGTTAGTAGGAAACTTTGGGAAATAAGCGCTGAGTACTTCATCGCGCTGCGTAGGAGTGGACTCACCTTGCAAAACCACCATTAAGGGCAGACTTCAATGCAAACATTGTATACCTCGCCATGGAGTCCTCCGCCAAATTTTTCGACAGTCTGGGCCGGTGAGATCACGTGCGCGGGCTGCGTTAGACATACAGAAAATTTTCTAGATCTAGATGCTTAAAGACAAAATACGAGATGGCGTCGATGAAGCAGGGCCGGTCCAATTATAATGCCGTGACGCATCCTACGGTTTTCAAAGTTTCCAGCAGTCGTTCTGTTGACGACCTGAGCGCAGAGCAGTTTCTCAGCAAGTTTCTTGAGAAGAAAGAGCTGACCACCCAAGAAATGGGGTTCACCAACAGCGGCTTGGAGGACGCTGGGGCTATCAACCCTGCTGTTTTGAGCCAGTTGAAGAGAGTTCAGAGAGGTTTGAGAGGGTTGCCTCCTACGTTGGACGGTGATCTTTTTGGCAAGAAGCTGAATAACTCGAGTGAGAGCGACAACTCAAGTAGGCAGCACAAGAAGTTTGATGATGAGGAAGGAGACAAAGAGGACGAGAATGTAAAGATTGAGGTCGACGAGGAGGAAGCTGGAGCGGCCGCCGATGAGACTGCTGAAGAGGAAGAGCCTGTCAAGTCTGAGAGCGAGGCTGAGCCTGTGGTAGAGAAGAAGGAGAAGAAAGAGAAGAAGGGCAAAAAGGAGAAGGAGAAGAAAGAAAAGAAGGAGAAGAAGGAGAAGAAGAGAAAGACCGACGGTGAAGACGGCAGCGATAAGAAGAAGCTGAAGAAATCTAAGAAGTAGAGGGGTCAAAAGTCGCGGCGTTTGAGCGTTAGAGCGTTACAGGTGGTGGGGAGACGTAAATCATAGGTGGAACCACAAGCAGCGAAAGTTACTTGGCTACCACGCACACAATACACATTGTAAATTTTGGCATTGAAATGTATGCTGGGCTGTACGATTGTATATTTCAGATGTATTGTATGAAATATTTGTGCCACATCTCTGAGTTCAGGTGACGTCTCTCAGCGGTCTTCCAATGACCCGCAGGGCCGGTGCACGCCTGCAGAAATTTTTTCAGTGTCTGCTTGCATATCTATAGTACCATCTCTTCTTCGACATATACAATAACGATGATTAGAAGACAGGCCCGTGAAAGAAAAGAATACTTATACAGAAAAGCTCTTGAGCTTCAAGAGTCGACGCTTCAGCAGAAGCGTCAGCAGCTCAAGGCCGCTTTGGCCAGCGGTAAGCCGTTGCCCAAGGACGTTGCGGAGGACGACAAGCTCCAGAAGGACTACTTATATGACGAATCGATCCAGGAGTCTGTGGATGATGAATACTCTGCGTTGAGCGGAATTCAAGAGCCAAAGGTGGTGGTGACGACGTCGCGCGATCCTAGCAGTCGACTCATTCAGTTCTCGAAGGAGATCAAGTTGTTGTTTCCAACCTCTGTGAAGTTGAACAGAGGTAATTACATCATGCCCAACTTGGTTGAGGCTTGCAAGGCCAGCAACACCACTGACTTGATTGTTGTGCACGAGCACCGTGGTGTTCCAACGTCGCTCACGATTTCCCATTTGCCACACGGTCCTACTGCGTTCTTCACCATCCACAACGCTGTCTTCAGACACGACATCTTGAATGCCGGAAACCAGAGTGAAGCCCATCCACACTTGATTTTTGAGAACTTCACGACGAAGTTGGGAGAGCGGATTGTGACGATATTGAAGCACATGTTCCCACCGGGGGTCAAGAAGGACAGCCCGCGTGTGATAAGTTTCATCAACAACGGTGACTTTATCAGTGTGAGACAGCACGTTTATGTGAAGACGAAAGACGGTGTTGAGATTGCGGAAGTGGGTCCTCGGTTCGAGTTGAAGTTGTTTGAGTTGAGATTGGGAACGCTAGACAACCAGGATGCGGATGTCGAGTGGAAGTTGAGACGGTTTGTCAGAACCGCGAACAGAAAGGACTACCTTGCGGAATAATTTTAGCAGTGTAATATATTCGAGATCATTAAAATTTTTGTAATTGTACTGAGAAGAATCGGTAGATGAGAATGAGTTCCCTACGTGATAACGACATTATGGTTTCAAACACGAAGTGTGCACAATGTTTATCGTCACGCAACGTCTAGAATTGGCAACGAAGCTTAAAAAATATCGCTTACTATAATGAAATTTCTGAATAATTGAAGAGGAACCGGTAATATAAAAAATAAATAAATAGTTGATCAATTGTTAACGAATAAAAAAAAGACGTCGCATCATACATTCTTCTTCAGATACTTCGCAGAAACCTGCTTGAGAACCTTCCCAAACCCAAAAAACTCAATGACCGCCCACTCGTAATAGTATTCTGGAAGGATCGATCTAAGCCAGAAAATGGACGAAGCCTGCGTGCCTCTGTAGTAGTCAATGTTTCCATACAATTTCGCACCGACGAGATCGTTGACGGTTCTAGTGGCGTACTGATCGGCGGTTATGGCGCCTGCAGAGGCCTTGGCTATGTGAGCAAGAGCGTCTTGAGTACCTTCAACGTTGTAGACCGAGCCAGACCAAAGATCTGCTTGATCTTCAATGCCCGTGTTGACAATTCCGGTATAGTGGTGCACGACTGTGACCCCGAGTGGAGCAAACTCGAGCTTCAAACTCTCCGCGTATGCTCTAATCGCAGCCTTCGTAGCAGAGTAAAGACCAAAGAACACCAGCGGGATAACGGCAGCAACGGACCCAGTGAAGTCGACGGTCCCCTTTGCTTTGATCAAAAATGGCGAGAGTTCCCTGGTGACTCTGATATGGCCAAACAAGTTTGTGTTGAAAAGCTTCAAGACGTCTTCGTCAGAGATTTCGAATCCAATGCCACGAACAAGAATGCCGGCATTGTTGACTAAAAAATCGAGAGAGCCTCCGGTTTCGTTCTCGACAATGTGGCGCAAGTTCTTGACGCTGTCTGGAGAAGTGATGTCAAGCACCACGGGAATGATTCCATATTTCTGGACCTCGGCGGCAATCGACTCAATCTTTCTGGCACCGGCAAAAACCTTGTAGCCTCTCTTGGCGAATTCGACAGCAATGGCTTTTCCGATGCCAGAGGAGGCACCAGTGACCACGACGGATTTAGGCTGCGTTGACATGGATGGTTGGAGTAGTGTACGTGAGTTGATAGGTTAAGTAGAACGGCTCTGAAGCCAAAGGCCCCCAGATCTACGGTTTATATAGTACTACTTGTTTGTTAGCTGTGGCGTATTAGTAATGGGCCGAAGGGTTTGCGTGTTCGGCCGAACCACTGTTGGGGCTCTGAGATTTGCGGCTTGTCTGCCAGCCGCGCAAACTTAGTTTGCCGTCAAGATCTGCCATTTAGAGTTCGTCGGGCGTTGTCAGTTCTGGGGCATGTTTGCACTCAGCAGGTTTGTGTGTGTTTTGTGTATGCCTCGATTTTACGGATGCTTATCTGGTTTGTGTTGTGTGGGTCGTGCACTTTCCAGTGCATTGCGAAGTCCAGCTTTCTAGGCGGGATTGGGCGGGCCAAGGCACAGGCGGCACTCTGGAACTTTTAGGTCGGACGGGTCCGAAAACTGTTGGGGACCGAAACATGCACAATTCCGGATGACAAATGTGGCAGGCGATGGAGAAATGTCGTTTAGTAGTAGAGTAGTTTGTACCTGATTTCGCAATTGCCACTTGCTCTCCGTTGAAACGGCCCATCATTTTGTAGAAAAGATTTAACAGTGAAACACGTACAGCGCTTGAACGTCAAAGCACTGTGGAATTCCTCCTTGGCCGCGCGCAGGTTCGGTAAGTGGGCCACTCCACGAGTGGCCAACTGTGGGGTAGGCAATCACACCATACGCGACAACCCAAGTGTGAGATGCCACAACTGCAAATCCTTAATTAACGGAATACAGCCTCCGGAATTGACTAGCCTACTGCCAAGTAGGATAGATTCCCATGGTCTCCGCTTGGCACGGCACCATGTCCATGACATGACTCACACGTCTCGTTCGTGCGGCTCACAGTGCACCTCACACGCCCGTCCGAGCCCTGCAGCGGTCTTCCAAGGTGTCTTATCTAGCAAAAGATCATACGATTTGCGCCTCGCGCAAAGCCAAAAATAGCAAATTTTCCCCGTAAACTGTTCTGCCTTGCCTCAACCACAATCCCCCGCAATTCGCTTATTACTCACCCGCCTCGCTCGCGATGGGCGCCCAACTCCGCGGGTTTTCAGGGAAAATTTTTTGCGCTTGCAAGTGCCTGCACCGCCTACGGAGGCCGTTCGCCCTGTACATAAGCAATGCTGCTCCGCAGTCCCCATTCCTGCACCCTACGCATCCCATGTCGTTCACCCCAGCCAACCCTCTCACGCTCGAGGACATCAACCCATTGACCATTGAGGCCAAGTACGCGGTCCGCGGGCGTGTCCCGACCAGAGCCCAGGAGCTCGCCGCGCAATTGAAGAAAAACCCGGGCTCGTTGCCCTTCGATAAGGTTATCTTCTCGAACATTGGCAACCCGCAGCAGTTGAACCAGAAGCCCCTCAGCTTCTACCGCCGGGTGTTGTCGTTGGTGCAGAACCCGGAGCTTCTCGAGAATCCGCCGGCCTCGTACCCGAAGGACACCATTGCCCGTGCCAAACGGTTTCTTGAGGACGCCACGTCGGTCGGCGCATACTCCGGATCGCAGGGCGTGGACGTTGCTCGCGAGTCGGTTGCCAAGTACATCTCGAAACGTGACGGGTTTGAGTCCAGCCCGGACGACATTTTCTTGACGAACGGTGCGTCTGGTGCCGTCGACTACCTTATCGAGACCCTTACTTATGGCCCGGCCACGGGTGTCTTGATCCCGATCCCACAGTACCCGCTTTACTCCGCGATTCTTGCGTTGCTTCACGCCACGCCTATCCCGTACTTTTTGAAGGAGGAGGACGGGTGGTCCATCAACGCCAAGGACATTGAGAAGGCGGTGCTTGACTCTGAGAAGAACGGCGTCAAGGCCAAGGCGTTGGTGATCATCAACCCGGGCAACCCTACTGGTGCTGTCTTGTCGTTCGACACGATTGCCGAGATCCTCGAGGTCGCGGCCCGCCACGGGCTTGTCGTGATTGCCGATGAGGTTTACCAGGAAAATGTGTACAAGGGCGAGTTTGTGTCGGTGCGCAAGGTGTTGAAGACCCTCCAGCAGAAGTCGGACTTGTACAACGAGGTACAGGTTGCGTCGTTGCACCTGACGTCCAAGGGCTTGAATGGCGAGTGCGGCCAGCGTGGCGGGTACATGGAGTTGATTGGGTTCACAGACGAGGTCAAGAAGATCTTCATCAAGATGGTTTCCATCAATCTCTGTGCAGTGGTCACTGGTCAATGTGTGGTAGAGTTGATGGTGAACCCGCCACAGAAGGGCGACGAGAGTTACGAGCTTGACCAGAAAGAGAGAGGCGAGATCTACGACTCGTTGAAACACCGTGCCGAGTACCTTACGGGTGCGTTCAACGAGATGTACCACGTGCACTGCGAGGACGCTGACGGCGCGATGTACTTGTTCCCTAAGATCGAGTTTCCGGAGAAGGTGAAGGCCGCTGCCAAGGAGAAGGGGCTCGAGCCGGACGCGTTCTACTGCTTGGAGTTGTTGGAGAATACCGGTATTTGTACGGTTCCAGGGTCTGGCTTCCGCCAAGCACCGGGAACCTACCACGTGCGCACCACCTTTTTGCCAGAGGGCGTTGAATGGATTAATCACTGGAAGGAGTTCCACAACAAGTTTATGCATGATTACAAAGATTAGACACCCCGAGCGGATTGAGGCGGTGTCTTAACTGATCTTTGCGCTAAGTAGTTCACGCCCTGGTGAAGGTACTGGCTACTGAGCAGGGACTAAGCTAAGCAAGAACTCTAAGAACACATAACGGGGGACACTAGATGAATAGAAATTTTGAAAGGTTTGTAGAAATCGTAGTGCAGAGTGGGGGCCTGGCATAGGGCGGAGCGCATGACATAGGACAGAGCGTGAACCGGTCAGCGTTTGCCAGAGCTGCCTTATGTAGTACTCCGCAATTCGGAAGGCAGTGGGTGAGGCGGCTCCTTGGAAAGCACCAAAGCACTAGAATGCGTCACAACCATTGAAAACGGACTATACTATAAAACTTGTACACAGAAAGGAGCCCAGCCAAGAAAGAAGGATATATAAGTTCCAATGGTGGTGAACAATTCAGAGCGCTTGCTCCTTTGCATTGCTGCCACTTTCTTGATCTGCGAGGGCTTCTAACGCAAATTTTCAGGGCCCACACCTCCGAGTGGTAACACGGGTCCACCTCAACTCTTGCGTCTCAACTAGCAATGGCTCTTCTAGAGGAGTTGCAGCGGAAAATCCACAAGTATGGCTTGATTCCAAAGCTCATCAAGAATCTCGCGTACATCTCGTTTGTATGCGCGGTGGTGGGGGCCGCCTGGATCCTCTACCTTCCAACCGAGGGCAGCTACAGAAACACCTACATAAGCGAAAACGCGCTCATGCCGTCGCAGGCGTACAGCTACTACCGCGAGAGTGAGTGGAACTTTCTTCGTGGGTACCGGGACGAGCTTGCTAAAGTTGAAAACCTGACGCTGGTTGAGCGGAACTCGCTTATCAAGCAGTACCTCAATGACGTTGGTTTCAGCGTCGGCGAGCACCTGTGTGGCACGAACAGCAGTGCTCCGGGCCATAACGTGTATGGCGTGCTTAATGCTCCGCGCAGCGACGGCACCGAGGCGATGGCGCTCGTGGCGCCATGGTACACCAAGGACGGCGAGTTTAACAAGAACGGAGTGTCGTTGGCGATTGCGTTGGCGCGCTACTTCACGCGCTGGACCGTCTGGAGCAAGAACATCATCGTGGTGTTCCCCGAGGACGGCCAGTTTGCGCTCCGGCTGTGGGTCAAGGCGTACCACTCGTCGCTTGACTTGACGGCTGGCTCGATCGAGGCGGCGTTGGTCCTCGAGTATCCTGGAGAGGGCGACTATTTCGATTATCTTGAAGTTTCTTACGAGGGCGTCAATGGGCAGCTTCCAAACCTCGACCTCTTGAACACTGCCATTCAAGTGCTGACCCACGAGGGAATGAAGGTCGCGTTGCAGCGTGTTGACAAGGACAGCGTGCACGACGACAACTACTTGGCCAGACTTACGGTGCTCTTGCAAGGCATTCGTGAGCTCGTGCTTGCGGGGCTTAAGAAATCGAACGGATGCGAGGTGTTTTCGGGCTACAGAATTCAAGCTATCACTTTGAGGGCCGTTGGGGCGGAGGGGAGCATCGATATCACTACTCTTGGCCGCGTCGTTGAGGCCCTGTTCCGCTCGGTCAACAACTTGCTCGAGAAGTTCCACCAGTCGTTCTTCTTCTACCTCATGTTGGGACCCAAGGTGTTCATCTCGATCGGAACCTACCTCCCGTCGGCGGTGCTCTTCTCCGCGAGTTACGCACTTGCCGCATTGAGTGTCGTGCTCAATTCCGAACTCGAGTTCAGCTTTTTCCTCAAAGCTCTCATCAAGGTGTTTACCATCTTCTTGGCCATTCTTACATCGTCGGCGGTCGTCGGCTCTATCTTACTTTACCTCCCTCTTCCATCGTCGTTCATCTACTACGCCCTCCTTGTCTCGGGGCTTATACTCTCGACGCTTCCAACGAAGCAGCTCGTGCTCGCCAACCTCGCGGGGCTTGTGGGAAAGGCCAATCCGTTCAACCCGTTCATCTTCTACGCGTCGACGAGCTACTTGCTTCAGCTGATTGCGCTTCTCTATTCGAGTTTGATCCTTACCCTGATCTTGGTGGTGCACTTCTCGTTGGCATACACCCTCGGCATTTGTATGCTACCGCTCACATTCATCCGGCCTATCACACTTAGGTCACACAAGTACCAGGAGAGCATCAACGCGGTGTGCCTCATGCTCACGTGCCCTTGGTTCGCGGTCTTTGCGGTGGGGCTCCTCGACGCCGATTTTGCTAACGGTCCCGTCGACGTCATGCACGGCCTCCTAACCGCGTGGCGCAACTTTGACTGCTGGACGTGGTTCATTATTATTCTCGGGTGGTTGCCCGTGTGGCTCAGCTGTGTGTTCACGGGGCTGACGATCAGCGACGAGTCCGAGTACGGGGTGGTTGACTTGAAGAAGGATATTTAAATCAATATGTACATGTATGAAATACATAGAAGGCAGCAAAATTAGTAAGCGGTGTACTGGCGATCAGTAAGAACAAGCATCAGGCACCGCCTTGACTTCGCCGGGTGCTGCGACGCCCAGTACAAGCCCCCACTGAACCTTAACTATCAGCAAAAACGCATCGCTGCGGTGTCTATATGATTTGCCACTGCTAGTTGGAAAATCTTTCCTGGTTATTTCTCAACGCAATGACGTGCTCGATCTTGGTCATCGCCTCCTCCAACAACTCCTTGCGCTGCTGGAGCTCGATGTGGCGTTTCACTTTCGGGTCCTCCTTCGCGATCTTCTCTATCGTCTCCTTCGAGAGCCCCGACGAACTGAGCTTGACATCGAGATCACGTGGGAAGTTGTAGTAGAAATCACTCAAAAGCTCAACATTGAGGAACAAGATCGACGTCTGCGTCAACTTATCCACCACCGCATTGAGAAAAATCTCGGGGCACTTGTACTTGTTGTCCTTCGAGGCGCAAAGCGGCGATTTCAACGAGTTGATGCGCATCTGGAGTAACGCGACCCTGTCCTGCAAAAAGATCGCCTGCTTGCCGCGCTTAAGAATAATCTTTGAAAATTGGAGCGACTCGTCGTTGTGGCTCAGAATATCCTTGTTGATGTGCTCTTTCTCAATATGCAGGATCACATTTTTCAACTTGCGGCTGCCTACCTCGGCACTCAACTGCTTGTAAGCGCGCAGGCACTGTTTAATCTCCTCCGAGAGCAACCGAATCAGGTGCTCCTTGGAGACGTTCCATTCGCGGTCCTCAAGATCGATCTCGTACTTGAACGGCTTGATACAGTTCTCGACCTGATCGGCAGTGGAGTAGTAGCGCAGATTGAGCACGGACATCGCAGAGTTCAACACGATCTCCTTCGCCAACGGGTGTTTCTCCAAATTGGTGTGGCTCAGGATGGCATTAATCTCGTCAAGAAGCGCGTTTGTCACGAGCGACGTCAGTAACCGCCCAATACCCAACTTCGTCAAGCTCAGTGTCGTGAGGTCAAGCTTGCGATGCCAGTAGAGGTCGTTGTCAGACGCATCCGGAAGCTCCAGAAGAATCGGTTCACTGTAGGAGGCGCCGTCCTGGGGAATTGGCATGTTCCAGTACCGCAACGCCAAAAGATCCAACACCTTCTGGTCGAGCTCGCTGCGGAGAATCAGGCGGATCTCGTTCTTGCCAAACTTCCCGCTAAACTCCTTGACCGCAACCTTCATGGTGTCCAAAGTAGACGCCAAATAAGTCTCGGGCGTCAAGAGACGGTCGTTGAACTCAACTTTGAATTTGTAAGAAGAGTCCTCCAACTCGCGCTGGATCGCTTGATGAGTAGGCTTCAAGGAAGCCAGCATGGACTTTTCCAACACCTTCATCAAACGCTTTTTCAAGAGCTTGGTTCCGACCAGGGAGTTGTAGAAATATTTCTCATTCTCCTCAAAAAAGTACTTCTTCTCATTCAGCTGCAAATCTTTCAGGAGATTCTGCGGTGCCTTCTTGCTAAGAAAAAGCGCTCCATGTGCCTTCTCCGGCGCCTTCGAGATCACACCAACATATCCCATCTTCAACGGGTACTTGTTGTTCTTGAGCACGTCACGTGCCCGCTTCGGGTCGATGAGGTCCACCTTGGTGATCACTCCAAGAGTGCGCTCGCCCAACGGATCGACCAACTTGGCCGCCCGCAACGCCAGCGAGTTCGCCAAGTCCACGTCGGCCGGAGAAATCGCAAGAATTATGTTTGGCGGCTCCAAGTATTTGCGGCACACGTCACGGATTTTCTGTTTGAGCTCTGTTGGTTGGTCATCGGCCTGCACCTGGATATAGCCCGGAAGATCAATCAACGTGAGGTCTGGGGCGGAAGCCAGGCGGATCGTGAGGCGGATCGGGTCTTCAGAAATGGCCGCCGACGCCGGCACCGCCAAGTTAAGCTCAAGCAAAATCCGCAGCACTTCGTCAAAGTTCGTGAGCTTTGCCATGTTCAAGTCTGTAAACTCCGCGGTCTCGAGGTTCGCCTGCGGGTCGTTGATGAGGGTGAGCTCAATGGGGCGCCGGGTGACCATGTTGTTGCCCTTCGGGAGGAATTGCTTGCCCACTACGGCCTCCAACACAGAAGACTTTCCGGAACTCTGCGAGCCCACAACGACGATCAGGGGTAATTTCAAAGACTCGTTCTCGTCGATTTGAGACAAAAGCGCGCGGATCTCAATCATCTGCTTAGTGAGGTTCAACATCTGATCCTCAGGAGAGATTTTCTTGGCGTCGTCCTCATCATCCTCGTCGTCATCGTCCTCTTCCTGCTCTTGATCGCTTTCTTCTTCATCCTGGCTCATAAGCGCCGCAGCGGCAACGCCGCCACCGCCTCCCCCGGCCACGGCAGAAGCATCGCTTCCCTCTCCGCCCGAGCCAGAACTACTTTCACCGCTCCCTTTTGGAAACATATCCTTGGCACTTTGAAAAAAGCCGGAGAACAGGTCCCCCGCGCTCATTGCAAAATCCTTGAGCTTGTCAAGCTGGTCCCCTGTATACGCGGTTGCCTCTTCTACCTTGTAGATAACGTACGACCCTCCCGCAGCCAAGCCACCGCCTATGGCAGCCGGAACTCTCACTAGTTTAAGAGCAAACTTGGGAATCAGCGTAAACGAGATATGACGGGCCGCCCCGGTTGTCAGTAGCGTCGAGAGATGGAGTACTCTGCTTGTGTGTAGTTTTGGCCGCTGATGGTTTGGAGTAAACAGCGAGATTCTGCCGCGGCTCTGGAACTGGAGCCCGTGGCGGGGCGCCAAGAGCCGGCTCGCGGCTCGCGCAGATGAAGCGTAGCTCAACTGGCGCAGCATGTTGTTAGTTTATTGTGTCGATGGCGAATAGCTGTATTTGATGTGATGGTTAGGCGCATGTGGGATTGCTAATGGAAGCGGGGTGTCCGAAAATTACTAAGCGCAGACAGGAGCGGTGGAAGTCGAAAACGGACACTGCTTTCTGCAGCTTTGCTCCTTCACTAAAGATTGGAAGCAGTCGGGAACTGAGCCAAATACACATTTTCCTGTTTAGTTTAAATTTGTGAGAGAGCACAGTTGAGTTATTTTTTTTGGCACACCCTGCATGTTTGGGCGTTCCAGAACTGCGGATGGTGTAATGCAGCGTAATGAAGTGGGAAGTAGGCTGCCTGCGTGCGATCCGGAAAGCAGTATAGTGGCAGAGTAAGGGAGTAGACGGGGCTTGCAGATCGCGCTTCGGTAAATAAATTTTTTGGGGCTGCAACATTTTGGCTTAAATTCGTGGCTTGCTTTGTGCCGTGAAGGGGTATTTGGGGCTGAAGGCTATGAGATTCTTGCCAGAGTCAATTGTATAGACGGGTACTCATAGTGGGAATTTCTGAGGGAAGCAGTGTAGGCGTCCGCCATTTGACTGCGCGCGGCCTGCAAGCTTCTGGGCGGATCTCAGGCGGGTGCATGTAAACGATCCTGGCCGCTGGGTCGCTGCCGAATGCGGTGCGGATCCGCCAACATGAAACCGGGGCGCGGTGAAACACAGCATGCACCAGCACAACGTGGTTGGACAATGTCTTTCCTGGTAACAGAGAACTATAAATGTAAACGAGGCTGCACCTCAGATGCGTCGACTGTACATTGTTCACGAAAAAGGCTTTCAAAATGAGATACTCCACCGCCATAATAACGTCGCTCGCTGCCAGCTTGGCCTCGGCCACAACTGTGGTGACATTGGGCTCGGCCACCTACACTGTGACCACCGATACTGTGATTTCCTACACCTCTGGCCAATACTTGATTGTCAATACCTTTTATGGGTCTGAGGGGATCAAGGGTGCGTCTACTACGAGCAGCGGTAGCAGTGGCTCGGCCACAAGCACTGGTTCCACCTCTGGTGCTACCGCCGCCGCCGCTGCCACCGGATCGAGTGCGACCTCCACCAGCGGAGCGTCCTCTTCTTCCTCTACATCTGGTGCCTCTTCCGCTAGTGGATCTACTGGCGGGGCTTCCTCTGGCGCCTCCACCGCTAGCGGCTCCAGTGGTTCCTCCTCTGGCACCCACACTGACGTCGCCGGAACTGCCACTCCCGTCTCGGGCTCTGTCACTGATGATCACACGGCCTCGGGACACTCTGGATCTGGCTCGGGCGCTTCCGGCACCGGCGCCAGCACTGCTCATTCCAGTGAACACTCTTCTTCCTCCTCCAAGGGAAGCTCGTCGGCAAAGGGAAACTCGACTTCGGAGCACAAGGGCGCAGCCAATGCAAACATTCTTTCCTCGGGAATGATGTTGGTTGGTGTTGCCGCTCTCTTGCTTTAAGTGGGCTTATGAGTGGGCCCTTAATTTTATATACCTTATCTCTAGATGTTAGAACTTACGCTTTGTTACTTTGGAACGTAGCTCAATAAATGAAAGGCAAAAAAGACTCTTGCTTCCAGGTCGGATCAGACTCCAGGTGAGAATACTACAAGGCAGTGCCAACACGCAATGCTGTCTTCCCCTCCCCCACAGTACTGGTCCATGGTACCTGCATGGAGCCTGCGGTCGCACTGTGAGGAGGTCGTGTGACGACACTATCACTCTCTCAGCTAACTGTGACACTGCTTCCACTACTGTCAAGTGCCATAAGATATGCGCATGTCATTAATACGTTTCTAATTTATTTAGCTGCAATAGAGCCCGCCTCCGGTCACATCTACTTCTCGTACTTCGCCTTGACGCTCGAAATGAGCTTCTTCAAGTCGCCCAACCCGCCAGTCGCTTTCTTTGAGGCGCGGCTTTGAACACGACTGTTGTTGAACGCCGGGTTGTTGAAGGTTGTGTTACCACCAAACGTAATATTACTCCGACTGAACGTGGGATTGCCCCGACTGAATGAAATATTGCCTCTGTTGACAGTAGTGTTGCCACTGACAAAACTCCCATTACCGCTCTGTCGCGACTCAGCAAGCTTTCCAAGAATACTCCCACTGAACGCCCTTTGAGAAGCAGGCTTCTGCTGGTTGTTAAGTATCGAAAACTCGTTGTGTGTCGAGTCGTCAAAGTTGAACGTGCTCGACCCAACGATACTTGAGTTATTAGCAAGCGCCGAGCCCATCGCACTGTGATTGGCGTTCACCCTGTAGAGCATCGAAGTGTTGGGCCGCTTGAACGCGCCGCCAATTTGTTGGCTGGCGGCACGTTTCGGACCACTAAAAGTTAACGAGTTGTTGATGATGGTGCTGTAGCTCTGGTTTCGCTTGGCCGCAGCCAAGTCGTGGCTGGCTCCCAGGTACTTGGTGAAGTACGGATGGCGCCTCAAAAGGAGCTCGTCCCGTTTGTCGGATTCCCGGGTATCATTTCCTGTACCATCGCTCACCGTGGCATTACTCTGCACCGCCTTGGCAGTCTCAACCGGTGCCGTTGAAGCGGTTTCGGTAATCTTCGGAACTCTCTCCTTTTCAACAGCAACATTTTTATCCTTGGAGATTGCTTTCTCGGTCTGCTGCCCATTATAATGCTTTGCAATTTTTGCGAAAGTCTTGATCAACCTTCTGCTGTTCTGCTGGTCATTCGCCCTTCTCAACCCGCAGAACACCACGTCTACCAAGTTCGCTTTGAACACCCGCTTCACCTTGTCGATATCAAGTAGCTGGTATATCTGGCTGTCAGCAAAGACATGCTTGTCGTCGATCCAGTACATCAACACTATCTGGTACTTGTAGTGAGTGACAGAGTCCACTCGCTGGAGCCACTCAATGAGCTGACGGCCGTCCTTTTGAAGCTTCTGCTCTGCCTCAATGTGCGTCGCTGGTCTAGTGGAAAAGCCACACTCAAGAAACACAAAAGCGGTGTGTTCCGACTCACCAGTTACTAACAGCACCTTGCCATGTGCGTTGACTATCTCCTTGTCGAACGGAAGCTTGGCCTTATACCACTCCCCAGGAAACTTCTCGTTCCATTTCTGACTGAAAAAGCTCCCCGCAAGCTCATACTGCTTGCCGCGGTACAACCGGGAGTCCGAAAAACAAGGCTTTATGTCTAACCTCGTCCACGACTCCAGCTCTGCTGGCTGCAACCCCGCCATGCTGTCCTGCACCCTGAACATCAGGGCGTGTGACAACTTGCGCTGCTGTTGTGGCACAGCTACGGGCTTAGCGTCACCCTTCTGGAAGTTGCTGATAATGTTCAGCCGCTTAGAGTTGTAACCCACATTGGGAGCCACTCCAAAATACCGTTTGGTACGATTATACTCATCCAACTTTCTCTGCTTCTCATCAAAATCAACCTTACACCGTTTACCGACAACGGCAAGCCGCTTGAAAACTTTCCGCTTGAGCTGGTACTGCCAGAACTTGTTCGCAACCGCCTCGGCCGCAACGGAAGCAGCAATCTGTCCAACCATATCCTGGAGAATACTCTCCGAAACCACCTTTGCCTCCGCAGCCTTTCTTTTCTGGGCCTGCTCGATTCTTTGTCTCTCAATCTCTGCCTTTCTCAACTCCTCTTGTCTGCGGATTTCCGCCTGCTTTCTCTGCTCCTCCTGCTGCTGCCTTATGCGCTCTTCTTCGGCTCTCCTTTGTCTCTCCTCGGCCTCCGCTCTCTTTTTCTCCTCCAACTGCCGCTGCTTCTCCATGATTACCTGCTTTTTTCTCGCCATTTCCTGCTCGGCGCGTTCCTTTGCCAAATCACGCTGGTCCACCTCGGGCTGCTTCTCTGGAACGGCGGCCGCCGCCTTCATCATGGACGGCAAAGCATTTACGTTACTACCGTTCTGTCCAAGGAATGAGCCCTGATTGGAAGAAAACCCGTTGCTCGCCAGGCCAATGCCGTTTGGTAGATTGAAGGTGCTCGGCAAACTTGTGCTGGCAGGTAGGCTGGTGCTACTCGGTAGTGAGAAGTTATTTTGCGGCCCCAGGTTAACAATCTCGCTGAACGACATGTTGTTCATCTTGGCGTTCAACCGGGGGTCGTACGCACTCTTAAGGGAATTCGCCAGCACAGTGCCGTCGTCTGGTGGGAACAACCGCGCAAGCGCCAGCGGCATCAGCAACACGTCTTGCCCGTCATTCAGCCACTCAATTTTAAAGGCCGTTAGAAATTTTTTAACCGCTTCTGTATCGGGAAACGCCAAGACCTCTGAGAGATGCGAAAGGTACACCGTCTTGGACTTTGTGTGGATAGCGCCAACAAGCATCGTCAATGAACGGAGCCTTATTTGATTGAAGGAGACTTCTAGCAAGCAAGAAAGTAAAAACGGCGTCTGGGGCAGTAGCACAAGACCAAAAAAAGTTGTGTACCAGTCCGTCAGGTTCCTACTATACCGTAAGCTCACAACATGGCGGAACCGCAAGGCAAGCTGCACAAACGGATGGCTATATATCCTCAGCGGAAGCAGCTCGCAATTCCGCTCAAGATCAGGATCGTTCATCTTCAAGATTAAATGATACGCACGAAACTCGGCCTCGTTCGGCGGTGGCGGGTAGCCCTTCTTGCGGTACTCGTCATACATCTCCGCCAAGGTTTTCAACGACTTTTCAAGCTGCTCCAACTCCTGCTGTTGCGAATACTCGACGGTGGAGTTTGCCATGATGTGGAGCGATAAAATATGAATCCGCGCAATCTTCTCGTTGCACTCGATTGTTTCGGGGCCATAGTAGTTCTGGAAAGTAAAGTCCTGACGAATTGACCGCGTGCGATCCCAGATAAAAGACTGCGACTCGGGCATGAGCTGGAGTAGGTGCTCTGTTATGTAGTGGAGTGTTTGGACCAATACCTGTGGAGGTCGGACATCTGACGGAAGCGGTGGCTCCTGTCCCGCAGCAGGCCGGGCAAACGATTTTATCGCTCGGCCTCGCGAGATTAAATTGGTCTGTGGATCCTTCTCCCTGGAGTTCACATTATTCTGCCGCGTGCGCCGGATCCGCTCAAATGTTGGACACATATCCACACACGTCCCTCTGAAAGAGATCGCGTCGTCAAGCGTCCGCCGCAGATTTTCGTCGTCAAGATACCCGCGCTTGATCATCTCCAGCCGTTCTTGAGTTCGTAACAGTTGGGCCTCAGAGTACAAACTCTCTATATCATTCTTGAGCCCCGCTGCCTCAAGCTGGACCATTTTGGCCTGGGTCTGCTGGTCGTAGTCGTCACGCAACGGCTCAAAGACATAGGCCCGGGTGTCGCTGACAAGTCGCTGAAGCCTGCGCCGGCCGTCGCCGGGGGCCTGCTTCTGAAACCCGTATTTTTCGGGGTTCGCGAGAAACGGCACTCGCGGCACATTCACCGACATCTGCTGGTGGAGCCTGCACCGTGAAGATTCCAAATAGTATACATGGTCACGTGATACTAGATGTGATGCGAGCAATGTGGGGCCATTAAAAAAGCGTCCTTCCTGTTATTTCAGATACTTGAAAATTCGATTTTTAGTAATTTCATTCGGATTAAGAAATGATTTCGTCTACGATCTTACATCTTTTATTATCTTTAATTTTTCATGAGGTTTAATTGTATTGGCTATGCATCAAGTAAACTGTGCTGGTGCACGGCCGGACGTAACGCTGAGCACTAGCAAAGCTTGCGACTTAAACAGCTAGCTGATTTTCAACTTCGCATTCAGGCCCTGGCTCAGCACCCTGGCATCGCCGGTGCACTACAGGCATTAAATGCCCGCCGCTCTGAAAATCAAAATAAGCGCACTGTCGCTCTCGCCACCCCCAGCCAAGCCCTCCACCTTGTCCCTGTCCACATGCTGCACCTTGTCGTCATTGTAAAACCACCACGAGTTCCCCGTCAAGTCCCGGTCATTCCGGGTAAAGCACTGGTAATGCCCCGAATCGGCAGACGAGCCCTTGTGGGTCACCACCGAGACCAAGTCGTACAACGGCGACGGCGCCTCGCCCTCGCTCAAGTCAGCAGGATACGCCTTTTTGAACTCCGCGCGCCACTTCTCCTCGTTCTCCTCGTACTCCTTCTCCTCGAGCTGGTACCGCTCCTTGTTGCTGAGGTACTTCGACGAGCTGTCGTTGAGCTTCAACTTCTTACTCTTGCGGGTCTCCTTGTCGGCCTCCTCCTTCTCCTTCAAGACCTTGTAGAGCTCGTCACGAGATTTGATGTTTTGTGGCTTAACCTCGTCAGCAAGTAGATCAGACACGTCCAACTGGAACGGGAACGCGACTTTCCGCAAAATCTTGGCCTTCTTGCTGATCTCCCGCTTCCAGTAGAACCGCACAAAGTTCACGGTCAAGTACTTTGGGAGACGCGTGATCTTACTGCTCACCTCGTAGCGCGCGTTGTGTCCAAGGTGCGAGTTGTTTTTCTCAATCGTTTCCTTCATGCCCTCCACCAAGCCGTTCTTCAAAAAATTGGTGCTGATGGTGATGTGGCACGACAACTTGAGAGCCTGCTCCTCCACCGTCACGGGTTTGTCCTCGGGATCCTCCTCAATGCACTTGGTGGTCTTTGCGAGCCCAATGCCAAAGTATTTCTGGACAAAGTCCTGCGGCAACGACCCTCCCAAGTGGTGCAAGATCTGCGAAAACGCCTCCTCGGCGTCCTGCTGCTTGTACCCGTGGGCGTCGCGCTCGGCAAACTGCGGGAAGCTGTCGCGCAAGCTGTTCAAGAACGAGAGCGGGATGATGTACTTGCCGTTGCCCGAAGTCTTGCCCCTCTGGAGTCTGCTGAAGGTGCCCTTCAACTCCGTCGTGAGCTTGTCGCCCGCGGTGTACTTCTCCAACGCCCCGCGCAACTCCGCAACATTGTTCAACGCCTGCAACGAGGAATTGAGGTAGCACGTGTTGCCGAGGTTCTGCAACCCCAAGGGGTCGCCGCTGAACTCCACAAGCTTGCCCTGCTTCTCCAAGTCCTCAATGAACACCACGGGCTCCTTGGGTTTCTGGGGAACGCCCTCGGCGTCCGGGGTGCCGAGCACCATGATCGCCTGGTTGGGCTTCAAGTTGCACTCTGCGAGCACCGTGTCGTCCTTCAACTGGCCGCCTTTCATCAACACTTTCTGTCTCTCCGGCGGCACGTGTGTGAGCGAGAAGATCTGGGACTTGAGCACAATGCCGCGCTCGCTGGGGTCTATGTCGACATTGTAGGTCTTGCCGGCGTGGCGGATCACCACGGGGATTATCGAGTCGGCCATTATGCAAAAGGGGCCAGTGTTGTGTGTGGTGCTATGCTGTGCTGCGTCTTCAGAACAAGTTGCCACTCCGAAACGCGTGAGAGACAGTCATGTGACCCCGCGGGTGGGAAACTGGTGGAAAAAGCAGGTGGGATAAGGAAGGGTATTGGGCGGCCCATGCGCGGGCTGGGGCGGGTGTTTAGCTGCATGGGCGGCTCCCTCAGTAGCGGAGTCTCAAGAGTGTAAGAGAGACAGAATAGTCTGGACGATACAACGCCACAATTTATTTGTATAAAAGATTAGGTTTTTTTTCTGGCAGTTTGTATGATAAAAATTTTGGGCCGTCCAAAGCCACTCAGTAAACTGCTGCTATTTTTTCACTGATGTTTCAATGGGGCTTAACAGATGAAAGAACTGCTGACAGGCAGACGACTGGCAAAAAACAATGATAAGATAATAGATATTACGATCAACTCGGTGGCATCCTTGATGGCCCATTTAAACATTAAAAAACAACACAATTACAAAAAAAAAAAACAATTGAGCACTTTTCTGAAGTTATGACCCTTCATTAGTGCCGGTATGTGCGATAGTTAGACGTGGGGAAGTGGAGAGTAGCCAATTGAGCACGGGGTAGGGTGCCAGTGGAGAAGGGTTGCGGGGACACATCAAGTCCAACAACAGCCCATTTCGCTGCGTTTTGAAACCTGCAATTCAATTCACCTTCGGGATATGGATGTGCATTGCCGGACCCGAGCCGATGCCCGGTCACTCTATCCTGAGCTTTTGGGGCAACCCCATTACTCAGCTTACACTGCTTGGCTAAGCTGATTGAGCCGCAGCCGGAGAGTGTCTCGGATTTGACCTCAGTAGAATGGCCAAAATACAGCATGGATCCTATAAATGTGGAAGGTGTCGCTAATGTAAATCCACATCAGTTTTTGAGTAATCCAGAACAAACAATGACCAGCACCATTCCACACTCTCCACCTTACACCCTCCGAACAGTGCTCAAGCACGTCGCTGCCAGAGAGCAGAGTGAAGGCGCAGGTGCTCGTGTCTACAGATCTATTGGTAACATGCAAGTCAGGCACTTCTCGCCATTTTTGGGACTCGATCAGTTCACTGTGATCCCAGGCAAGAGCGGATTTCCCCAGCACCCGCACCATGGGCAAGAGACTATCACGTACATCACCCAGGGTGCCATGGCGCACGAAGATTTTACAGGCAGCACCGGGATCTTGACTCCAGGAGATTTGCAGTTCATGACCGCCGGCAAGGGTGTGGTGCACAGCGAGATTCCCATCAAGTTGGACGGCCACGATGGGCCGTGCGTGGGGATGCAACTCTGGGTGGATCTTCCAAGGGAACTCAAGAACTGTGAGCCGCGCTACAGAGATTTGAAAGCACAAGATGTGCCTGTTGCTAAGCCGAGCAGTAAAGTTGAGGTGAAAGTCATAAGCGGAGAGTCTTACGGTGTCAAATCCCTGCGCGACTTGGCATACACTCCAGTCTGCTACTACCACTACACAGTACAACCCGGCGGAGAGTTTACCCAGCAAGTTCCTTCCGAGTTCAATACCTTTATCTACTTAATGGAGGGGTCTTTGATAATCAACGACAGCACTTATACCCAGCACGACGCAGTATTTTTTAAGAGAGATGGCGATGTCATCTCGGGCTCAGTCTCCTCAGACGCAAGAAAGGCTGCCTCGTTCATTCTTGTTGGTGGCCAAGTCTTGGATCAGACCGTGGTTCAATATGGCCCATTCATTGAAACTTCTGAAGAAAAAATGAGCGAAGTGATCAACAACTATCATCGTGCTATCAACGGCTTCGAACGTGTCAGAACCTGGGAGAGCAAGGTCCACATCGGGATCGATGGTAACAGGTTACAACAACGCCTTGACGACGAGAAGTCCATTGGTAAACACTATCTATAGTTTACAGTTTGAAATTTCGTTAAATTGTGGAATTTATATCTAATGTGCACCAAGTATGCGTTGCCCACTTTTTTTCGCGGAACCGTGGTCAACTCTTTGAGGCGTAGTAAGCGTCGATCTGCCGATAGTTTGATTCTTGGTGTGGTACACGACATCAAAGGTTTTGCTTCTTGCCAAGAGAAATTGAAACGTACTGACCACAGGGACATTGATGGCAATACGCCCTGGCATCTTGCTATAAAATAGCAAAGTCTAAAACCACCAGAGCTAGTGCGCAACCATGTCAAGTAAGACACGCCTCTAGGAACATCTCTGCTACGTTCTCATTCACCCTGGCATCCATGAGGTCGTCAAACTGGATCGACGCATAGTGGCAATATGTCTTGATACATTTCTTCCTGAGACGTTTCAACATTCTTGTTTTAACCCTTTTTATCAGCTTGCCTTCCGGGTTTCTGTATCGCTTAGAATGGTTATGGTAGAGTTCCTCGTAATATGCCTCATGTCGGGGAGGGTCCCCACGGTACTTAGTAATATCGCCTGCTGTTTTGATCCAGCGCTCGGTAGCTTCGATGTTTTTGTATTGACCGTTATAAAGTACTCTGAAAAAAAAAGACTGCTCTTTTCTATTTATTTCGGTGTAGAATGCTGGCTCATGCTGCTCTTGCACTCGTCTTTGGTCGAATCTCCATGAGTCGTACTCGGCAAGGTACGGTGGCACCATGGATTTTGAACAGCGTATGTGAAAATGGCAAAATATATGGCTCTCACCTACCCTATCGTTGAGATGCCCAAAGAAAAGAAAGCGTCTCATAGTCAAAGGAAATGAACCACACATGGTATGTGGCCATACAGATCGTACATGGGTAGCGCGCAAGCAAGAACGTTCACACTTAGTCAGAGTTTTTTTAGGGTTGCAAATTCAAACGAAGCACTTTGTAAACTTTTGCAATGTAGATTAGAAGCGTCTAACCTGTTACGTTTCAAAGTGATAAGTTGTTCTAGGTTGGGCACTGCCATGGTGTGCAGTGCTGCAGCGGCGGCACCTTTTAATTTGCAACATGGATTATGTACAAATGACGACTGCGACTTACGCTTTCTCCACTACTCCCTAAGCTCTGTTTTAAACACTTTCCTCTCGTGTTGCACACTAACACCACTATCCGTTCTCAGTACCTTTATATGAGACAGAAAAACAAGCGTTGAGGTCTCGCCAAGTACAGAGCGTCAAGAACGTTTCAGTTGCTTGCATTGCTTGCTTACACTAAGTGCTTCTGGGTCTAATAAACAAACCAGTATTTTCTAATAAAACCGTAACATCCAGCGCTAAATACGATCAGCGCATCAGCACTGCAAAAAAATTTCTCCCGCGACAGCAGGTTTCACCGTCGTCTCTCAACAGCCATCACCATGCGTGGGCTCTAGCAGACACGCGCACACCTCCGTTGCAGAGAATTGAAATGGTCAAAGCAGTAAGAAACACTGGTAGCGCTTATAGCGGCTCAATGAGCGTCAATATTAAGCTCGATTCTGTTGATAAAGTCAACAATCACTTTGCTGCTACCCGAGGGCCCCGACAAGGCCTCTTTGAAGAGCTCTCCAAAATGGTCCCTGTACAAGTTGAACTCTCTCTGCGTAGCTCTGGTGTTGTTTTTGAAAACACCATACTCCTTCTTCATGTCTTTCTGCTGAGTCTTGAATACAGGAGCCTCGCTCAAATGGGCGAGAGCAAAAAGCACGTGCTCTACCATGGCGTTGTTGTAGTTCACCTGGTAACTGAGCTCTTGCACCAAGATCGGGAGATAGCCCTGCTTCACCACCAATATGTTTTTCTGGGCGGAGTCCGAGCCCGTGCTCAAAGCGCCAATAATCATGAGTATCTGCTCGCGGATCGGTGCGTCGTACTCCTGGGGCCCCGATTTGATCGAGACTGTGTCATTCACAATGTCGTTGAGTGCGTGGACGTACAATCTCCGTAGAAGAGGCAAGAAGTCGTGCTCAATCAAGAGCCGCGCGTTGTTCTGATCCCCCGCGTACCGAAGTGTGTTCGCAATAAACCTGAGGGCCAAAAGCTGGTGGAGCTGATTATCAGAGACGAGTATGAGCTGTAGCCTGAGCAACAACTCGGTCTTGCATGTTAGCGACACAATACTGCGAGCCGGCGCACTTGTGTCGTCAGCGTCAAAACTCACAAGATTGACAAGGATTTCAAGACTGTGCTGCACGATGTGCAGAGCTGCCGGGCTCCTGCTCGCTTCGTGGCTATCTATGAGCCCCTCTAGGGTATCTACAATGCCAAACTCGGCTAGCTGGAGCTTCAAATCTACACTGCCAGCAGAAATATTCACTAGCAGCGCTAATGCGTACTCGATCACCACAACCTCGGAGCGCGACAAGAGAAAGAACACACTGTTGAGAAGTCCCAGCTCGACCAGCCGCTGCCGACACGTGCCACTGTCCATGTTGAGGTAACCAGCTATCGCCAACTGCTGGACCGTCGTCGCAATTTCTCTGACCCCTAGACTCTGCTTCTCGCACGCCTCGATCAACTCTCGTTCGACCACCTGATAAAAGCGTCTCTTGCTGCCAATGACGTCCTTCTGCGCAGGGCTGCAGTGAGCCAAAATTGCACACAATAATGATGAAGCAACGTTCTTTAATTCTGAATCGCCAATCGCCTCGATGATCTTGTCGTCTATCTGCTGTCGTATAAGCGTACTGACATAGGCACGTCGCGACTCCCCTATCGTCTCCTGGGTGATGCACGTGAACAAGATGGAGAAGATGAGAAGTAAAGGTTTCGGCTCGGGAAGCCTATCCATCTGGAAAAACAACCCGCAATCACAAAACACCAGAATAGTCGAGGGCTTGTTAACTAAGATTTCTCTGATGGCCAGCAAAGTCTGTGCTCTCGTGTCTGGAGACTGCGTGGGCAGCACGTACTGCAAGAGCTCGCGGGCATGCGTTTGAAGCACGGCCGAGTTTTGTCCCAGCAATAAAGAAGAAGCAAGTACCTCAATATTGTTTGCCATTTCGAGCGGTTAAATGGGATGGGCTATTGGTTGAAGCGTGGCGTGTGGAGTTGAAGTGTGGAGTTTGGTGTTAGTTGGTGAGTGCTGAGTGATGGATGATGTCCCATGTGCAGGGCACATGACGGGCATGCAAGAAAAATGCGATGAGGACAGTCAGTTCAGGTGATAGTTGTGGGAAGCATTTGACACACTGCACTTCACTTGAACAGCCACTTACCAGTTTTTTATCATGGATATAAGGAAAACGATTGGGGCCGAGGTCGAGAAGGTTGAAAAAGTGCTCGAGAGGGCCGTGAAGCTGGGCGATAGCAGCCACGCTGAGCAGAGCAAGAGTGATAAGAAACGTGAACACAGCGAAAACAAGCGAGGGAGTAGTGATATCATTTGTGACAGCAAGCGCGGGAGCATTAGTGATGGCAGAGAGCACGATAGCGAGCAGATCGAGACTATTACGACGCGGTTGGAGAAAGAACCGGAGATTGTGAAGGGCCAGAAGGAAGCCAAGCCGAAGAAGAGTGGGTTGACGGAAGTCCGCAGCAGCAGCACGGACTCTCCTTCGTCGATCATTCTCAAGATCGACAACTCCAAGGAGCAGATGCCGTGCTCCAGCTTGTCTCCTAAGGCGCAGTTCACTGGCCCCAATGACAACTCTGACGTCCACCCACTGTTTGTCTTGGACGAGCTCACGGAAAAGCGCCAGGCGATCCACGGTCCGGAAAGCGTGAGCCTTGGGGGCCAGACAGTGAAGCCCTTGACGAGCAAGGACAACGAGCCGAGTAACGCCGTCAGCGTGTTGACGGGCGAGGCGCCCAAGAAAGTGGAGCTCCTGCTGTACAAGCTGAACAGCATCGGCAGCAGCCGGGTGACGTCCCCCATGTGCCTGACCGACAACGTGTGCAAGCTGGCGAGCCCCGAGTCGCAGTACAAGGACGACAACAAGGTTCATATTTTGATTGGCGTCACGGGCACGAACCTGGCCACAAAAATCTTCCCGTTGATCAAGAAGTTGTACGAAGTTTACACCAAGGACAAGGTAGCAATCAAGCTTGTGATGACGGAGTTTGCGTTGAACATCTTGAACCTCCAGGACTTTCATGACAACCAGGAGCGCCGCGCGCCGTCGTCGAAGAAAAAAGCCAACTGGCAGAAGATCATGGACCTCGGCATCCAGCGCATCTTCCTGGACACCGACGGGTTCCACCATCGGTCACGTGACCCGCGGGTGCGCAAGGCGTTTGAGGGCTACAGCAACGACCCGGTGTTGCACCTCGAGTTGGCCAAGTGGGCGGATATCATGGTGATTGCGCCGTTGCTGGCGAACACCATGGCGAAGTTGGTCAACGGGATTTCCACAAACTTGCTTACGACGATTGTGCTGACGTGGAACCGCCAGAAGCCGATTATCGCTGCGTTGAGCATCGACCACATGGCGTGGGCGCAGCCGATCACCAAGGTGCACGTGAGCCTCATGAAGGAGTACTTCAGCCACGTGCATCTCTTGAAGCCGCTCGAGAAGATCGTGGACAAGGACGGGAATGCAAGTTTGTCCGGGATGCGTGAGTGGCTGGATATCTTTGAAGTGATCATGAAGAAGATCGGGCCGCCGTCGCTGTTCGAAGATGAGGAGGAGGAAAACAGTGAGGAAGGTGACGATGGCGGGGATGAGGAGGAGGATGACAACAGTGATGACAACAGTGATGACAGCGAGGAGGAGGACTAGTCGGGGTATTCTGTTGTTAGACACAATTTGTTGTGTTGGGAAGTCTGGTTGTGGGTCCCACTTTGTGAGGCCTCCGGGAATTGCTGTTTTTGTCTTTTAGCTTTCTAAAGACCCCTTGCTGATGTCATGCACGGAGTCACGCTATGTACTTTGTATCGCCTATTATAATAAACTCCTTAATTAATTGCCCTCTGTTTGTCAAACTTGCTGCCAATTACGCAGTGGGCGCGCGCCTGCAGAGCGCTGCAGGCCATACGCTATCTATACAAGATGCGTCACTAATTTTTTTTCCCAGGTTGCAAGCATCGAAATGGAAGGCAGTGGTTACGACGGGTACGGGCCCCTTATGTTTGAGCCGGACGCAGAGGGGATGGACCCCTCGCAGGGCCAAGGCCCAGGCATGGGGCAGGGCGCGGAAATGTTTATGTTCGACGGCACGGGACATCCAGACCACCCCGGAGCACACGATGACATGTTCGCTGAGAATCAGCTACAACTAGGGAGCGACATTTCTGAAGAGAGGTCTATTCAGTACCAGCAGGTGGCTTTGCTTGAGAGCCAGGCGGAACCAGTGAGTTTGGACACCTTGGAATTGCCGGAGATAACCGAGCCCGTGAGTGACATGGTGCAGAGAAAGAAGCGCAAGAGTCAGGAGGCAGAGTCAGCCAAAACGAAGAAGGCCCGGTTCCGGCCCTGCGACGACTGCAGGCGCAGGAAGACCAAGTGCTTGATTGGCGACAACGGCAAGAATTGCGTGGAGTGCACGCGGCGCAACCAGGCGTGCAAGTTCGACAGCAAGACCACGCTTTTGTTTAACAATATCAACTCGTTGTCTGGTGTGGTGAAGCTCATCCAGGAGAACGATCCAGAGCCGGAAGCAAACGCAGAAGAACCTGCCGGTAAGAATTCCACGCAAGATGGCAAGAAAGCTGCCCCTCCAAAGCCGCGTAAGAGACCGTGTGACGCGTGCCGAAAGAAGAAAAACAAGTGTATACGACTGCTCACGAACCCCGAGGTCTGTGAAGAATGCGAAAAGAAGAACATCATCTGTGCATTCTCGCAGAACTTGGTCAACATGTTCCCTGCGAATGGGAAAGTGCAGCTTCTTGCGAATTCCGACACCAGCATCACCAAGCCAGTGAAGGACTACAGCTTGCTCAGCGAGCCGACGGTAATGGCGCAGTCGTTGCCGTTGCTTGGATCAAAGTCCACGGTGTTTCTCGGCGAGTCGTGGGTGCAGGAAAAAAAGTTGATCTCGTTCTCGGACCTGGGCGAGTACAACGGCAAGGGCAGCGTGATCCGAAAACTCAACAACCAGGCGTATTTCCAGATTGTCGACGATAAGGAGGACTTTGTGACGCTCAAGTACTTGCAGTGTGACGCCATCGAGGAGATCGTGGGGGAGAATAGCGGATATCTCATGAAGCTCTACTTCAAGTTGGTACATCCAACATTCCCTATCTTGGCTAAGCAGGCATTCATCGAACGCTACTGCCGCAACTACAGAGAAATACACCCTTTACTTCTTCTGGCAATATACTTGCTTGCGCTCAACTGGTGGGAGCTCGACCTGAGTGAGGTACAGTCTACAAAACCGACTGAGAAGCCCGACTCGGTGAAGCTCGAGAAGATCGCCGTCTCCTTACTTGAAGATCACTTGTACGAGCTGCCCAAATTCTCAGCAATACAGGCCGTGCTTCTCCTTATGAACTACAACTTCTCAGTGAACAACCCTTTTGCACACTCCGCGTGGCGCATCTCTCTGTTGATCACTGTGGCGGCCGAGGAGCTTGGCTTACACTGGCAGAGCGACAAGTGGACTACGATCCCGTTGTGGGAGCGCAAAGTCAGAAAGATTGCGTCGTGGTGCACATTGTACCACGACAAGGTTTATGCTCTCTTCGAGGCAAGGCTGAGCAAAATCGACTTGAACTTGAACTGGCAAGTTGACGAGTTGGGCATTAACGACTTTTTGATAGACCCTCATAGTTTACAGATCTTGAGCCAAAACGAGTTTGTTTTGAGGAAAGAGGCGTTCAGAAGCATGATCACAGTTGATGGCTACAAGGAGTTGGAGCTCGCGGACCTGGACGACTTTGCTGACGACCGATTTGTAGGGAGCCACATATTCATAGAAACGATGCACCTTGCGCTCCAAATTGACCAAGTGATTCAGCATATCTACAACTTGAAGTCTATCAAGTATGACAACTTTGACACTGTTTTTGAGAAATCGCAAAAGCTTCTCAAGCAGCTTGATGACTGGTTTTCAGCGTTGCCCGACAGCTTGCGGTTTGTGAAGAACGGGAGCTCTACGAGTCTGTCGGAGGCCACATACTCCGACCTCAAGCGGTTCTCGTTTGTCTCGAACGGCTCGTTCAACTTAACATATTATACTGTGGTGATCCTTGTTTACAAGCGAGTGATGACGATGTATCTTGACGCTCTTGAGTCTGGCAATGTCAGTCAGTCGACCCATCACAATTTCCAGGCGGCTAAACCTGGAATCTTCGAGTTATTGGACACCGTTATTTATCAGTTCCTCTTCAAGATCAAGCCATACAACTTGGAGTGCTACTGGCTACAGACCACTTCACGATCCCTCACTTTCTTGGGAACCTTTGTTGCGTTGCTTGCAAAGACATTGAAGGCGTCGCATGGTAGCAATGAGGATTTGCTGAAGACGAAAAGTTACTACAAGGACTTCCACTGGAAACTTACCAAGGTGTCTCCAGATTTCAACCACGCGAGAACCGCGCTTCTGTATTTGGACAGCCAGATAGTGCTTGCCGAAGACGCCACAGACAACGAGACGAGGTACGTATTATAAAACGAAAACCGCTGATTTTTCAGCTGGAATACTATATTTGACGTTTATATTTCTTGTAGGCAACAACATGTTGTGGGCTAGTACTGCTTACCTAACACATTACTCATCCGATATATGCCTGGTTTCACTGGTTGCATGAAAATCGGAATCGCCAAACCCAAGCAAACGACACTGAAAAAATGGGTTCCGGGGCTTCCAAACCAGCCGAGACGAAGGTGTTCTATCCTTCCGACAACGTGGAATACTCCAAGGACTTTCTTGGCGAGCTCGAGAGTTCCAAGGAGGTGAGTACAAGCAATATCTAAGAAACTAAGCCCCTTCTAACAGCAGTCCAACTACGCCAGATCGGTGTTGGGAGAGAAGTACATCCAGCAGCAAGTTGCCGAGAAGTTGAAGGAGCTTGAAAAGCAGGCCAGTGCAGCGTTGGACAAGGCCGTGAAAGAGAACGCGTCAGCTAAGGACGACAAGCCAGAGGTGTCGTCAAAACAGATCGACGACAAGTTGGAGAAGTTGACCGAGAGATTGCAGAGCATCAGCAGCAGCAAGTACTTTTCGGACAGAGTGTCAAAGGAGGTGGGCGAGACGATCAAGAGCTCGCGGGACGAAGTGGTGAGTTGCTTGAAGAATAACACCGACAAGCCGTTGAACTGCTGGGACGAGGTGCAGAAGTTCAGACAGATGGTCAACAATTTGTAGCTGTGCTTTGGCGAAGAGCAGTGCCTTGGCAAAGAGCAGTGCATTGGTGAAGCCAATGTGCTGGAAACTTCACGAAGAAGCTAGGAAGTGCATGATACAATATACGTGGTATTGAAAACGGTGTAGGGGAGAGCACGGCATGGCAGTCGCATGTGCTTAAGCATAGTGCTACAAAAATAAGAAACAGCCGCATTAGAAGACATTAAGGATTATCGAAAGAATTGTCAGAGAAACCCGAGCAAAAAAAAAAGGCTCAATTCACCACCTCCGGCTCGTCACCGCTAGATTGTGTGATCATTGGGGCCCACTGTCGTCGCCACACTGGTAAACTGCTGCGACATCATCATGCTAATCTGCTGCCCAATTGGCGTCGCCAACACCCTCGTCGGTAAGCTCGAGATCTTCTCCGGAATGCTGTTTCCCGTAAGGAACTGTGCCACGTCCTCAGAAAAGTTGTTGCAGTTGTGGTGGAAAAGATCGTAGCTCTCTGGAGAGTACTCTTGCTTGAGGTCCACCAAGTAGTCCTCCAAGACTTCCTGGTCGATATAAGTACTTCCCACATCAACCACCTCAATTGGCAACCCGTACACGGTCTTCCCCGGAGGCGACCACACAATCCCGCGCGAAAAGAAGTACTCTTTCCCGTGCACCACCACCGAGGTGTGGTACACCGCCTCAATCACCTCGCCAAACAACTGTCTGGCAAGACCCTGGCTAAGGTCGTAAACGTAGAGCTTGACGGGAAAAGAGTCCTCTGACATTTTCAAAAGGAGACAAAGAGGGCGAAAATGATGAGGATTGAAAGTATGGAAGGGCGTGGAGAAGGAGGCCTAATGTAACTGGAAGGCAAATACCAGATCTTAGGTTCTGAAGGCGACCTGCAGCTGCCGCCCGCAGCAGCCCCAGTGCAGGGCCAAGGTGCGCCCGCCATCCGCTCGCAATTCCCTCCGTTATTCCCTGCTCTTACCCGGGGGCAGTATTCACATACCGCGAAGAGACATTGTGAGATTTATACTGGAGCGTCACAAGTGGTACAGCAATGCCCCTCTTCCAGAGCATAAAGTTTTACTTCAAGACGGCTGTCGCCGGCTCTGTGTTCTTTGGCTGCGCGACTTACGGCGTCTTTGCCTCGATCGTGCTCACGCTTTTGGGCAAGCAGCACCTCTGTCAGTGGACCGTGGCGCGTGCCTTCTACTGGCTGTTCTCCAAGATTCTCGGAGTGCGCATCGAAGTTCTTAATGAGCAGAATCTCACAAAGAACCTTCCCGGAATCCTCGTGGGTAACCACCAGTCTTCCTTGGACATCTTGGTCTTGGGCCGGATATTCCCGCAGGGCTGCACCGTCACTGCCAAGCGCTCGCTCCAGTGGGTGCCGCTCCTCGGCTGGTTCATGACTCTCAGTGGAACCTTTTTTCTTGACCGTCTGAACAGAGGCAAGTCGGTCAAGACCCTTGACCACGCATTGGTCAAGTTGAGGCGCGACAAGCGCAGTCTCTGGATGTTTCCGGAGGGCACCCGGTCGTACTCCAAGGAGGTTTCGTTGGGCGAGTTCAAGAAAGGCGCGTTCCACATGGCCGTGGACGGGCAGATCCCAGTATTGCCAGTGGTGGTTTCCAACACGTCTAACATTATCAACTTCAAGGACAAAATCTTCAATGCCGGTGTGATCACTGTCGAGTGCTTGCCGCCGCTCCAGACTGAAGGCTTGGAGAAAAAGGATGTGACCAAGTTGACCCAGGACACGCATGCCGCGATGTTGGCGTCGGTGCAGCGGTTGGGTTACTCCAAAACGGGGGTGGCTGTGAGCAGAAGCGGGTCGACGGGGAGCAAGAGTGACAGCGAGGAGACTTCCTTATTGAGCTAGCAGTGCACTGACTCTTTTTTCAAGCAGTGCACTGGCGCAGCCAGTGTGCTGCGACTCTTTTTCGAGCAGTGCCCCGTTACCACTCACCTATTGATAGTGTGTCGGTTGACGGCTTCACCCTCTTAACTTACTATTTGACACTCACCTTAGAAAAATCGGAGTTGTTGGCTTCGCCAACTGCTGCTTTTACAATTGCTTATTTCTATGCATTACATTTATATGCCAGTCATGTAGCTTTGTCATTCTATGGTACAGCAAAGGGGGGAGGTTAGTTATTGCGCAGTGATAGCTAGCATTAGCCACTAGCATTGTGTCAGCATCAAGTACTAGCATTGTGTCAGCATCAAGTACTCGCAACAATGCCAGCATTGAATGCTTGCAAACTTTACCGGAACGCAGCGTCCGGCAAGACTGCTTCTGGCAAGACTGCTTCTGGCAAGACTGCTTCCGGCAAGACTGTTTCTGGCAAGACTGCTTCCGGCAAGACTGCTTCCGGCAAGACTGCTTCCGGCTTCTAGCGCTAGCTAGAAGCCGAAGCCGAAGCCTTCCCGCTCAACCGCTTGTTCTCCTGCAACAACAACCCGATCTGCACGTCCTTCTCCTTGGACTTCCCGTAGCTGAGCATCTTCGCCAACTCCGTGTTCTCCTCTGTCAAAGCCACGAGCCGCGCGTACTGCTTGTGCGCAACCTCCTGCTCGTCGTACTGCCCCTGTGCGGTCTTGGCCTTGCCCGGGCTCAACGCGAGCGCACTCAACACCGCCTCCAACCGCAGCTTGGTCTCGGCCAACTCGGCCTCCGACTGCTCCAACGCCGCCGCGAGCTTCTCAAACGCCTCCGCCACGTGGCCCGGGACCTCGATCGACTCGCTTCTGCCCATCTTCCAGTCGCTGCTGAGCTTGTGCTTGGCGCTCTGCTCCGCCTTGAGCCCGTCGAGCTCCTTGCGTAGATTGTCGATCTGGATGTCCTTGACCCGGACGCTCAGCTCAAGCGCCGCCTCCGCCAGGCTTTTCTCTGGCTGGAATGGGCGCAGCAGCTCGTTGTAGAAGAAGCTTGGCAGCTTGTATGGGGCGGCGGTGGCAGAGTTGTTGCTTGTGTAGTTGGCATTGGCATTACCAGCTCCGTAGGTGCCACCACCATGAGCGTTGCTGCTGGTGGTGTAATTGCTGCCGCCATTGCCGTTGCCGTTGCTCTTGGCGTCAAAGCTGGCTCCGCCGTTGCTGCCATTGCCATTGCCGTTGCCATATTGGGGGTAGAGAGAGTCGTCCAACAGGCCTCTTCTGGAAAACGTACCCTGCTCGGCACTCGTCGGGGACAGCCACACGGGCTGCTCAAAGTACTCTGCGCCAAACAGCTTGTGTCTCCGCCACGGGCCGAACCCGAGGCCAGCAGAAGAGGCGGTGGAGTAGCTCGTGTTGGCAGCCAGGGTGAGAAACGAAGCACTAGGGGTCAGCTCCGCGAACCCCAAGTCGGAGCCCTTCTGGAAACTGTCGTCGTTCAACGAGACGTTGGCCGAAACAGGGGCAAGCGGCTTGTCGAGGCCCCCAAAGGTCTGGGTCGGCGAGAACTGGTGTTAGTAGATGTCTGATGGATGTCTGAGATGACAAGAGGCGGGGCAAGTGTCAGGCAGGCATACCGTGAAACTATTCATGTTGTTCATCCTACGGGAGGTAGTAATGCAATGTTTGTTTGTAAATGTATAAAAGTGTGAGGCTGTGAAAAATGGGGGAGAGTCTGTCGAGACAGTGGGTTTGGTGAAGGCAGATCTGGATGGTTCCACCAGTATGCAGACTTGACACTTCCCGGGCTGCGTAACCGAAGCGGGGGAGTCAAGAAGTGGGGCGAAGAGTAGTGACCACCAAAACAGATGGTAATCGTGGGATTAGCTAAATGTTGCTCATTGGTGAGACCTTCACTCTCATAGATGATGCGAGATAAATTGAATAGCATATGTGGCAAAGCTCCATGCTTTTTCTTGCCGCCTAGTTTTCTCTCCATTGGTGGCCACAAGTAACACACTGTCGTTAGTAAAAAATGAATTGAAGCAGCGGCAATTGTACAACGCAACTGTGCAAAGCAGCTCTGGGCAAGCTTCATATTGCCTTGTTTCTTTGGGTCTCTTACCTTGTAAAAAGTCGTCATTGGCTCATCGGCACTTCTGATCTGCAACTGGAAGAAGTACGCTCTGTCGCCGTCGCACGCCTCGAGTGGGCACTGAGCCGCGGTCTGGTCAACGTTGTCCCACGCGCCGTCGCCGCCTAGCACGTCGTCCACGGCTTTTCTGTCCAACTCCTTTCGGTTGTACATCCGTATTCCGCTGATCGGAAACTCGTAGGGGCACGTCGGGCACACAAATCTGTTCAGCGAGGTGTTATTCTTCGAGACCTGATGTTAATACAAAACCAAAAGCTAGTCAGGAAGACTGTGAGTTCGCTCTTCCGTCTGGGTTCACTCACGGTTAACATGTTGGAGCAGTAAGGGCAGAAGGTAAGCATCTTGCGCGGTGCACTGCTAGAGATGGGCTGCAATTTTTCGAAAAAATTTCATGCACAATTTAACATGAGCGTGATACGGCCCAGCCAAGAGCACACACACAGTACTACAATTACACTGAGTGATCCACCTTTGATTGTCTTTTGAATTCGGCTCTCTCTACGCTTTTGATTAATTTTTCAAACAAGCTTCTCTGTTGACTCAGCATCATCAGCTGTGTCCGAATCGGTCCACATGCAGCCCAGACCTGCCTTAATTACATGGAGGGGTAGAGGCTTAGCTGTGGCATTGGCCAGGCCAAACACCAGGTCAACAATTGCGCGAAGACTTGAAGATATTAACTTACAACTCTGTCACTGGTGTGGATATATAAATTTTTGCGTTGCTGATTTCCCAGCTTGCAATCTCTGGTAATGGCTTCTATATATCAGGTTCTCGCCCCAAATGGCTCCTCTTCCCCGCTAATTAACATTGAGATCGACGTTGGCCACCAACTCTTTCTTCGTAGTGTGTCTTTTAACTCTGTTCCACAAAGTCACGTCCTTGTTGAAAATGAAATCAACAATCGTCCAGCTCCAGCTCTTGGTCTTCGGCAACGGCTCGTAGAACTCCAGGGCAATCTCGTTGAGCTTGTGCAATTTCGACCACGCAATGTAGGGGAAGTCGTGGTGCTCGTTGTGGAGCCCGACGTTCCAGGTGAAAAAGTTCAACACCCCGTAGTACGAATAGGTCTCCGGAGGAGGCACGATGTCGTCCTCATGTATCGTTTTAATGTAGAGGGACTTGTTCTTGAGGGCATTGGCGTCGGTTGGCGGATTGAGGATGTAGTGTTCAGAGATAAAATGTCCCGCGGTTGGGTGCAACGAGCCGGCCAAAAACGAGCTGATAAGTAAGTACCACACAGAGTTGACGCCCCAGTGGGTGCACATGAGGTAGTCTGCAAACGCCTGGGTCACGATGTTGAGTGCGTGGACGCTGGTGAATTTCACCTGGGTCAAGAACATCGGCCGGAGAGCGTAAAAGAAAAGCTGGAACGTGGCAAAAAACGCCTTTCCAAAAACGTTTGAGAGAAAGATGGCCTCGGTCGGCGTTGGCAAGTCGGTGTCGTAGACCTCATCGCCCTGGAACTTGTGGTGAAGCTGATGGTACGGTTTGAAACTGGCAGAGTATGGCACACCAATCGGCAAGTTGGCGACAATCGAATAAAGCTGGTTGTGAAGCGGCTTCTTGAACGCCAAGTTGTGCGACATCTCGTGGATCGCGAGGAAGCAGTTCTGGTTCGCGGTGCCGCCAATTATGTAAGCAGTGAAGAGAAATTTCCAGCTGAAGACGGGGGTGTTACGCAACAAGTAGGCACACACAAGCTGCAACAGCACAACGCCGAAGATAATGTACTTGGTAAGCGGCTCAGGACCAGTCAACTTGGACACCTCGGGATGTCTCTTGAGGATCTCTTTTCTTCTGTAGCTGTGCGGCTCTTTCTTGTCGGTCCAGTAGAAGTCATTCAACTTTCTCAAATTGAGCTCGTGCGCCACGGGGACGTCCACATCGACCTCGCGCTGACTGGGTTTGTGCGTGATCGTTGACATTGGAATATCAGTTTCAGCTGAATAAAGATGGATTTAGGCCTGAAAGGTGTCAAGTCTGGGATCTACCTGGAAAGATTTGGTGTTACCCGGGAGGACAAGGGCTGAGCTGCATTCGCTTGTGAGCTGGGATCTTCAGGTGGTGTTTTTTCGCGAGGATGTTTTTAGTGCATGGTGCATAGAGTCAGCGGCACCCCATGTGAAGCTTGCACCCTTGTCAGCAATGCCACATTAGTCGTGTTTACTTTCTCTTATGATGTCTGGTAGTTCTGTGGTCATGCGTGCACTTTCTTATATTTGGAAGACTCCCGAATGTATTTGTCTACCATTGGCAACTCTCCAGTCGTGCTTACATCCATTTTAGTATCGAGCCAAGTAGTTTATATCTATTATGGGGCACAGCAAAGACTGTCGCAGCACACTGACGCACTCAGTGTGCTGCTGAGCTACCTCTAACAGTCTTCCTGACTCCCACTTCTAACAAACATGTAGAGATACCCATTCTTCTCGATCTCCTCCAAACTCTTTCTGTCCTCGGCCAACACCACTTTCTCGTCGTTGAACAATACCCACTGAGTTTTTTCCTGGTACACCTGCTTGATGAAGCACACATAGTGCCCCGTGTGGATCGAGTTGCCCTTGTGGCAGATTACGGCTTTGAGCAGGTAAGAGGCGTCCTCTCTAGTGATATTGTCTGGGATCGACTGCTGTTCAAGGATCTTCTCGACCTGCTGATTGACCGTAGGAGCGGCCGCCGTTGTGCCCGAAGGCTCTTCAACAACTCCGTCATCGTCCGGGTTGTTGAACAACCACTCAACAGCCGCCTCGGGGTTCTTGTTGCTGACAATCAACGCTTTGCGGGCTAACACGGAGCTGAATCCCATCGCCACAAGTCCCGAGAGCTCCTCCTCGCTCGGCTCGTTGGGGTTTTTCTTAGTTGACGCTTCAACAACCAAAGGCTCATCAATATCGGCATCCTCCATGTGCGCAAACAACCAGTTCATAGCATCCTCGGGGTTAGCAGAGTTGCCCACGTTGTAGAGTGCCTTTTCAGCTCTCTTCTCAGGGAACCCCATCTGCTGCAAGTTGTTCATGACATCTTGGTTTGGCTCAAACGTGGGAGTCTCATCGGACTCCGCCTCCTCCGGAATCAACAAACTCGACTGCTGTTGACTCTCAGCCGCCGACTTTTTCAAGACGTAGTCGAACAAGTTGATCTTCTCTCCGGGGATTTTGACTGGAACATCAACCTTTGTAGGTATCCAGTTTACGAGTTTGGCGCGCTGGACTTGAACTAACAACAAGTCTGGCAACAGCTGCAAAGCAACGCGTTTCTCAAACTGGTCATTGCCAAGCTCAACCGACTCGATGGTAGTAAAATACTGCTGGATAGCATCGCCAATGTTAACTGGCTTGTACACTTTCTTGCCGTCTTCGTCGACATAATCAACCTCGTCGTCAACATTCAACGCAAGATACTGGTTCAAATCAGTGCGGACCTTGTATTTCTGATCGCTACGCTCGAACTTGCCATTGACCACAAACTTCAACTTGTCGACTGGGTTCTGCTCAAAGCTGCTCGACTCTGGGTTTTTCAGCTTATTTTTATAGTAGTAGCTCTCGATCTGATCAAGCAAAAAAAGCATGAATTCAAAGGCGTCCTGCTGGCTCGGCGACGCAAAGTCCTGATTACTCTTCCCAACCAACGCCTTGAGCACCGCGAGACTCAACCCTTTCTGCCATTTGACGTCATCGGCGGCGTTGGCGTCAGGCACAGAGTACGTGTCAGAGACGAGTCCATTGAATGTTTTGAAGAGCTGCAAATAAAGATCATCGTACGGCTTCTGAAGTGCTTGCGTGTCGAAATTGAACACGTCTTTGCCGAAAAAGACCTGGACGAACGAGCTCAAATGCGCGAGAACCTGCACCGTCGAGTTGATGTAGCACGAGTTGCCCAAATTCTTGAGACCAACAAGGTTCTTGCCGAAAATGGGCTCGAATGTGCCCCCCTCGGACTCCATGTTGAACTGCCAGCTCAAATTCTGCTGGATGTTCAACTCAGTCAACGTCTTTTCGTTGCGCTCCTCGAACGAAGAGGCGTCGATGCCGAAGGCCTTCAATTTCTCGGCCAAGCCAGGGACCTTGATCTCGTCGTTACATTCATAGCAGTAACAATCGGCCTTCCCATTGGTCAAGGACAACGACCCGAGCTTGATCGCCACTGGGTGCCCCGTCTGCTTGTAGTGGCTCAACGCGTGCGAGTTTCCCTTCAACCCGCCAAACTGCTCTCTGCCGCAGCCGAGACTACCGCAATGAAGACAGAGCCATAGGTTTTCGCCAAGGTCGCATGAGCTACATTGCTTGGCCAACTCAAAATCGGCGGGTTTTTCGACGGCTAACCCCTCCGAGTGACGGCACGACTTGATCTCCTGCTCCCAGGACTCAATGTCGTTCTTGAGATTCATCGAGGTGGCATTGATAATAGCAACAATGGTTTCATTGACATTTTCTGGGAGAGTGGACGATTCCAACACCTGCTTCCCACTGAGCTGCCTTCTAACCTGCAAAGGCACAGCTTTGTCATTCTCCATCGAGACCAACGAGTACTTGTACTCGTAGTAGTCGTCCTCGTTGTCCTGCAACACCTGGACTTTATCCAACTTCAACTTTTTCTGAATCCGCTCGTTCTGAACCTCTTTCAAGAAATGCTTTTGGATGTTCAAAAAGTCAGCATGCCCAGTCATCGTGTAGTGGAAGAAGCTGTAGTTGGAGTCATCTGCAGCAATGAGCGGGGCAAACGCCTGGTAGCACAGGAGGCACACGTTGATCCCGCCAGGCATCTCGGGAGTCTGGAAACTGAACAAGCATTCGTCCTTGAACACGGGAGAGCTATTACTTGGAGGTCTGATACTAGAAAGGGGCATTTTTTGGTGTTCCCTGAGGTTCTATGATGTCAATGTCTAATGTTGAGCTCGCCACTGCTAAGCAGCGCTTCTCCAAAGAGAGTCCCACGTGACATTCCTTGCGAAAATCACTTGGCCCACTTGGGCCCAGTTGCAAAACTCTCCAGCGACATGGACCAACGCTCCTGCCAGTTTATGCGCCCATATGCATAGTTGCGCCCCAGGACAAGTTCATTCGCAGGAGGCGGTGCGCTGCTCCGCACCAAATTTCATATCAGCCTTGGGCCACGTGACCGCGTCCGAATTATACTTGCTACTTGTAGGCCCGCCCTTTGTATAGACACAGCAAACGGGCTCGGTCGATAATTCAGGACCATGAGCGATGTAAGTATAGCACTGTCGAGCACTGTTGGGCGCAAGCAAGACAGTGCAATTCAATGCGATCCAGTGTCATAGGCATTAGCGAAACCAGTGGCATTGGTGGACTCCCCCGATTGTATACTAACACCCCAGATTGAGCCTGAGACTCACGAAGACAAGTCCAAGGTCTCGAAGGGCCTTGGCAAGCTCAAGGGCGCGCCCAAGGGACTCGCGAAGGGCGTCAAGCAGTTGCCTGGTGGCGCCGTTGGCGGGGTCAAAAAGGGGCTCCAAAAGGGCTCTGACTTTGGCCAGAACGGGGTCAAGCAAGGGTTCGACGGCGTGAACAAGGGTATCAGTGGCGTCGGCAAGGGGTTCAACTCGCTCACTGGGGGAAAGAAGGAGGAAGCCCCTGTTGAGGAGAAGCCGCAGCCAAAGCCTGAGCCTAAGGAGGAGCCAAAACCGAAGACCAAACGCCGGCTCAACACTGATCTTGCGGCGTTTGACTGGAAGACCGTGGGGTACTTGCATCCAGCGGGGGCCAGCAATGGCGATGGAGACGAGATTCTTGCGAAATCCGAGGCGATGAAGACATATCTCAGCGACTCGTACTACCTGGACTTGTACACCAACACGATCATTGCGGTCGGCACGTGCTTCTTCTCGTGGCTCGTGGCTTACTTTGGCGGCGGAATCATGTGGCTTGGGTTTGTCTTTTTGTGCCTGGCGTCGGTGTACCGTGCCGAGTTCCGCCGGTTCGTGAGAGACACCAAGGACGACATGTTGCGGCTTTCGATCTCCGACCGCTTAGAGAAGGAGACTGAGACCATGGAGTGGTTGAACACTTTCCTTTCGAAGGTCTGGATCGTGTACATGCCGTTGATGGAGGACATTGTGCTCAACACCGCGAACCCGATCCTCGCCGGACTCGCGCCTGGTGGGGGAATCGACTCGGTCGAGCTCACCAAGTTCCACCTTGGTTCTGTTGCGCCGAAGATCACTGCAATCAAGTCGTACACCAAGATTGCTAAGGACTCCTACGAGATGGACTGGGCGTTTGCGTTTGACCCAAACAACAGAGAGAACATGACCAAGGCGGAGATCCGCAAGCAGATCATGCCAAAGGTCATCTTGAAGACCGCGCTTGGCAAGGGTATTATTTCCAAGAAGGTGCCAATCAACGTCGAGGACATGGGCTTTGTTGGCAGAATGAAAGTCAGAATGACTTTCACCGAGGCGTTCCCGATGATCGAGCTCATCAGAGTTCAGTTCTTGGAGCCACCGAAGATTGACTATGCCTTGAAGCCGCTCACTGGAGACTTGCCGCTTGGCATTGATATTATGAAGTTCATCCCTGGTTTGAAGAACGTGATCAACGAGGGGATCAACTGGGGTGTGCGCAACTTCTTGATTGCGCCAAACTACCAGGAGGTGAACCTCGTGGATATCATGAACGCCGCGCTGACCGACATCAACTCGTTGCTCGCCGTGAACTTGAAGGACGCGCAGTTTGACTCTCTGGGCGAGTACTACGCGGTGCTTGCTGCCGAGAACTCGGACGAGAAGTTCAAGATCAAGACCGAGGTCCGCGACTCGAAGAACCCGGCGTGGGACAAGACCTTTTATGTTCTCATCAACTCTATTGAGCAGGAGTTCCAGATCAACTTCTACAAGGCGCAGCAGTTTGGCAAGGACAAGTTTGTGGGCTCTGCCGAGTTTGACTTGCACGACTGCTACCAGAAGGACACCTTTGACGACTTGTCGCTCAAGATTGATGCTAGTGGCAAGAAGAAGGGTTTTGTGAACTGCTCGATCCGCTACTTTGCAGAGCTCGAGGCGCCTGACTTGGAGGACGGCTCGAAGGGCCCGGTTCCGGAGTCCGACGTTGGTATTTTGAAATTCGTGTTGAACGAGGCCAAGGGCTTGGACTTGCTGAGCTCGCTCGTGGGCCAGATCTCGCCGTACGCCGAGATCTACGTCAACGGCAAGTTGAAGCACAAGACCCGTGTCTTGAAGCGCTCGAACGAGCCTTCGTTCGGCGACATTCTCGAGACGTTGATCACCTCGAAGGCCGACGCCAAGTTCCGTATTGTCATCAAGGACTCCGTTGGGTTTGCCGAGGACACTTTGTTGGGTGAGTACTCCGGCAACCTTGAGGATATCATCAACCAGATCACTGAGGCGGGCAACGCGTTGTTCAAGCTCGAGCCGAAGGGTGTCATCAGATTGACCACCAACTGGAGACCGTTGGCTTTGACCGATGTTGCTGCCGAAAGCAGCCACAGAGACAACTTGGGGGCTTTGAGAATCCGTCTCAGAGAGGCATTTGACCTCAAGAACCTTGAGATTACCGGCAAGGTCGACCCGTATGTCAGAGTCACCATCAACGGTAAGACGAAGTTCTGCACAATCATCCACCCGGAGACCTTGAACCCGATTTTCGAGGAGCTCGCGTACATTCCGGTTGTTGCCGAGGGCCAGTTTGTTCAGATGGAGGTGTTTGACGCCGAGAAGTCGGGCAAGGACCGGTCTTTGGGCTCGGTCACGTTCAAGACCGACGAGTACATGAAGAAGAACAGCGACGGCAGCTATCAGCTTTACGACGGAGACAAGAAGGTTGTCAAGGGCGCGCTCAAGCAGAAAGGCAAGGGTGCTAAGGGAACTCTTCTCTACTCTGTTTCGTTCGTTCCTGTCACACCAACCTTCACTCCAAGCGAGCTCGCCGAGTTTGAGGAGGAGAAGAAGGCTGTTGGTGCCAAGTTGTCGAAGGAGGACGAGGAGCAAGCCGAGTTCAAGAAGGAATACGAGAAGAATCCCGATGCCTTTGAATGGGTTGAGGTGCCAAGTGCTTTTGCTGGAACCAACTCCCAGAAGAAGAACATTCCATTGCAGGAGTTGCTTACTTCCACCTCTGGTATTCTCTCTGTCAATGTTATCTCCGGGAAGCTCACCCAGAAGAAGGGGTTCCTTTCTCTTCTTGTGGACGAGAACGGCTACCCGCTGATCTCCTTTGGACCATCCAGCAATGGATTCATCTCCACCAGTCACGGCGGCGTCTTCATCAGAGACTTGCCGAACTCCAAGTTGTACATCTGTGTTTCTTCGAAGGAAGAGGTTGAGGAGCCACACGATGTCTTGCAGGAGCAGCAGTTCTCCACCTACGAGTTGCTCCGCGACGGGTACGAGCAGCCGATCTCCTTGAAGCTCAAGGACGGCTCTGTGCTCAAGTGCGACTTCTCGTTCGACCCCGTGACCACCTCGATTCCACCGCTGGACAAGATGATCGACACGGGCCACATCACCGTGGACGTGTTGTCGGGCCAGAACTTGCTTGCTGCTGATTCGAACGGCAAGTCCGATCCGTTTGCCAAAATCATGTTGAACGGCGAGACTGTCTTCAAGACCGAGACCGTGAAGAAGACGTTGAACCCAACCTGGAACGAGTCCGCGACTTTCCCTATTGCCTCGTTGAGCCGCTCGCAGCTCAAGATTCATGTCTATGACTGGGACCTTGCTGGGGACAACGACGATTTGGGAGAAAATCTCATTGACCTCTCGCACGTTGGACCTACAGACGACCCGATTGAAGTCGAGGTTCCGCTCCAGCTCGAGGGCAAGTCTGCCGGAAGCGTCACTGTTCGGTTGGGATTTACTCCAGAGTACATCCACCCCAAGGTCGAGAAGTTCGGCGGTGGTGTGCCAGGCATTGGTGCTGTGGCCAAGGCGCCAGTAAAGTTGGTGGGCGGTGTTGCCAAGGTTGGCCTTGGCGGTGTTGGTTTGTTGGCGGGAGGTGTCGGCAAGGGAGGCTCCAAATTGATGGGCGCCTTTGGCGGCAGCAAGAAGAAGTCACGCAAGTCGCACCAGCAGGAGCGCGACGATGTTTCGTCGTACACCACGCGTGACAGCACCACGCATGATGCCAGCACTACTCATGACGCTAGCACCACCCACGGCGACGCCAGTACTACTCATACCAGCAGCCACGGCGGCTCTGCTGCCGGTGTTGCTGCCGGTGGTGCTGCTGTTGGCGGTGCTGCTGCCTACGGTGCTTCCAACGGCGACACCTCGACTCTCAACCAGAGCCACAGCCACAGCCAGGCGCAGAGCCAGTTGTCGCGCTCCGTGACTTCTGCGACCACCGCCGCGTTCGGGGGTAAGCGGTCGTCGGGGCGGATTTCGATCAAGGACTTGCACGCCAAGTCGGACGAGTACAGCGCGTTGCAGATCCGGGTGCAGTTGAAGAACTCCGAGTTGGGCACCAAAGAGATCCACAAGACAAGAAACGTCAAGATCAACTCCGACCAGGTGTACAAGTTTTCGGACGAGGCGACGTTTAAGGCCATTCCTGAGGACACATTGATCATCACCGCCCGCAAGCACCACACCTTTGGCAAGGACAGTGACGTTGGTGTGGCCGAGGTGTCGCTTGGCCACTCTGTCGACAAGTCTGACGATACCGTGGTGCAGTTGACCGACATCGGCGAGTTGCAGATCAACATTCGTTATTCTGCTCCAGAGAACAAGCAGGCCTAGGCCAGGCTGCTGTTTAGTTTTGAGTGCTAACGTTTCGGGTCAGTTTATAGTGTGAAATGCACATTAGAATTTTTTGGTTGTAGTTCGGCAATAGACGGTGACTAATTAGCGGTGAGCTGTGGTCCTTGATCCTATACTCCAATGCTCGGCATTCAATAATGCGGCCAGCTCTTTTTGCTCCGTGCTGAGTTATGGGTTTGCAAAAAAGAACTTGGACTCTTTTCGAGAGCTCCTTTGATTTCAATTCTAAGCTAATGACTGGGACGGAAATGTCACCAAATGACGGTAAACTACAGGCCAGGGGAAGAACGGACGCTCATAAAATATGAGTAACTACCAAGCGTTTTACGTATTTCATACCTGTCTTTTCCTATCCGTTTACAAGTTGTATAACTCAGGCTGGCCAAACGAGCCGAAATTGTAGATTGCTAAGCTTTAAGGGTTTCGCCTTTTTTCCAGTGCCCTAAAAGCTAAAAGATATGTTGGATAGAGTTCGGGTGTGCGGCACGGCCGCCATATACTAGTTTGGCAGCACCCAGAATCCGCGTTCTGCCGGCCCACAGAGAGAGCCCAGAGGCTAAGAGTGGAGTTCCGCACCGCAGCACAGCTCCACCAATGCGCTGCTGCTATTGAAACTGCTTTCTTAAATACTGATTCTCCTCCTCCAACTCCACCAACTTCCGCTCGCTCGCCCGGTAATCCAACACCCGCTTCTCCCTCTCTCCCTTCAATCTTTTCGTCAACTCCTCAATTCTATCTTTCAGTCTTGGACTCTCCTGTCCGCTCTCCGTCCGCAGCTTCGCCCGCTTGAGCAAGTCCTGCTTCAAATTGCCATTCTCCGACTCAAGAGCCTCGAGTTTCTCCTGCAAGCTGTGAATAATCGACAGATCAGACCTCTGCTTCTCGCCCAGGTCGATCATCAACAGCACGTGCTCGCTGACGATGGTCTCAACCGCAGAGTTGAAGTAGTGATGGATAGCCTCTGTCAAATAGATAATTTTTTCGTAGTTGAGCAGCTTCTTGTTGCGCTGATGCTGGTGCACGAGCTTCGTAAGCTTTTCCTGGGCTTGCAGGAGGGAGGTTTCGTCAATGATCTTGGTAAATGCTTCGGTGAGTTTGGTGTACAGCTTGATGTCGAGCAGGAGAAGGTCCTGAAACTTAGTCACCGAGTTATTGAGGGCATTCTCGAGCTGTGCCGTCTTCTTGGCCGCATTATTCAGGCCATTATTGAGATTCACAAGGTCCTTGTTGAGCATGAGCTTGTCGCTTTGCAAAGCGCTATTCGCTTCGTTCACCTTGTTAAACGACACATTAAGCTTGGCTATCACCGCGTCTTTCTCAAGGATCTCTTGGTTGAGCAACCCTATCGTTTCCACGAGGTTGTTCTCTGCAGGATTTTGGCCATCGTAGTTGGATACCACCCTCAAACCGCCCCGTTCTAGCTGAGAATTGATATTCTGGAGTCTTTCCAACTCCCCTCCAAGTTCGGGGGCAAAGCTGGGCACTCCGTTAGGCCCCCCGCTGGACTCTGCGCTTTGCAACTCCTTGATCCGGGCGTCCTTCTCCGCCAAGCTCTGCTGCTGCAGTTGGATTTTGTTGGTGAGCTCTGCAATCTTGCTCCCACTCACAGTCTCCTTGGACACGTGCATCTCCCGGGCCTGTGCTAGCTCGGCCTTCAATTCCGCAATCTCCTGGTCCTTTTTGTTGATGCTGGCCCCCATGTCATGGATCTCCAGGTTCAAGCTCAGGATCTTGATGAGGTACTCGTTCCCCACACTGGTGCTGTTGTCGTTCAAGATCTCAATCAAGTCGGCCGACTCCTGGAGGTGGTTTGTTATTAGATATTGCAAATACTGGATCTTCTCGTTCTGAGTTGTCACCAACTGCCTCACTGCTCTGTTGGTGTTGGTAAGCTCCCCCATGATCACCGTCAACACCGCCATCAACCGCTCCACCTTTAGCACCAAGTTCTGCTCGGCAATCAACTCCTTGAACCGCAGCGCAAACTCGCCCTGCGTCGCATCCAAAAAGACTTCGATGAGCTGGTTGACAAGCAGGTGCACCACGTTGAAATTGCTGCTGTCCTCGTCGTAGCTGTCTCCCGAAAGAAGGTCGCGGAGAAGACTCGAGAGCACCTTTTGCTGGAGCTTGTAGTTGATGAGCTCTTTCTGGATGTCCAGCAGCTGCGCCCAGGGCGTGTAGCTTTCTATCGATTGCAATATTAGCTCATTGCTCATTGTCTAAGGGCGGAGGTGTTGGTGGTTGTTTGTTTACGCTATGCAGAGCTGCGATTTCACCCCCGAATGCAGGGCAGCCACAGGGTGAGCCTGACCACTGCCTCACAACACTGGGGCAGTTTCAGAGACAGAGCCACGCAAGAGGCTGTTCTGCTTTCACCAGAGCCAGAGATTTATTGGGCTCTTGATTTTGTTTACAAAAGTTGGTACGCCAGGGGCCTGGCTACGCGTCTGAGCTCGGCCCGCGAAAGACGCCTACCACTACGTCTATGGCCGCACATCAGCGAGCGGCCCATCCACGAGCGGCAGCGAGTTGATGTGTACAATTGGCAGCGAGCGAAAGCGAGCTACCAATTGCTGAGTCCTCAGTCTGGAGCGATTGCTGCGCTCCCAAAGGAGCGGAGCGAGTTCGGGTGCGTGTGTCAGTGCTACCACGATCACTGCTACTACGATCACCGCTACCACTGCTGCGCTTACTGCTGATGGCACCTTGGCAGTGGCTCGCTTTGCCTCTGGTTACGCTACTGATTCTGCTCGGCAGTGTCTCGCTTGCGCTCGCCACTGCTTGCTACGCCTCAATTATACATAAGTTTCTTGTTAAACAAATTATTTATGACAATATGGCGGGAGAATATATATCATTAACATCTCGGCGCCGCTTATTCTCGGCATTTGTTTCCATCCAACAAAAAAGTAAAACTGACAATGCGGCCGGACCGACAGACCATCCAGTCGCATCCCATCTCCCCTGCATTGCTTCGGCCTTGCGCAGCGCTAGATTTAGAACTGCAACAAGTGTGGTCTGTCACCCTTCTTGAGAGTAAAGGTGGCGGCCAAGTATTTTATCAACAATGGAGTCTTCTTGATTTCACTGATGAGGGCAGAGTCGATCTTCTTCTGGTCGGCGACTCTCTCTGGGTTGACGGCCTTCTTGGCGTCCTTCTCGTCGAAAAGCTCGGCCTCGGACTTCTTGGCCTTCTTAGCAGCCTTGTCCTTGGCAAAGTACTTGACGTCGATCTTGGACACGTCGACCGACGAGATGTCGACCTTGGTCGAGGTGGCAATGACGTAGCGAGCGTTAACTCTTCTCAATGGGACGCCGTTGACCTTGAATGGACCGGTGACCAACAAGGTGTTGTCCTCCAAAGGCTTCAAGTACACGACTCTCTTGCCTCTGAAGTTACCGGACAACAAGATCAAGACGGTACCTGGGACCAAGGTGGCTCTCAACTTCTGTGGCTGAGCACTCTTTCTGGATTGCTTCGAGACTGGAACGTCCTCAGCTGGGTACCATTTTGGAGCAGCCTGTTTGTTAGTACGGGTTCGATGGACTAGTGGACTCGATGGCGTTTGTGAGTTTGTCGACAGCCCATAGATGAGTGGTTCAGTTGTTGCGTGCTAGCAGTGCTGGAGCTCAAGCGCTGCTGGCTTTGCAAAACTCGTCTTTCGTTCACTGGCTTCCTCATCTTTTGGTCTGTCGCGTAACTCATTGGCAACCGCCGAGTTCCTTTGATGGCGACTCAAATCTTTCTCGTTGTTCTTGTTCTCGCTTGTTCGCCGCTCGTCTGTTGTGTACTTACAACTTGGGTGGCCATTTTGATATGTTCTAAATTGAGTTTTATAGGTTGACCAAATAAAACAGGCTAGTACAATTCAAACCAGTATGAAAATCAGTAATCTTTGATGTTCGCCCAAGCACCAACGCAACTCGTGCGCCGTGGTGTCCGGGTGCGCAAGCAGTCACCGCAGGGTTGGGCCGCAGTTAGTAGGGCATACGGAAGAGGCAAGTCACATCGAGAGCCCTTGACGTCGGCACGTGAGTGAACCCCCAAGCTGCACGTGCGAGGACTCATGTGCGCACGTGCAAATTGAGTCGGGCCCGGGAAATGTCGGGATCGGGTGGGCTGAAAGTTGGCGACTACAAGATAGCGGTGAGGCGTAAGTCCCAAGAAACTAGGAAGGTCCTCAGGGTCTTTTTAGTTGGTTGATTTGTTCTGCTTTTTTGTTTTGCTCCGCTTTATTTTTTGCTCTGCTATATTTTTTTGCTCTGCTTTGTATTGCTTTCACGATAGATGCCATTGGCAACCTTTTGACTGTTCAGTGGTCCGTTATCTTATTGTGTTCCTATGTTGTCTTACCACGGTGTACTGTCGCCACGACGTGGTAGTTGTAGATGGCTGGCTGCATTGTGTGTAATTTCCGCCCCTCAGATTATTCATGTGGGCGACATCCAGGCGGGTCCACAACGCAGCCTGGGCAACCACCTACAGTTTGATGGCGATTGTCAATGAGCCAGGCCATGCGTGTGAGCATTGTCACTTGCATTTCAGAGGCCCGGCAATTTAATGGCAACCGGTTGTTAGCAGCTGTTAGAAATTGTCAGAATTTGTCTTTTGGTTGCTGTTTGCACGGCAGCACAATGCCTTTTCCAGCGCGTCGGTTGACACTGACATGCGTCGACCTTGGACGCTGCCTTAGCAGTAGTCTGTTTGTAAGTAGTGTGCTTTAGGCAAAAATTTTTCTTTTATCTCTGTGTCACTATTGTCTATATCTCTATAATGTCTATTATGTCTAATATAATCTAATTTTCTTCAGGGCTAGCCAAACAAAAAAATCAGCGAATTCAATCTAACATCCTAGGAGCTTCGCCGATAAACTGTCCCGCATCCAGCTAATTGCGCTGTCCTCCAGCCTTCCTGCAAAACTTTCGCTGATGACCCCATATAGCTGACATTGTTTTCGCCGATGTTTTTGTACTCACTCGCTTGCGCAAACTACAAGACTTCATGATCATCACAAGATTCCATGATTAAGACTCCATGACTATCACAAGATTTCATGATTAAGATGTTGATGAATCTCGAAGCAAATGGTCAAAACTAATTAATCTCCCCTGTTGGTTACTAAGATCTTGATATGCTTATCCTTGTGGGCAATGAGCTCTTGGAACCCCTCCGCCACTGCATTCTCAAGGCTCGTCTTCCCCGTGATCAAGTGCCGGCACCGCTCGATATCAATCAACCCCAGCTCCATTGCAGCAATCACCTGGCGGAAGTCTTCGGGAGTGTAGCACATCAGCCCCATGTAGCATTTCTCCTCCAACGTGACATCCATCGGCTTGAATGCCACTGGCTTGTCGGGCCAGATTGCGATGTTCACCAGCTTCCCGCCCGCGCCAAGCGCCCCGACCCCCGTCTGCATGGTGGCCTGGACCCCGGATGCGTCAAACGAGTAGCGGAAGCCGCCAGCAACCATGGCTCGAAGGGTTTCGATGCTTTCAGAGAGGGAGCCGTGCTTGGAGGGGTCGAAAGTCATGGCCCCCAACTTCTCGGCCTGCTCGCGTCTGATCTGTGCGAGCTCCAGGGCGACAATGACCCCCGCCTGGTGGCCCTGGAGCGCCAAGATTGTCGCCAACCCGATGGGGCCTGCCCCAAGCACCAACGCAGAGTCGCCGGGCTGGAGGCCGGAAATCCGCACCGCGTGCCATGCGACAGAGAGCGGCTCCACTAAGGCCGCTATGTCGAGGGGAATGTTGCCGGGCAACTTGACAATGTGCCTCTCGTCTGCGACGATTCTCTCACTCATCGCGCCGTCGCCATACCCAAGGCCCTGGAAGTTCAAATAATGGCAGGCGTTGGTGAGCCCCTGCTGGCACGCCTCGCACGGACCAGTGCCCGCACGGGCACAGCTGGGGTACGTCTGGCGGTCGGCGCAGTGCGCGGTGGCCTCCACCACCACGGGGTCGCCCACTTTGACGCTAGTAACTTGCTCTCCGGCCTCCTTGACAACCCCACTAAACTCGTGGCCGAGACAGAGCGGCAATTTCTCCCCAGAGATCTCGTTCCCCCGCTCAGCAGCCTGCTTGAAAAAGATCGGCCCGTCCAAGTACTCGTGAAGGTCGGACCCGCAGATCCCACAATAGGCGACCTCGACAATCACATCCTTGTCGGTGCGGAGCGCCGGCTCGCGCACCGCGTCAGAGAACCGGATGTCCTTGTTTCCATAGTAGAGTAGTCCCTTCATGGCGCGTCGGTGTTGTGCAGAGAAGGTGCGGTGGGGTCTAAATGTTGGTTGGCGGGGTCCCAGAATACGTCCTAGGTTTGGTAGCGCTCTGGTGAGTAGCGGTCCTTGCTTGAGGTTCGTCGCGAAATAGCCAAGGACGTGTCTCATGAACAGATAACTAAATATTTATAGCCACAGGAGTGGAGGAGTACGGAGGGGCCAGAAGAGCATACCGGCCGAGTATAAGCATCGGGCCTAGTGTGCTAGTTGCGGCTACAGATCGGAGCTAGTCGATGTACAAGTATGCTCTAGATGTACAGAGTATGCTCTAACAAGTGAGCACCGGAAAGGCGTGGAAAGTGGAAAGCTAGGGCGGGCCAGACGCCACCGCCTGGGACGCCCTACTTTCCACGTCTGTGACGTCCGTCATATTTTACATTTTGCACATCGCACGTCGGCAGCCCGGCCTCAACCGCTGCGACGCAGGCCAGTATTGTTCGTACCTGAGACAACGCCAATCGTTGCTGATCGCCAAATTGCTCGTGTGACCAGAAGGGGAAGTCTGAAAAAACCTCTCAAGCGGTGCCGTGCAAAACAAAAAAATCTGCAATCTACAATTGCAATCTCGAATATCAATTTGTAATGCTTTGCAATCACCACCCGCAATTATCTATTTTTGCAAGCACCGCTGCCGCTCGCCTGCTTCTGGCCAACCGTTGCATGCAGGCTCGGACTTAATCAGGCTAGCGCAGCACGAGAGCAGGTGAGCGGACAGCGCTGTGCACAGCCGGCGCATGGCCGCAGCAGGCTCCCCGGGGGCCGCCATCACCGCCAATCTTAGCAAATCCAGCAACTGGCAGGCGGTCCCACAGTTTTGTCAAAGCCTCTTTTCGTCTACTCACGCATAGTCAATCAAAGAAAAAAAAACATGAGCACACACAAAACTCGACGAACCCAAAGCCACTTTTAATAGAAGCTGAATATAATTTGCCCACCTTGTTTTTTGCTGCAGCTTCCGCTTCCAGTTATCGCTGGTTATCGTACTATCTGCATTGGGCAGGTTGCATTTTTCGTGCACGTCCAGTGAAAAGTTGCAGGGCCACAGCAGAGTCAAAGGCAGGGGCCCCAGACACTAGGCGCTTCTCGAGTTGCGGCTGTCTTGCTAGCCGGTCTAAAAATTGTCTCATTAACCCAGCTCTGGAACGGCGATCTCTATGTAGTTTCTTGGATTGACTGCTGGCTGGTTCCTTAGCTCCCCTCTGCCAGCCGCCTGCGTCCTGCCTCCTGCTGCGTCTTGCAGTGCACGTGCCGCCTTACAAGATAGGAAGCCTTCATCGCAGTGGTAAATTAGTTCAGGGTTGTTTTATTGCACAAAAGACTGAAAAAGCGGCGCTTTCTATATACCTCGGGGTGGTCTGCAAATTTTAAACTTCCCGTCTTTGACATTCCCTTGGACTTGGTTTTCTATGGTCCTCCAACAGTCGCAGTTCGAACAGTTCCAGGTGAGGCAGTGGAAAAACTACGACCTCGACTACAAGCAGCTCAAATGCGACACCAAGAAGCTTGTGCGGAAGCTCGCGCAGGCTAGAGACGCCTACCGCCGTGAGACCGGGGAGCAGGCGCTGACCAGCAGCGGGCTGGTTTCCTCGGCAGCCTCGAAGAACGGCACAGAACCGTGCCAGGACCCTGCCGAGAGGTACAAGCGCCGTAAGGCGGTGCTAGTGAGAAAGTTCCTCGAGGGTTTTCTTGCTGGTTTGAAGAGTGTGGACATGTTTGTCAACTTGAAGAGCTTCCAGGTTATCAAGACGCTCCAGAGCAACAGCAACAACTTCCGCAACAACTCGCGGACGTTCATCAGTGAGACCTATCTGACCCAGGAGAAGCTCCACGGGTACCACGACAGCTTATTCGCGGAGCTTGTGCGGAACAACGAGTTTCTCACACAGCTCAGTGAGACCCCAGAGACGGGCAGTGTTCCGGACTTTGAAAACGGTCAGAAACTTTTGAGATTGGAGGCCGTCTCGCGCAACGCCAAGAACATGAGCCAAGCCAACAGCAAGTTGGGCGACAAGTTGGCGGTCTTCAAAGACGAGGTTTTTTTGAATCTCAAGACGTTTGTCCAGTTCCAGCATGAGTTGGTTCATTATTTGCTTTACTTCCTCAATAAGTCTGTGTTGAAAGCAGATGGCCCTGAAGGCTACATTGACAGCCTCTACTTGGTCAAGGGCGAGAACAGCGTGAGTCTGAAGCTTGAGCCGGGGTTTTTTGAGGACTCGCAGAACAAAATGTGTCTTTCTTTCGAGGAGCGGGTGGATCTTCTCCGCATCGTGTACGAGCAGATCTTGCATGCGCCGTTGAATAGACAGGCAATTCGCAACATCGTGGGGAATACCATATACGAGAGGGAGTTCATCTACTTTGGCTACTTTGAGGGGGGTCAAATACTCCACAGGGCTCAGCCGGCTCCCGCAGTGAAACCCACTTGTTTGTCAGAAAGTATCACTTTGGAGTCTGACATCAAGTTCTGGGGCACGGAGTTTGACAACCAGTATCAGCTCCTCAAGATGTGCCTCCTGGTGGTGGCACAGAACCAAGCGATTTACACTCAACTCGTCCAGATTATCACTCTTGTGGGTGACCAGCGAGCGCTCATTTTTAACCCGTCGCAGCTCAACTATGTTTACCAGAGTAAGCTGTTGCAGGAGAACTTATTGACTGAGCAGCAGTTCCAGAAACTTAAGGTTCCTACTGGTGTTGAGCCGGACATTCTGTTTGACACTGCGGCCGCCAAGTGCGGCAACCAGACGTACTACCTCGTGCCTAACCAGTATCTCTTTGAAACAAAGTTCCTTTTCAGCGAGCCTTCGGTGGACGAAGCTACGGTGAACAAGTTGGTGGAGGACATTGAAAACGACGTTGCGGCGCCCCACACTGAGAACGAGGTCACCTATTTCGACGACTCCCATAATAGTCCTGTTACGGTGCTCCTGACATATGGCCCCGAATCTGTGATGCTTGGCTCTGTCGGTTTGGTGCGTGCTTTGAAAATACCGAACGAGCTTGGTGCAGATCTTAGTAATCAAGAGACTGCTAAGGCGCAGCTCAGCAAGGCCGAACACAGCAAATACCGTAAAATTTGTGGCGCGCGCCAATTGGAAGCGGTGGGGAGATGCACGTTTGAGAAAAACCGGTACAAGATGCCGGGATGCCGAGTGTCTGTGTTGAGAGACTTGACGTTTTACAAAGAGGACTGTTTCTATGCATTTCCATATACGGTTGTCAACATCAGCTGGGATAAAACTGCTGGCAAGATCGATTTTGGTCCCTTGCAGAATTGTCCATATTTGTACAGCTCTGAGGATTTTGATTTACTGGTCCTAGCACAAGATTGTTTTGACCCGGAGAACCGCCCGCAATGGGTCGACAAGTTGATGAGCGCCAAGTTCAACTTGAAACACATCATCGACAACCGAATCCTCCGTGACCTCAGACGTCACGAGCTCCAGGGCAAGCTCGAGCACCAGGCACGTGCCCAGAAGCACGCGCAGCACGAGAACAAGCCGCGGTACTGGAACGAGTTTGACGACAACCCGGAGGAGTGGGGCGGCGACCAGGGCTTTTACGTGGAGCCCGGCCTGCGCACCGAGGTGGTCTCGGAGACCACGATTGCCTTCTTCCTCAATCTTTCGAGCAAGATCACACAGCTTTTAGAGACATTCAAGGCTAAGCCACGTCGGCCCCAGCCCCAAGCAGAGCTTCTGTACACTACACTGCACGAGAGCTCGTTCAGCTACGAACATTCCGATGGCGATCAGCTGCCAGTGGACGAACAATTCAGCTTCATAGGCAACGACGAACCAAACTATGGTGCGGTAAAAGCACCTTACTTCACTGACCCTGAATTGCAACGTGTGCATAATCACGACGCGGTCGCGACCTTTTTGTATTTCGTGCTTCCCACAGTGTCTGCCTTGGTCACTGGCAGCTCTGTCGGGATCATCTACTTTGTGGTTCTTGACCCGCAGCTCGACACGTCGCTGTGGTTGATTGTGATTCTTGCGGTGAGCTTGATCGTGGCGTTTGCGTTTTCGACGTTGTCCATCGTCTTCCTCATTGGCCGCATCAACAGCGCGCCAATGGTGCACTACATATACGTGTGGCTGGTGTTTGTCACGATCTTCCTTGCTATCCTAGTTATTCTCACCGAGTTGGTTGAGATATGAGAAATGTTTGCTAATACAATATTGATGTTTCGTGCCGTATGGCTAATTTTTAGTAGCCAGGCTAGCGAAGCGAGGCAGTGCCAATACGCTTGCTGTGTAATAGCCACAAGACTTTCCCTCAAAGTACTCTCTGGAGACTGTGAACGTAGTGCCACGGCTCAAGAACTGCAACCGGTGTATTGGAGCTGGCATCAAATTTTCCAAAGCATATGGGATAGAATTTTGAAACCCTCAAAGAAGCCATCCCATACTTCTGGTGGCAAACAATTTTGCTCTGTGGCAAGCAAGTGCATGCTCAGGGAGTTGGCAAACGGTCACAGCGACCACGCAAATTGGCATGAGTACACAGAGGCAAGCAGCAGGCAAAATTATACGCTTGTTTTGAGGTTGAAACTCATTCTTCGATGGTGGTAATTCTCGTCCATTGACATGCCCGGCTACATGCGAATTGAGCGTTTAAGAGCGAAGCTGTAATGAGTGATAAAAGACTAAGTGATATAATCAGTGTAAAATAGCTGACGTTCTAGCAGCAGCTAGGCGGCTGGCTTATATATTAGAACTAGTGTGGTGCCGAAAGGCGCGGATCTCTGGTGGATCCGCGACGGGGAATGCATGGTTCCAAATGAGAAGCAAGAGAAGGACCAAAAAGGGATAGGAGACGAAGTGTAGTTGAAAAGGGATAATAGACGAGATGATGAGTGTGAGGTGGCCGGTGTAGTAGAGAGCAGATTATTACAGAAGCAACTTTAATAAGGGTCTAATACATGATAAGTGATGCAGGGCAGTGGCAACAGTTTCTAGGGATTGGGGTAGCACTGAGACAACTTGTTTTATTATTATTGTTCAACTTTATCAAACGATATCTATTCCAGTTTGGCAGAAGTAGTAGGAAAAGGGACACTTTATTATTGTTCAACTTTATCAAACGATATCTATTCCAGTTTGGCAGAAGTAGTAGGAAAAGGGACACCAAATACTGCCTTCTCAGTAATAAAATTAGAAATCAAAACACAACCAGAACATCCTGTACCATACTATAACATGAAGATCTTATTTTACTATGAGCAACCTTTCAATAGAACCAAAAAAAAGAATATTTTATATTCAATCACTTCAGTATACAAAATGTAGACCTGTACGGCTAATCGTTGGCACGCCCGGGGGTTCTCGGTGCTGCACTGCATCTTGAGTGCTGCACATCTCGCGCGATCGCCCACTGTAAAGGTGCTGCACCAACGCTCCCAACCTCTAGAAAACAAATTTCGAGCAGCCCTGGGGAGAAGTTCACTCAGCAGCAACGGCGCGTCTAATCATGATCCAAGACCGCCCGCTAATATACTCACTTTCGCCCCTCGAACGGGTCAGCCTTGTGCGGTTGAAGCAGCAGATCCGCCATGACAAATATTATAAGATCCAGAAGAGTGGGCATGGCTCTTCACAAGAGGCGCGTCGTCGCAGACAGGCACTCATCGACAAGATCAGTGCGGAATCAGTCAGAGCTTTCCCTCAGCTCGGGGCGCCAAAACAAAAATTGTTAATAACCGAGGGCAAGGCAACGAATGACGGAGTGTCGAAAAGTAGCAAGCCGCTTAACCCTGGCTTCTCGGGGGATTTTGATTATGGTGATGAAATGGAGGAGGAGCACAACATCATCAGTGACGCCGCCAAAGAGCAGTCGCTCATATCAATAGCGCACCCGCTTGGGCGTAAGCTTGCGCCGACGAGGAGTCTGTCGTCGTTGTTTGCCAAGCGGGATATTGCGGAGCAGGAGCCAAAGAGCAAGCTGCCTGAGAAGGGCGGTCCAAATGGTATAGCCAATGGCGCCAATACCCCGGGGTTCGGCGGGTTGCTCACTGCAGACAGCTCCAAGGTTCTTGGCGACGCTGACAGAAGCAGCACCCCTGTGATAGAGGCGAGTACGCCAAGTATGGACAAGATCACTGAGCAGAAACCGACTTCACTTTTTGGCGCGAAACCTAAGCGGAGACTTTCCGATGAGCAGGAGGAAGTGAAGAAACCGGCCTTTTCGTTCGGCAAGCCTCTGGAGAGTTCCAAGCCAGCTTTCTCGCTCGGGAAGTCAGAGGAGGGTGCCAGCAAACCGGCTTTCTCGTTTGGTGGCAGCAAGGAAGAGGAAACAAAGCCGAAGCTTTCATTTGGTGGAAGCGACGAAAAGAAGACAAACTCATTGTTTGGAAGCAAGGCAGAAGACTCTGGCAAGTCAGAAAAGGCTACACCATCGTTTCTGTTTGGCAAGCCGGCGGACACCTCAGAGCTTACTAGGAAGCCAGCTTTCTCGTTTGGCAAGTCACAGGATTCTGCTAAGGATGAGGCAAAGAGTGATGCTCCAAAAAGCACTGCTTCTTCATTCTCGTTTGGTGCCAAGTCAAGCGAGTCGCTGACGAAACCAGCTCCGTCGTTCAGTTTTGGCAAGTCGGCTACTCCGACCGATCTGTCTGAGAAGCCCACTGAGAGTAAAGCACTGGGATTTTCCTTCGGGAAGTCCGACGACAAGCCCGCCGACAAGCCTGCTGAGAGCAAGCCGGCGTTTTCATTTGGTGGCGCCAAGAAGGATGACGCTGCTACCAAGCCAGCGTTTTCGTTCGGCGCGTCTGCGAGCAAGGATGCTGATGATGAGCCCGCTGCAAAGAAGCCGGCGTTCTCATTTGGCTCCAGTAGCGACAAGCCAGCCGTATCGTTCGGTGCCAAGCCAGAGGAGAAGAGTGACAACCCGCTGGGCTTCTCATTCGGTGCCAAGCCAGAAGAGAAGTCTGATAAGCCTGCAAGCTCGGGCTTTTCATTTGGCAGCAAGCCAGCGGACAAGTCGGAGAAGCCTGCCTTCTTGTTTGGTGCGAAGTCAGAAGAGAAGGCTGACAAACCCGCTTTCTCGTTTGGCGCCCAGCCTAGCTCCGACACTTCTGCTGCCGGCAACACTCCAAAACCATCGTTTTCTTTTGGCGGGGCTAAGAAGGATGAAGCTGCGAAGCCAGAAAGCTCGGTGTCTCAGCCATTCTCCTTTGGTGCCACTAGTAAGCCATCTGAGGAGGCGAAGCCAGCTGACAAGCCTGCCAGCGGCTTCTCGTTTGGTGGAAGTACTGCTACTTCTGGTGCTGCGCCGTTCTCTTTTGGCGGCGCTCCAAGCGGCGGCTCTTCTGACGCCTCAAAGCCGTTCTCTTTTGGCGGTGCTTCTAGCACCACGACTAGCGGCGCCACGGACCCGGCGAAACCAACCTTCAACTTCGGAGCAGCCAAGTCGAGTTCTGAGGAGCCGCAGCCCGAAACCAAGGCTGCTTTTTCTTTCAATAAGGCTAGCACTGCCGAGCCGAGCTTCAATTTTGGTGCGTCAAGCACTAACTCCAACAACAACCCTGCCAGCAAGTTCACCTTTGGCGGAGTTCCGTCTACTCCCGGTGCCGATAAACCTTCCACTGAAAACAAGCCGTTCAGCTTTGGCCAGAGCAAGCCTCCGGCGTTTGGCCAGGACAAGCCGCAAGGTTTTGCCTTTGGCACGCTGAGCCCCGCCACTACTGCGTTTGGGCAGACCAATGGGCTGAGTAGTGTTCAGAACGGCCAACAGAGCAGTGGCTTCATGTTTGGAAAGCCAGACGCCAATCCATTTGGCGCTGCTTCTGCTGCTCCCGCCCCTGCCACCTCTGGATTCAACTTCGGTGCCACTGCCCAGCCCAACACCAGCGCAAACCCCGGGTTTTCTTTTGGGCAGAGCAACGGAGCTGCCCAAAATGGCACACCTCCGTTCTCGTTTGGAAGTAACAACAACTCCAACTCCAACAGCCAGGCCAACATTTTTGGGTCGCAAAATAATACCCAAAACAACTCGCAGCCGGGCTTTGGCGCCAACAACGGTGGCGGCAACAAGTTCGAGTTCTCTTTTGGAGCCAAGAACAACAACGCCGGTATCAACCCGCTGCAGTTGTTCAACAACGGCCAGTCGACGCCCGTGGGCAACAACGGGTTTGCGACGCCCAATTTTGGCGGTGGCGGCGACAACCTGTTTGGGAACCTGGCCACTCCGCTGAACCCGGGCACCCCACTGGCGAACCGCAGGTACCTTCGTCCAAGGGGAAGGCTTAGACGGGGCCCATAAGATTAGAAGTAGGTCATAATGCATGCTTGTTATAGCTAGAACTTGTAGTAAGCCTGTTCAAGAGGAGTAGGAGTAGATTGCAGTGGGTCACAGAAGTCTATCACTTTACAAAAGACGTTTTTTTGGATGTTTGGCAATACGTACAAACACAGTAGTGCATTCAAAAGATCACGCAACTGGCGAGTGAAGACGGTACGCGAGAGTCCTTTTTCCATTAATCTTTATGCCCTACATTTCACCTCTGATTACTTCTCAATTACTTTAGCAACAAACTGAAAACTGCTGGTCAAAGCAGTGGTAACTTCTGCCATTAAATGTGGCACGCGTGAAAGCGCCATGCTTTCATTAACAAATGCGCCACTGCTCAGTCCCGGTGCCTACTTTCTCTCCCCTTTGGCATCGATCAAACTCAACTCGGTATCCAACGGACCCTCGCCAATCCCGGTCAAGATCACGCGCGAAACAGCAAAGTCGCTCTTCTCAAACGGCGACTCAACAGCAGTGCCCTTCTTCAACTCCTCGGCAGCCTCCTTAGGCAAAGCCTCCCACCCCTGCAAGTCGCCAAAGTACTTGTGCAAAGTGGCCAAAATCGCCGCTTGGTTCTTCTCCTCGTAGTAGATGACAGCGTTTGGACCGGCGTCATAGGTATAGGCGGCAATCAAGCCCTTGCCCGCAGCAACGCTCTCCTGGTTGATCAAGTCGACAAGTCTGATGATCTTGCGCGAGGTGTCGTTGAGGTAGAAGATTGGTGGGTACGAGTCGAGGCACACCGCGTGGAACGAGTTGGAGTCTTTGATCGTCAACTCAGCAAACGTGTTGAAGTCCCGGTTGAGAATCGCGCTCTCCATCTCGGTGTACCGCTTAGGCACCACGTTGTTGATCCGCTCCTGGAAGAGGTCGGAGGTCTTGCACGTGATCTGCATCCCGCTGGTCGACGAGGTGTCTTTCTTGTCAGCGCTGACGACGAGGATCGCCGCGCGGATTTCTGGCCAGTGCGACTTTGGCGCGATCTGGACGGCGCGCGAGTCGGATCCATCGGTCTCCTTGCCCATCTCCCACGCGACAAAACCACCGAAAAGACTGCGGCAGGCCGAGCCAGAGCCCTGGCGGGCGATTTTCGAGATCTCCTCTGGAGACTGCGGCAACTTGTACAACTTGGCAATCGCGGCGACAAACGCGGCGAGACCGGCGGCCGAGGACGCAAGACCAGCGGCGGTTGGGAAGTTGTTCTCCGACACAATGAGGATCTTCCAGTCGGCGATCTTTGGCAACAGGGCGTCGCTCTTCTCGAGCTCCTCTCTCAACTGCTTGAGTGTGGCAAGCACGGCAATCAAGCGCGGCTTGTCGAGCGACTCCTCAGTTCCATTGAGGATCAAACGTGATTTCTCGTACTTTTCAGCCGCCGCGACAGTCGTGAGCGTCCGGAGATGCTGCTGGTCGAGGGTCACGGAGATCGAGTTGTTTGTCGGGAGGTTGAGCTGGGTGTCGCGCTTGCCCCAGTACTTGAGGGTCGCGATGTTGACCGGCGCGGTCACAGACGCGGTGTAGACAGACATTGGAGGTTGGTTGGGATCTGGAAGTTTCACTTGGCGCTGCGCTATACGAAGAAAAGTGTTGGCACGTGACATGAACCATGCAAACCGTGGAGTAAAGCGTAACTTCAGGAAGTCCAAGGGTCAATTTTATATATGAGAGACGCGATTTTTTGATCTCCCATTATTTTTATCTTTGCCACAATTGCTATATTCATTCTTTGCGTATTTCGTATAGCCTTTCAATGTCTTGCAGATGCGAGCACTGCACTGCATAGAAAAAATCGTTTCTTCTGAGCTCTGCCTCAGTCCACAGCAGCAGTCCAATGGCATTGTCAGCAGCAAATTTCTGAATGAACTCTTTTACTCCTTTTAAACTCACAGCTCTTTGTAATACAAACTATTGTTTTAATCTTGATTTTTTTATGTATGTTTTGTCATTTTGTCGGGCCCCGAATGCGAGCCTGTACTACATGCGCTACCATGGGCCATTAGTACGCACACAGACTGCGCTTCACCTCTGTAGCAGACGACCGTATCGTTTCTCATTTTTTTGCCTCGGCCAACGCCTCGTCAGCAATCTTACTAACTTTAGCGTAAGACTGGTTTTTTGCAACATTCTTGGCCCACCGCGAAATGTTTGGGTACGTCTCGTGGAGCTTCAAGTCCGTGGCCAACGTGGCTCTTCCGCCGTCAGTACCTTCAGCAAACGTCGTCTGGTACAAGGTAAACTCAAAAATAATGTCTGCCGCAGTCAAGCGGTCTTCGAGGAAATAGCCTGCTTTGGACTTGGATAGCAAACTGTCGAGGTACAGCAAGTTGGTTTTGACGTTGGGGATCCAGTAGAACTCATTGGTTGCGTCGGCGACCTTCTTGAAGTGGGCACGCTCGCTGTCCAGCGCCTTGCCCTGCATGATGCCTCCAACCATCAAGGCAAGCAAGGAGGGCTGGACAGTGGCCTCGCAGAAGTCAAACAAGAAGTCGAGCTTGGTCTTGTCCTCGGCCGACTTTGGCGTCAAAGTGTTGCTGGTGTCAAAGCTCTTCAACAAGTGCTTGAACACCAGGGACGTCTCGGTGACAACCTCTGGCTCTGCCGCACCCTCCTTGTACACTTGAATAGTTGGCGATCGGCCAAGCGGGTGGATTTTCTTGAGCGCTTTGTTCTGGAGCGCGGAGTCACGAGGGTAGGCCTTCAACTCGTAAGGCACCTTGAGCTCGTCGAGGAGCCACAAGACTCTGTGCGCGCGGGATCCCTCAAGCCAGTGGAGAACGACCTTTGACATTTGTTATTCGAATGTTAGTTATAAAACTTATTCCAATAAGAAAGGGGCCTGCCGGCTTTATATCTTGGGTGTTGGGTGTCGCTGTGCATTGGGGTGCGTTTGGGGCGAGTCTCGGAGATAGTCTACACCGCTGACCATTTGCAGGAGAGCCACTCGAGCCAAGCACAATCAATTGCAAATATTCAACAATAGAGCGCCAGCAGTGACCGTAGCAGGTCTATATATTGCGTACTTTTTCAGTTTAATACATCGCATCATCTCAAGCACTCAACGGAGGCTGCCGGTTCTGCCCCCGGCCCAACGGCAGCGGAGAGTGCCCCGCTTGATGCATGTCTAGATCCATGCATTGTCTCCGGATCACGAAAGATCACGGGGGCCCTTCAGAAAAGACTACGCGGGTGCTTACCAGAAAAAAAGCACCCTCTGGGTTTATGAAACGTGACCTACCAATTGCTACCCCACCTGAGTTCAAACACTGATGTGTCACGCTCGTGGGTTGAGAATAAGGTTTGTCTGGCCACTCGTCACCGACCTTAGGATGCAAGGGGACGCGGCTCCGATCTCGAGATCTCCCCTGCTCCACTTTCTCCTCAGCCTGAATGTCCAGCTGGCGACTATAGGCGAGCACGTGGTGGTTGAGTGTTTACTTTGAGTGTTCTACGTAATTCAACGATAACGATAGTGTATTTGTACTGTACAGAAAAGCAACGGCCGGCAGTAAAAGCAATTAACAACGAGGTAATTGAAACAAAAGGCAACTTGCAAGCAACTTACAGAGCTGTCTCATAGCTCGGCCCAGAAGGTTGACAAGTCCTCGCCGGCAAAGTTGTAGGGGATGACGTTTGGGCTACCCTTTGTTTCAACAATTTTATTCTGGGTGCCTGTGTTGATCATAGCGGCTCTCAAGCGGGCTGGCGGAATGGCGCCGGCGGTGGCAAACCCAGAGGTTCCGGCTGGGAAAAGAGACAAGAAGTAGGTCAAAATTCCGGTGACGTGAGGCGAGGCCTGCGAAGTGCCAGTCAAGAGCTTGGTGGCGTTGAATGTCCCGCCGTAACTAACCGCAGTAGACTTGATGTCGTAGCCCGGAGCGAAAACGTTGACGCACGAGCCGTAGTTCGAGAACCCAGTGATGTTGTCATAGTTGTTAATGGCACCCACGGTGATCACACTCTCGACGTTGCTAGGACTGTACCCACAGGCGTCGGTGTGCAAATTGCCGGCAGCCGTAACAACGTGAATGCCTGCGGCAACAAGCGCCTTAGCAGCCGCGTCAATCGCAGAGGACTTTCCCCCTTGAACAGAAATGTTCACTGTGCTTCCCTTGAACCCCAGCTTAGTTTTGTTGGCGTTGTGGTCCTGTAGCACAAACTGGTAGCCCTTGAGGGTCGCTGAGCTGGAAATAGCGCCGGTAGCAGTTCCTACGTTCACAGAGATCAACTTCGCCTTCTTCGCAACCCCGTATGTTTTGGACCCTACGGTGCCCGCAACGTGGGTGCCGTGGCTCACAGTGACATTAGTCCCGGTTCCACCAAACGAGGCGCCAAAAACAGCTCTGCCCTCGAAGTCCTCGTGCTGAATCCAGATTCCGGTGTCGAGGATGTACGCATTGACGCCCTCTCCTCCTCTGTCGTCATAAGTGTAGTTGCCGGAGAGTCTACCTCTGACGGTCGAGTTCCGGGTCGAGAGTCGGGTGATACCGTAAGGTGCCCAGATCTGGGTGGTCTCAGACTGGGTCTGGGCCCAGGTCTCCTGCAAGATATAGGCAACATCCGGGTGGGTCTTGAGCTCCTCGAGGGTGTCGTTGGTGAGATGCGCGTAGTATCCTCTGAGATGGTCACCGAAATCAAACTTCTCTTCGATGCCGCCATGGATGTGAACCCCATCAGCCTGGGTTCTGAGAAAGAACTCCGAGTCTGGCTGGGCCTCCGCGTACTTGGCTCCGTTGATGGCCTGGGTGGCCAGGACCCAGTCGTGGTGCGCGTCTCTGGTGCTGGCGTCGACTCCGTCCTTGAAGGCCACAAAGTGCTTGTCCGGGGTGCCGTTTTCCGCTGCAGGGAAGTATTTCTGGTCTTCAAAAAACTCTCTCTTGCTGAAGGTGTCGATCGTCTCAACAGGAGCTAGGGCGTTGTTGGGTTGGAGCGCGGGGATGACGAGTGCGTTGACGCACCCGACGCTGAGAAGGGCACATGTAAGTAGCGACTTCATGTTGTAAAACGTAAAAGAAGTAGAGTAAAAAGTGCCCTTTGAATTGAACAAAATAGGATCAATTTATATACGTGCTTCCAGTTTACGTCACCTAGAACATCATTTCCTAAACCGTCGGCCAACAGAAATGTAAGTGGTCACTTGCGGGGCCCACAATGCAGTGCGAGCCGGACGTATGCAGAAAGCAAAGGCACGTTTAGGCAAATCCCCATGCATCAAACTATGAGGGAGGCATTGAAACTTGAGAAAGGCTGCTTCTATACCAAATGAAACTGTCAGATGAGATTTCTATGGTCGGTGGATAAGTTCCCAGCTCACTTTCCTTGAGTGTTACATACCTTAGACACTTGGAAGTGTTCACATTGAAGCACAGCCATCTTGGCCATCCTCAAAATGCTTGGGAGAGCCTAAAGTAAGTTTCATCCGCACTGCAAAGCCGGCCACGTCTTGCCCGAAGCGTCTGGCTGCACCGGGTCTTGAGGTTGCGGACCGATTTCGAGTCGTATTAGTTGGCGGCATCTGCCTGAGCGCGGCGCCTATTATTGACGCATGCTGAATCGGGCCATCGCTATTGTTCTGCCGCAGGAATACCACGTACTCCTAAATCCTCGAGGGAACACAGTAGCTCCCATTAGCCAAGCCACGGGGTGTCAGCAAACAAAATAAGAATATCCTTCAATAAGCCACTTGTATTACAGTTCCAATCTTAAAGCTCTGCGCTAGAGCAGGGGCAGAACGTTCGGCGCAGCCAAGTGAAATGCCCATCTGCAGCGCAGGCGGGTCGCCGATCGTAGTCATGCGAAAGAGCTACGAAAGCGGCGAAAACAGTGATGCAAACAAACAGGGCATTGAAAAAGACAAAAGGTTTGACGAATTCTAAGAGTTATGGATCCAAAGAATGCTTTGAGTGCTTCAAATCTTACTGGGAATCTTATTCAGGACAGAGTTCCGAGTTTGTTTGTCATCGCAGATGTCTCACCTGGGTTTCCCCTCCGGGAGCAAATTGCACGCACGATTTTCTTGGGGGACTTTTTTCTCGGCGGTGTGATGGCCCCGGATCTCCAGATACGAAGGTGCTAGCGCAGCCCACGTACATCGGCAAACACACGCGGTAATTAAGGCAGCCAGTCCTATATTGGCTGCAACCCCAATGGCGAGTTTCTCGTAATACCAGGGCGTATTCGGGAAATTTGGGGGCCACAATATTAGGGACAGTGCCAGATTGGGTGGTGGGAAAGGCCGAATGGAGAAATCGTAGATTAGCTCAAGTAGCTGTCATCCTCAAAATTATGGGCACAGGGCGGCCTTGTAGTTTGGTAAACCCCCTATGTAATTATGCAAGCAATAATAATCTAAGACATCCGCAACACTCAGCAACGCTGCCAAGCACTGTCAAGCAGTGCCGATGATCGGGGAGATATCGCTCTCGGCTGGTCTGTCCCGCGGGCTAAGGCCAGTGAAGCACCAGCCATGCTGTTTTTTTGGCACGCTGCAGCGGTTTAGCTGTCTCGCAGCCGGGCTAGCAATGATATTGATAACAATGGAATAGCGGGGCAAAAGTGTGACTGTATTTCGTGCGAAGTGGGTCGGTGGATTCCACTAAGCGAGTGGATTCCATTGAGCAATTGTAACAGTGATAAAGCTCTTCAAACTCTGCTGGCAAATACTGCCTTAAGTCATTCGGAGCCGTGCTGTCAAGATACAGTGTCACGATGGACCAAACACAATCTATGAGCCCTCAATCAACTCCTTCTCACTCTTCCAGCCTACTTCGATGATCGTAGCTTGTTGTTGTCAAAGTATGCTATGCATGCAAGAGAAACCTGCCATTTTCTCTTTTGGGCGCTCCAAACTACTTCAGAAGCTTTCCGGGCTCCGAAGTTATTACTTCCGTGCAGTATTTCACGGAGCGATAAACTTAGTCGGGTGCTGCACCTACAACTAAGGCTTAGTGCTACATGTTCATGCTAAATGTCTAAATTCTCATTAATTACTCCATCTAGTCGTGATATATGGACCATATGATACACACGCGGGCGTCCATTCTGCGGACATGCCTGGTGCGGCGCTGATACGAGATCGCTACCGGCCGGAAGTCAGAGAAGCGATCGAGGATCAGCTGGAAACAGGATCAAACATCGAAACTGATGCTTCCCCTGAACGGAGCTAACGCGCGATGCCTACCTCAAGTAAAAGCACCATGTGTTCGCTCACAAAGCCTCGCAAACGGCGTTTCTCGGTGCCGCTCACTGAGGAAAGTCATCCGTGACACACCCGTGCGACGCATCCCCCACCAACGCTCTGTACTTCGCCAAAGTACCTCTCGTGTAACGTGCCGCAGGCGGCGTCCACTGCTCCTTTCTGGCCTTCATCTCCTCCTCGCTGATCAACACGTCCAACTTGTTGTTGTCGGCGTCGATGACAATCTCATCGCCGTCCTTGACCAACCCAATTGGTCCGCCCTCAGCGGCCTCAGGCACAATGTGGCCGATCAAGAATCCGTGAGATCCTCCGGAGAAACGGCCGTCGGTCAAAAGAGCAACGTCCTTACCAAGACCGTAACCCATCAAAGCCGACGAAGGCTTCAACATCTCTGGCATACCTGGGCCACCCTTTGGCCCCTCATATCTGATGATGACCACAGTCTTCTCGCCCTTCTTGATCTCGCCGTCCTCAAGCGCCTTGATGAAGGAGTCCTCCTCCTCAAACACTCTGGCCTTACCCTTGAAGTAGGTACCCTCCTTACCAGTGATCTTGCCCACAGACCCGCCTGGAGCGAGCGATCCGTAAAGAATCTGAAGGTGGCCGGTCTCCTTGATTGGCTTGTCGACAGGCATGATGATCTGCTGCGAGCTTGGAAGGTCGCGCGCCTCGGCGACGTTCTCGGCAAGAGTCTTGCCGGTAACGGACATAGTCGAGCCGTCGAGGAAGCCCTCGTTGAGCAAAAACTTCATCACGGACTGCGTGCCGCCGATCTCAATAAGGTCGGCCATGACGTACTTTCCGGATGGCTTGAGGTCTCCGAGAAGCGGAGTGGTGTCGGAAATGCGCTGGAAGTCGTCGATGGACAACTCGACGCCGGCGGCGTGGGCCATCGCGGTCATGTGGAGCACGGCGTTGGTCGAGCCGCCCGTGGCGACGATGTAGGTGATGGCGTTGAGGAACGCGGCGCGCGTCATCACGTCACGTGGCTTGATGTCCTTCTCGATGATGTTCTTGATGGCAGCACCAATGCCGTTACATTCGTCGGCCTTCTCCTTGCTCACCGCTGGGAAAGCGGACGAGTTTGGCAAGGTCATGCCCATGACCTCGGCGGCAGAAGCCATCGAGTTGGCGGTGTACATACCACCACAAGACCCCGGCCCAGGACAGGCGTGGGTCACGACATCGTTGCGCTCCTCCTCGGAAATGGAGTTCGAGATGTACTGCCCGTACGACTGGAACGCCGCCACGAGCTCGATCTTCTCGTCCTTGAACTGGCCGCACGTGCCCTTTCCTGGGAGAATGGTACCTCCGTAAACCATGATCGACGGACGGTTGTGCCGAGCCATGCCGATAAGAACACCCGGCATGTTCTTGTCACACGATGGGATTCCAATGTTGGCGTCGTAGTGCTGCGCCATCATGATGGTCTCAAACGAGTCGGCAATGATCTCGCGCGACTGGAGCGAGTAGCGCATACCCTTGGTGCCCATGGAGATCCCGTCCGAGACTCCCACAGAGTTGAATCGCATGGCCTTCAAGCCGGCCTGGTCCACGGAATCGGAACAGAGCTTGTTCAACTCCATGAGGTGCATGTTGCACGGGTTGCCGGACCACCAGCACGACCCAACTCCGACCTGGGCCTTGGCAAAGTCGTCCTCGCCAAAACCCGTGGCGTAGAGCATTGCCTGGGACGCGCCCTGGGACTTGCTCAGGGTGATCACCGAAGAGTATTTGTTGAGCTTCTTGGCATTGCTGAGCGTGCGCGCAGTGCTGAACTGGCGCTGAAATTGAGATCTCAACATCTTGGTGGTTGGTCAGTCAGTGATAGCTATGACTGACTGAAAAGTCTCACCACGGTCACGTGACTGCAAAATTCACTCACGTGAACCAATGGGAGGCCGCCATTTGGTAAGCAAGGAATCCCGCGAAATCAAGCAGCCCTAGGGGAATCCTCAATCATGCCGGCTTGGGAAGAACAGCCAGATGGGTAATTTTCCCCTTCAGTTCACTACAATTGAGGTTTACCGCTGCCCTCGTCCCCCTGTTGGTTGCACCCCTCGTCACAAGTTGCTGGTCTTTTTGTTGTATACCACTCCGGCGGATACTAAAAAAATTTTATACGTCGCCGCGCGCCGGGCCGCAGCGAGCAACAAGAGCAACAATACCGAAAGGCGAGTGATTTCTCGGCGCTTCGCGCGCGACCGATGGCTGCTGCAGCCGTCCGATCCGATAACTGCGAGCACGGTTACATGACGTTTTGACAGATTGCCACTGATTGGGGGTGATTAGATGTGGAAAGATAGCTAATAATGTCACTTTTTTAATTCGCTCTATTTAGTTTGTGTGATTTGTTGCACTATTCACCAAGAAGTGGTTGGAATTATACGGGAGTTCTGTTTTCTTGAGCACCATTTTGGATGCTGTACGTAGTACTTTTGAAGACTTTTTCTTGTCCCAAGCAAGGGAATCAAAAAAACTGCTTTCCACTTATTACTAAAAAATTCAAAAAATTAAACTAGATGCCTTGCAATTTTTCAAAGTTTTTATTCCATTAGTTAGAGAGTTTCAACGACCCAGTGTGGCCCTCGATCGGGTCTGACATGCAGAATTTGAAGGTTCAGAGACCCTCGTGTGATCTATGATGTAACGAGAAACCGCCAGTAAGAGAATGCTGTGGAGAAAGGTCAACGGACGAGTCCCCAAAGGTAGGGAGTGAACTTCCAACTTACCTAAATTACTACGTCATTTTCTCCTCACTCTTGATGCATTGGGGCGGGGCGAAAGCTGGGCCAAGGCTCGGCAGTGGCGGAGCTCTAGAGTTGAAGGAGATGGAGCCATTCTTGGCGGGGCGTATTGGCTTCTTGAATGGTTGTTATCGGGTATTGCGCTTCCATGCCAAGGGATGGGACTGAAGGAAATGACGAGGTACTAGGCCTTTGTGGGGTCCCCGAGTCGTCTTTTTTTTTGTCTACAGTTCCAAGTCGTGTGCACCGCCTGCCGCAGTATACGGCAACAATGCACGCTGAGGCGGAACGAGTCCACTTTACAGACTTGCGTATTCGACAACACCAGATCTGAAAATTCAGGAGATTGGCATTCAAAAAAAGTAAAATAGGCGCGACCGTGCTGGCACTGCTCATTGGTTTTCTTTTGGGACCGCAAAATGATGTATTAGAGACTACAGATCGAGGGCTCGGCTCCTCCAAGTCAACTAAAGCCGCATCAAAAACCGGAAAAACCTCGCAGTGACAAGCTGAGCGAGGGCCGAAGAAGCCTGCAAGGGCTGCCATATCTTTTGGCAAAGTGGGCTAGCAGCATAGTTTCGGCGGATTGCAGGGCTCTGTTAGGGGGTGCCCGGAAAAACTGCCACGAGCCCTGGCATGCGCACGGTCACATACATGCCCCAACAAAACCCCAGGCTCCACTAATTGCCCCCATGGGCGGGCCCCATGGAGCCCCGTACCTCCAGCATCACCCCACGACTTCCGAATACATGCCTGGGGCGTTGTTGTTCCGCATTCGGCGCGGCATTATTGTTCACGTGACAGCGCCGAAAAAGTTTTTCCGGAGGTGATGTATGAGCGACGATCCTGCATATGCACTTCGCGATAACAGTAAACAAGTAGTTAAGGAAGAGGGTAGTTAGAACTGGGAAGTGGTCTGATTGATTTTAATTTTTGGGGTTGTGTGTGTGTGGGCAGGCGTGGGCTTCGATGTGCAAAAAAATTCTGCAGAGAAAAGCAACATTGGCGGCAAACAAAGAAGATATTCGACAAAGCACACCCTCACCAGGTGTGGACGCTACGTAATGCATATGCCGCTAAGCCAAATAGCAACACCGCGGCAGCCCTCGTGGAACTGGGCCGCCTGGGAAGTTTTCGCGGCGGGCGCGGAGCGGCCTAGCAAAAAAAAAAGCCAGCAGCAAATTACTAATGGCGCAGGGTAGCAACTCTGGGCACAACAGCTAAACCCGCGAACCTAAAACCTTCACTGGTCAGCAATCGATCGATGATCCCGGCAGCGATCTCAAGATCTCCAGTACGAGCATACTTTTTGCGGGCCCGTGGCTGGTGGGGCGGGAACTAGTCGGATAGCGGCCCCCTTAGCAGTGTGGCAGGTTGCACCACGCTAGCGCAACGTCCGGAAAAACTTGGGGGTATTGACAGTGCGGACCTCTATGCTGGCGCACCTCGACGCACTATGCTGCAAGGTTGCACCGCTCGGCCAACAGTAAAAGGGCGGCCGCAGATAGTGCCCGAACGGTGTGCGTCTTTTGCTTTTTTTTTCCTGGCCGGTATATAAGAAATCGCGAGCTGGCAACCGGGTTGAAAATTTCCAAAAAAGTTTTTCTTGTTTTCCTTACACAATGTCTAACTCTCCACAAAAGCCGGAGTCCATCACCGAGCAGACTCAGAAGGATGAGTCGCTCAACGAGAACTCCAACCAGGTCGACTCCATCAGAGAGGAGCCGCTTGGCAAGAAGCACTCGCACAGACTCATTGAGGGTGACTACGACGCCCAGCCTTCGCTTGTGTTTGCCTCGCTCATCGTGCTCTCTGTGACCTTTGTTGGTTTCACCTTTGGTTTCGACACCGGTACCATTTCCGGTTTCACCAACTTTAAGGACTACATTGAGCGTTTCGGCCAGCTCAACTCGCAGGGCGAGTACTATTTGTCCACCATCAGAACCTCGCTCATTGTCGCGATCTACTCTGTGGGAGCCGCCATTGGTGGTCTCCTCTTGGCCAACATTGCCAACACCAGGGGCAGAAAGCCATCTCTCCTTGTCTACCTTGCCCTCTACATTGTCGGTAACCTCATCCAGATCACCTCCGAGAAGGGCAAGTGGTACCAGATGTTCATTGGTCGTTTCATCACCGGTATCTCCGCTGGTGCCGTGACCACCGTTGTGCCAATGTACGCCGGAGAGCTCAGTCCTGCCAAGCAGAGAGGTGCTCTTGTGTCTTCTTTCCAGTTGTGCATCACTTTTGCCATTTTCCTCGGCTACTGCTGCACTTACGCCACCAAGCACCACAACTCTGAGAACGACTCTTCCCAGTGGAGAATCGTGATGGGCCTTAACTTCTTCTTCGGTCTCGTTCTCTCTTTGCTTGTGTTTATCATTGTCCCAGAGTCGCCACGTTTCTTGATTGAGAAGGGCAAGCTCGACGGTGCCAGAAGAAACATTGCCTACATTAACCGTGTCCCATTGGAGTCGCGCTTCGTCGACGACGAGTTCAGAACCATCGAGGAGGCGTTCCTCATTGTTGAGTCTGCTGGTAAGGCTTCGTGGATGGAGCTCATCAACGGTCAGCCAAAGGTGTTCCAGCGTGTCTTTATGGGTTTCATGGTCATGGGTCTTCAGCAGCTTACTGGTGTCAACTACTTCTTCTACTACGGAACCACTCTCTTTAAGTCTGTTGGTCTCTCGGACTCCTACATGACCTCGATCATTCTCGGAGTCATCAACGTGGTGTTCACCGGTGTCTCGCTCGTCATTGTCGACAGAGCCGGTAGAAGAACCGTGCTCATCGGTGGTTCTATTGTCGGTGCCCTCTCCCTTTACGTCTACACCATCCTTGGTGTTGTGGCCCTCTATCCTAACGGCAGAGACCAGGCGTCTGACAAGGGTGTCGGATCCGCCATGATCTTCCTCACCTGTGTGTTCATTGCCTCGTTCGCCACCTCGTGGGGTTCTGTCTGCTGGGTCATCCTTTCGGAGTCTTTCCCAATCAGAATCAGATCCAAGGCCAGTGCTATCGGCATGGGTTCGAACTTCGGTACCAACTTCTTGATCTCGTTCTTCACCCCATTCATCACCAAGAAGATTCACTACTCGTTTGGATTTATCTTCGCCGGCTGCTTGACCTTCTCTTGCTTCTACGCCTACTTCTGCATCTACGAGACCAAGGGTTTGACTCTTGAGGACGTCGATGTGCTTTACGCCGACAAGAACGTCAAGCCATGGACCTCGTCCAAGTGGACCCCACCGTCCGCCGGTGGCAAGACCCAGATGGACGACGCCGTCGAGGCCTAAGCATCGAACTAGTTTCACAAAACATTTGCAAATAATTGGCATGTCTGCATGCAATGATCTAATGATATCAATAGTTAGCTAATACAAAAGCTCATGAGAAAACATTGTAAGCGGAGTAAGCACAGGAGAGTTACAGCAAAACTGCATAATTCTACTTGAAGAGTTGGAGATTGTGTGGGTTGCACTGGGAGATGAGAAGAATCGCACCTGGCGACTTGAAATATGTGTCAGTACATTTACAGCATGGGCCGTTGGAAGCAGCAAATGTGAGCACTAAACATCCTAAAGCATTGACAAACAATTCATAGAACTGTTCTTGGTTATCAGCTTTTGGACATCTATCTATCACGATTCTTGCGATATCTAGTAAGTCTATGGTCTGCCCTACAGTAAGTACACACTTGTATGGTCTGCCCTACAGTACACACTTGAAGTCCAATTTTGGCAGGCCCTGCAGGTAACAATTTTTGGCCCATTTTCTCAGCCCGTTTTTCACTACAAACCTGGGGAGCCGCCCGATCCCCAGGTTTTCTCGGCCTCAGACAACACACCGTGGTCACTTGTTCTTGGCATGTTTTTTGTGGCGACTCTTTCGCATTGGGGTGCGTAGGTTCCTTTCGGCTGCCATGTATTGTTGGCCGAGACTCATCGGCGGAACATGTCGCGGGACATAGGATATATGGAACGGCTGTTACTGTGCATGCGCGGGAGATAGCGCGATAACGCCGCGCTTAAGCCCGGACGGTAGACACATGAAGTATCCCACATGTCAGTTCAGGACCCCAGGTTTGCGCTAGACTACATAGGAAGGCGTCAAAAAATTACCTTCAGATGTTTTTTTCTATGTAGTGTTAGGCACGTTCGTCCGTATGTTGCACTTTGTCTCTAGTGCCCATGCCCCACTTAGTACTACTCACTGACTGTCGCAGGACACTCTCCAACAAAGAAGACTAGCCTACATGAAGAATGCGTTCCAAACTGTATTATATTTAGACTAACGCAGCACACTGGCTCCGCCAATGCACTGCTGCCCAATGCATTGCTAAAAGCGAAGTGCCTCCGTAAACTGTAACGCCAAGTCGCCGAGTTTGTTCCCTTCACTACCATCGTCTAACTTCCCGAAACTGATCTGCGCTTTTGGAAACTTTAATCGTTCAACCAATCGCAAAATTTTCCGGCGCGCAACTTGTTCTTTGTCTGAGTTCTCTGGTCCGTCAGTCCTGCTTGGGTCTTGGCCACTGCTCTGCCCATTGCCCTGCGGACTCTGGTCCCCGCTCACCTCTTCCTGACTCTGCTTCTCCTCCCACTTGATCTGAATCAAAAACCCCTTGAACGCACCGTGCAATAAACAGTTCACAGTTCTGACCGTGAACACCCCGCCCTCCTCGGACTCCAACTCGTACAGGTGACCGCCGTCACCCTTCAACGTCTGCTTCAACACCCAGGAGCTGGCTAACTTGCTCACCAAGATCTGGTCAATCCGGTCGCAATGTCCCAGCAGAGAGCCACTTTTGGTTAGACTTTCGTTGCTGCTGTTACTAAATATTGTGCACCTCCCGTTGAGGATCAGCGCCGTCTGGTGCGGCTCGTACAGCACGCTCAACGTGTACATGCCGCGATTATCAGCCGTGGACTTTTGGAGCTGCTGTATCACGGGGTTAGGCCGGTATATCTTGAGCTCAAAGCCCCACGGGTCGAGTACCGTGGGGACCTCGTTGAGGATCTCGTCATGGAACGAGGAGATGCTGCTCACGGGGGCGTTCTGTATGAAGAGGACCCTAAACATTAGTATGTGTTTGACGGTCGAACACCGGAAAATGCAATTATTTTAAAGTCGTATGCCATTTGGAGAGTAAGAGTTTAAGAGCACCCATTTGTAAGGGTCATTGGTCTTTTCATCTCACTGCTAACCGTACTCAATTCCCGAGAACTTATGCTTGAGCAGTGACGCAATTGCTTTTGATTCATGTTTCTAAGCAATTGCTATCACATCAAACTAGTTCAAAAACACAGACTTGCTTATAGATATTGTTGCATTCGCCCTCTGTTAATCGGTACTCACGCTGTCGTCATTACTGGGGTTCTTCCTGCAGAGGGCCAGTTTTCAATGAGTTAGGGGTCACGTGATTTCAGCTCCGGCACCAGTATCGCCGACAAGAGTGGGTCATCAACGTATTATGTAGACCAAGGAAAAACAAGTTGCTCGTATTTCTGACCAGGGCTGTGCAGTTGTTTGCAATCATATGCTTCAGTTGAGAGCCACTGATCTTTGGCAACATCTCGATGTGCATCGCTGCCAGTTTGTCTGTTGGACCATTAAAGTCCGTGGGTGGCTTTTTAAAATTGTAGCTTTTACTCTATGAAATCTTGAAAGCTTATTCTTCTAGACTACTATTTCATAAAGTTCGCTCCGTACTCAGTGTGCAGGGATTACTACAAATGTACACAAACCTTCGTTCTCGAAGTGAGGAAACAGCTGCCTTCCTTCACTTTGCAATTTATAAACGAGAAAGATTCTCAAATTAAATTCCAAACGTACAATCACAGTCATGAGTGTTCCAAAGTATAGTATTTTTCACATAACACGGTGTACCAGGGATCTTAAAGAGGTGATCCGTGCTCTAAAAAAGAAGGAAGACATTGGAATTGTTTTGATAAATGATGTTGGGATGCTTAGGGTGTGGTATGAGCAAGTGCTGGCAAAGTTTAGAGATATTTCTCTATTATCTGAATTGTACTTCAGCGATGGATATGATGAGTGTGCCAAGGGGTGGGCTCACATTGAGTCCGAGCGTCTTGATGGGTGTGTCAATACCTTCGAAGATATGATGGAGGAAACTATTCGACAGATTGTCTTGGCAACGTTAAGCCCATTCGTTCTAGCAGAGTTGCAATTTCAAGAAAGTCTCATGAGCAGAGACCTGCTAGTGAAAGCATACGAGCTTCGAGTTTCAGAAGAGGACTTCCGACTTCGACAGATCGCGGCCGAGATCTCTTGGGTGGTTGGGACTGAGAAAGAAGGTTACAAATTCGGACTTTTCGACGGTGTGGCGTCGGTGATTTGTTTGACTGATCGAGCAGTCGGCGCAGGTGTTTGGTGTTCGAACCACTTTGACACTCCAGTAAGAGCTATGGTCGAATTTCTCTCAGGGCCCTACCCAGAAGTGAGAAAGGAGGATTTACCTGGCCCGGGTTGTGGACGGACCGAATGGGAGCGGTTCATGCACATGTTGAAGAATGCTGGGGAGGAATATATCAAACGTAATCACGTTGGCGGACATAACTATGGCAAGAAGCGATTAGCACAACGGTCTCGGAACAAGCAGAAAAGGCGCAAAATCCATTAAGATGAGTAACGTTGCAATCCGAAGCGGTGGATGGCGGAGTGTTATCGGTGCAGCCAGAATTACTTGTTTATAAGCTGTCCTCACTTGCAGCAGGCCGAAAGTTGGACAGGACGGAAAAGCTTACGATTTGTGCTCCTAGTCTTGTGCGCTTTCTTATACCAGCTTCCCGGGGGAGCTTATGACTTACATGACAGTTTTACGGTTCACCTTTGTAGGAATTGATTTCTAATTGTAAGCTCTAGGATTGGCCAAACTAGTCATTAATGTACAAACTGGAGGCCAACATCCAACGAAGCTTCAAAAGAGCTTGCTGTGGGACAGAAAGACCTGAGGGTGTTGCCACCTCAAGACTTATACTGTGTTTTGAATATGGTCGGCAGCACAGCATGGCAAGAAGCGACAGCACAGAAGTAAATACTACTCACGTCAGTGTGTGATCTGAGGACACTGTGTGGACCATCATTGCTGACACATGCCAATATTGGGCAAGCCACGTAAACTAAGTGCAATGAAGCAGGTAATATGATACCCACGCAGCGTCCGCTAGGCAGTCTGATACTAAGAAATGCTGGCTATGGGTACATGCACCACCCCACTAACGCGGTCCGCTGTTCAATTATGCTAGTCCTCTCTCCAATTAATCCACACCTCGTCCGTACGAAACCGCTGCAGACACTTAGTATCCTTCAAATCTTTCACGTAGTCACCCGTTCTGTAACTAAGCAACCCCGCATGGGCAATCATGATCCCATTGTCAATACAAAATCGCTCGTCCGTCGCATGGATCGACCCATTGCGGTCCCTCACCATGATCGCCATCATCTCCTGCAACCGCAAATTACACCCAACACCTCCCACAATGAGCACCTGGTTCAGATCCACATGGGCCATCGCACGCTCTGTGATTTCAACAAGCATAGAAAAAAGGCACTCCTGGAGACTGAAACAGAGGTCCTGAGGAGCATATTCATGTTTGTTCTTCGCAATGTTTTCAATATGTTCTAGCACACCACTAAGACTGAGATCCATGCCTTTAACAGTGTAGGGAAGCTCCAAAAAGTTCTCCTCTTTGGTCAAACCCTTTTTAGCTAATTGCTCTATGTTGTACCCCGGCGACGGCGAGTTTGATATCTTGAGTATTCTGGCAAACCGATCAAGACAGTTACCAATCGCGATGTCTAGCGTCTCCCCGAAAATTCTATATTTCTGCTTCAGATAGGCAATCACCTGGGTGTTCCCACCGCTCACATAGAGTACCACGGGATTGATCGCCCCTGTGATTTCGCGGCCCATCTCAATATGGCCCACACAGTGGTTAACTCCAACTAAGGGGATGTCATGCAATTGGGAAAGCGTTCTAGCGACTACCGCCACAGAGTTCAAAGGAGCACCCATCCCTGGTCCCCTTGTGAAGCAAATGACATCGATATCAGCCATGGTCATCCCTGACTCATCCAATGCCTGCTTTATGAGTCTGACTGCCCAGTTCCGGTGGTGGCGGGCCGTGTCTCTTGGGAGGAAGCCTTCTCCGGGCGGCGTCACGTAGGTGTCTCTCAAATTCGACACCACGATGGCTCCGGTGCCATGACTAAGCGGAGAACCGTGAGGATGCTGCACTATTCCCACCCCAAGTTTGTTGGCACTTCCCTCAAGACCGAGGGCGGTGTAGGGGCGATGTTCGTTGGCCATTGTTGGTGAGTGGTTTGGTGATAAGTGATGGCCGGATCTGAAAATATATGTTAGTCACCTGACCACGCCCGAGGAAGGCCAGGGCAAACACCATAAAACCCATGGAAGAGCAACACTAGCAAGGTCTATCTGCTTTTCAGTGCAAGTAGGCCTTGCCGGTGTCTCTCTCTGACTCTACTCCAGTGCTGTTTTCAAGGCTCTGCGTAGCATACTGCTACTGCCGTTCCCAGTATTTCGAAGGAGTGACAATAGTTGCAAATACAGACGAATTAAATTCAAGTAAAAAATTAAATCAAGTTTTCTAAAAATTAGCAAAAAATAAAAAGCTAGAGACGGCAAATATACACCCTTCAAGTGTAAATACACACCCTCGAGTGTGTCCGTGAGCCCAGGCAGCGTTCACACGAAGGGTCACTGTAGTGTGCACGAAGCATGAGTTGTGTGCACGAGTTGTGAGGGTCGAGCATTCGTCAGCCGCACTGACTATGAGCAACAGACCTAAACTATCGCACCCAGTTCTTGGCTACAGAAAACCAGGTATGTTCAAAAGAAAGCGCCGCAGCTACTTCCTATAATTCCTAGGCCCGCCTAGGTCGTCTGACATGCTCAGCCCCACCCAGTGTTTCAAGACAGCACGACTCAATCAAACGGAAGTAAATAGAACCTTCAGCTAGACGCTATTTGAGGCCGCCCCCGTTTCTGCCAAAAACTAAATTTAAGGCGTCAAGGCTGCTCTGTTTCAGCTGTGTTAGGGCCTGACAGCATCCTGGGATTCTGTATCTCTTGCTGGCACACGCAGCTTCCTGGCTTCGCCAGTTTGCCGCTGTCCGCTTCGCCAGTTTGCCGCTGTCCGCTTCGCCAGCCAGTGCTAGCGGTTTACACTCGGCGAAACCTGCATTCTGATCGGCTCCAACGGGATATCGTTCTGCCCCACCCCGCTGCTCTTGTTCCCATACTGGTCCTCAGCCTCTCTGTGAAAGGGATTCCCATTGTACGACGTCGACGTCTGGTAGTCACTGAGACTCTGGTCCCGGCCGTGCCCCAGTCCAAGATGAAGCCTTTTCTTGTAAGACGTTCCCTGGTTTCTTGGGTTGTAAATCAAAACCGCTGCAGCTATCATCCCGATGATGAACAACACAAGGAGCACGTAGAGGTCGGCCGAAAAGGTCACGGTGAAAGTCTTAGAGTCGAAGATACCCATTTGTTGAAATTTGTTGTGAGGATTTGAACGGAGTTTGTGAGGAGTTTGCTAGAAGGTGTGTGAAAGTAAGTGGGTGATGTGAAAGTAAGTGGGTGATGTGAAAGCAAGTGGGTAATGTGCGAATGTTGAACCGCGGCCTGAAATTAGACGTGAGGGCTGAGCTAGATGTGGGTCGACGTGTGCAGCGGCGCACCTGGTGGGCGGGACGAGCTATGCAGACCCGCCCGATTGTTCCCTGTCGGCAGGGCCGAAACATCTGCCAGGAGAGCGCATCGGTTGGGGGTTTGTTTTTGCAGAAAATGACAAGGTGACAGCAGGTAAGGGCAGAACATGCAGGGTAAAAGCTTATTATAATACAAAATGATACATTCTCGAAACGTGGGTGTGAAAAGTGGGTGTCTGAAAAAGTAGGTAGGCGTTTTCAAAGGCGCCTCCAAAGGCGCCTCCAAAGGCAGCGGCTTGCTGCAGGCCTCGACCTTCTCAGCAGGGTAACCTTGCCATCGCCATAACGTGGAGAGTACCAGTGGCCTGTGCACAGCATACTTGGATCACAGCCAGAACTGTTATGCAATCCATCAATAAAGAACTCGACTATCCCATTTTGGGCGCCGGCTTTGTGGACGATGACAGCTTTGTGGTGGCCGGCGGGGGCGGCGAGGGGCGTCACGGGATCCCCAATGTCGTTGAGAAGTATCATATTGGCAAAGACAGCCAGCAGTTAGAACAAGTCACCCACTTTGAGTTTGCAAAGAATGCCACCGACACCCCGATGGCGCTTGCTGTGGTGGGAGACCGTGCAGTGCTTGGCTGCGGCGACGCCAAGGCCATTGTCGCCGAGAACAAGCTGAACAAGAGCTTGAAGGTGGTCCGTACCACCGGAGAGAGCGGGAAGCTCGTGGAAGAAGAGGATTTGTTTAGAGACGACCCGAGTGTTTACATTAAGAAGGTGGAGGTGTGGAGACCACTGGGAGAGAGTGAAGAGGGTGAGAAAAGCGGGGACATTGCCGTTGCGTTGAACTCTGGCGATGACTCCCGCTTGGTGGGGGCGCTGCTCAGCTCTCTTGGCCACGCGCTTTTTGAGGAGCAAGAAAAAGGTGAGGTGAAAGACTTCGACTTGAGCCCGGGCAAAGAGCTCAAAATCGCTTATGTGAAAAAACTGGAAATCAAAATATTATCGTTCAGCGATGACTATCAAACCCACAAGTACCTTGAGTTCGACCTCAGTGAGATCAAGAAGCGTGGTGCGCACGTCTTGCTGCGCATTTTGTACCTCGACGAGCACCATGTGGTTGTTTTTGGCGCGTTAGCCAAACAGAAGCAGGTTTTCGCCGCGATTTACTCTTTGCAGAGCAAGAACTCGGAAAAGCCGGCGGCCCAGATGCTTCTGTTGCAGATTCTCGCGCTGGCAAAGAGCGTGAACGCGGCGCATTTTCAGCGTATGGGAGGTACTGAGAGCCGCAATGGGTTGGTTGCTTTGGCGCTTTCCGATCTCTCTGTGGTGCTCTTGCGCGTTTCATTAGACACTTTCGCCCTCACCCAGGTCCACAAACAAGAAAAAGCCCACACTTTTGCAATGACCAACGTCAAGGTGTCGCCCCGGGTGACAAGCGTTGTCAGTGTGAGTGCCGCCAATACCATCAATGTCATTTTGCTTCCTGAGGAAGCCCAGCTTTTGCAGATGGGCGGGTTCCAGATCCCGACGCAGTTGTTGCTTATTATCTTGGTCATCTTTATTGCGTTGCTCTTGCAGAGAAGTAAATAGGCGGCGAGCGGTAAGATGTGAATTATAATTGAGTGCTCCAATTCAGCTAGCTGCCAAGTATAGCCTGGTCTGTTTACATGTATTTAAGATCCACCTATGTATTGAATGATTGTCATGGTATTTACTAAGGTGTTAGAGCCAGTGGTGAGTGACGTCAGTAGGGAATAGTAAGAAGTTTCGTGTGGAGCCTAGTAAATTTTGCTTGGCAAGCGCTGCCACTGACTTGTACGCACAACTAATAAATAGTGCCTCCGTTGATGCCGTCATGCTTTCTGGCTACTTGCACTTGGCTAAGTATAACAGTATAGGATGTTAAAAGAAGACAATATAGGGGTGTGTGTAGAGCGAGGCAGCGCGGATGGTCAGTTAGGAGTTGAATTTTTATGAAAAGCCGGTGGATTTATTGTACGCGGTCTGGAAATGTGCCTTCAGGCGACGAAATTTTGGTGCCAGCCTTTTGGGCACTGACGAGCGAAGCGATGTGCTCCTGCACCCTGCAGTAATCTGAGGTACTCACCTATAAGCCCCAACTTAGAAGACGCCAAGGGAGCACGGTACGCCATCAAGAAAGTGACAGGCAGTTTTGCAACGCCGATCGAAAAAAGTCAGACTCCATTCGGTCAAGAATAACCGGGTTCCAACTTCCCACGTGAAAACCCAGATCTCCGGTTCAACAGGGTCCACGTGCCGAAAATCTGGGCCTCTTTTCGTTTCCGGCGCCGCGGAACATGCATGAGATAGCAATTTATTTTTTAGAAGCCATAATAGACTCAAACGCACTCCCAAACTTGTTCCCTCTCAACACCACAGCGTAACCACTGCTAAAATGGAAACCTCATACAAGCGAAGCCGAATAAAAAGAGTCGCTGGCCTGTGGCGCTACTTTGGCCAGGGGATCTACCAGGACCTAAAGAACCGATTGCCTTTCTATGCAAGCGACTGGACGGACGCATACAACTACCGGGTCGTGCCCTCCACGGTTTTCATTTTCTTCACAAACTTGTTGCCCGCCCTCGCCTTTGCCCAGGACATGTTTGACCGCACGGGCGACTCCTATGGCGTCAACGAGATCTTGCTTTCGTCGGCGCTTGCGGGGTTGGTGTTTGGTCTCTTTGCCGGGCAGCCCTTGTGCATTGTTGGAGTCACAGGTCCAATCCTGATTTTCAATTACACGGTCTACGACTTTATCAAAGACAGACCGAACTGCAATTATTTTTCATTCATGTGCTGGATCGGGTTGTGGAGCTGTGCGATGCACCTTATAATAGCGTTTGCCAATGGTTGTGGCTACACCCGCTATGTCACTCGCTATTCGTGTGACGCATTTGGGCTTTTCATCAACTGTATCTATGTGGAAAAGGGCGTGGAAATTCTCACGCGGCAGTTCAAGGAGGACGATCTCTATGCAAGTGGATACTTCAGTGTCGTCATAGCGATCTTGATGGCGGTGTGCGGCGTGGGCGCCTCCATCTTTGGCACCGAAACACCGTATTTTCACCCAGTGGTCCGCAAGGTGTTTGCAGACTACGGGACGCCGCTCTGCGTGGTCTTTTTCACTGGGTTTGCGCACTTCAACAAGTCCACCATGGAGAGCGTTGATCTCATGCACCTTCCCGTCAGAAAGCTGTTCTCCCCGACGTCCTCAACTCGCCACGGAGAATGGTTTATCAGATTCTGGGAAAACATTTCAGTGGGCAATGTGTTCCTTGCGGTCCCCTTTGCCATCTTGCTCACCGCGCTCTTCTACTTCGACCACAACGTGCTGTCACTCATGGCCCAGGACAGCCGCTTCAAGCTCCGCAAGCCGCTGACGTTTCACTGGGACTTCTGCTTGCTCGGCATTGTCACCGGGGTCACAGGACTCATTGGCGTGCCGTTTCCCAACGGCCTCATTCCGCAGGCGCCGCTCCACACGGAGTCTCTTTGTGTCTACGAAAAGGTGCCAGTTGCTGATAAGAAAGACGACACTGTGGAGGCATATGAGATGCGGCTCACTGGTGTTGTCGAGCAGAGACTCACCAACACCATCCAAGGCCTTTTGACACTCGGCATGATGCTGCGACCGCTTCTTGTGGTGCTTGGAACTGTGCCGCAAGCTGTTTTTGCCGGTCTCTTTTTTGTGATGGGGTTCACGGGTCTCAACGGGAACGAAATCGTGAATCGTGTGCGGTACCTATGCACCGATCGCAAGCTCATCCCCAGCAATGCTCCTTTCAGACGACTTTCCTCAATTAGGTGGCTCTATCTTTTTGTACTTTTCGAGCTCGTTGCGTTTGGGTTCGAGTTTGGCATTTGCCAGACCAAGGGCGCCGTGGCGTTCCCCGCGGTTCTTTGTTTCTTTGCGGGGTTTGCGATGTTTTTCCCCAAGATCTTTTCTGCCAGCGATTTGCCCTTGCTTGATGAGCCGACGGGGAGCAGCCAGCTATTGGAGACCTTAGTTTTGGAGAAGAAGTATTAGCAGTGCATTGGCGAAGCTGGACAGCTCTTGGACAGCCCAAGTGGACAGAGTCTGCAACAAGCGCTCGCTCGATCTTTGATTATGAAGTACATTGGCGAAGCTGCGGCAAAAAAACGTGGACTCAGACTTTAAGGACAGATCATGAATACATTCTTTCAGCAGTGCAGTAGCGGCGCCAATGTGGTGCGATGGTTTAGGCGGAGTCAGAAGTGTGCCTGAATGCTGCGATGCTTTGTGACAAGTCTAGTCACAAAGCCACTGCACTACTACAGCGAATCGGACCGTGACCAAGTCCGAAGCATGGCGACGCAAAAGATCATCAGCCGAGTCGTAAAGCACGGCAATGCAAGACTTTGGCGGAGCCCTAGATGTGGACGCATCAGATCATTGCAACGCTCGGCAAACCCACAGATCATTGGTTGCAGCCATTAGTCGCCATTGATTGGTTGTTGGTAGTTTTGGGCTTGGCAATAGACTGGTGCCGGAGTCATCAGTTATGGCAACACAGCGGATCACAAAAGTGCCTGGCACCAGCATGACCATATAGGAAAGGCTTTTAAAGTGATTGGCATGTGACATGCCAAGCACGCCGCATAGTAGTAGCCTACGATAACAATTAACTATCCGCTTCCGAGGCGAATGTTTCACCCTGCTCTTTGTAGATTCCAGCTTCCCTGCATGTTTCCCATGCTCCACCATGTTTCAGAACATGGGAAATCCATGTTTTCCCATCCATGTCTTACCATGGTTTGGCGCTGCATTGCCCGCGTGCGTACACCACTGCGCATGTCTCAGGCTCGGGCTACACGGTGCGTCGCCTAGAGTCGCCTAAGGAGTCCCCTACGGGATGCCGCTTGGTCTGGGGGATCCGCCTTGCACCCGCCTAGCACCCGCTTAGCGGCACGTCTGATCTGAGGCAGATGTGATCCGCAGTGTCGCAGTGCTACGACGCACGGTGCCTACACACTACACGAGGGAGGAGTCAACCCCCAAGCAAAGCCGGGGGATATTCCAAGAAACAAATGTGGAACCTCTCGAACTGGGCGGCAAAACGTCGTTAGACAGCAGTAGGCAACATGATCCAGTTAGCAAGGAAAAATTAGTACCCACTGCTAGCTCCTAGTTTTTACTCATGACGAGAGACGATCTCCCCCGACGATCCTTGACTATGCCTGATTCCACGGTCTTTTTGGCCCGATCTAAGATAGCATCACGCAGGCCACACGTTCCTGCTCGTATCACTACGGAGCTAGGAAAATTTTGCCGTCGCCGCTCGTAACATCGGCCGTGTCTCAGCTTGTCCCAAGCGGTTTAGTTGTGGGTGGCGGCGTGGGTCGATATGTCGGTCTTTGTTTTGGGGCACAAAGTACGGAGTAAGCGGGGGGAAGTAGAAAGTAGGAAGTTGTAGGTAACAAACCAGGATTTTAGGTACCTAACAAGTGATTTCTCAAGCAGGAAAGCGCTAGGGCCAACACCCCCGACTAATCTAACAACCTACCAATCTCACTGCCCTGTTCGCTCCTCATTACCTCCTCCTCTCCGGCGGTCGCTGTGCCAAACCCCATGCAGCACCGCCCTGCCGCGCGACGCATCCGGCTGCACACCGACGCACAAAGTCACGTGCTGAGCCAAAATTTACTCTGGCCGCTGCCAATCGAGCCTCGAGGCACACTGTGACCTCGCAGTAGACGGGACGGGATTCCACTTGCGGTCGGTGTAGGTGCACCAGGCCTGATCATTTATACTTTGGCATTTCTGTGATATTCGTTTGTCGCATTGCACACACCAAACTTCTCAGCCACAGCCTAGAGCTCGCAAACAACAGCACATAGCTGAGAGTTCCCATATACTGCCTCGAGATCACACCCTTTACTGGCACGAGTCAATCAGCCCGGCTATAGAGTTCAGCTTATCAGAAACACAAAAGCACACAGCTGGAAGGTGAGAAGCTACGTCGTGCACTACACTTTGACGACCTTGACATCAACTAAGAAAAAAAGAACACCGTCTTCAACTAAAGATGAGCAAAGGGCTGGGCCAAAGCCCTCGGAAAACCGCCCGCCGGCGCACGGACCCGATCGACCCGCTCCAGATCACCGAGAACCTCGGGTACCAGACGTTTCGGCGCGACCTGCGCAAGCCCTGGGCCAAAGACGAGGATCTTCTTCTCGTGCAGCTCGTGGAACAGGCGCTCGCGGCACGTGGGGTGCCCGTGATGGGTGCGGCGATGCCGCCCGACTACAACGACCTTATTTCATGGGACGCCGTGGCGAAGCTGTTGCCCCTGCGCAAGCCCAAAGACTGCCGGAAGCGGTGGTGCAATTCCTTGGATCCTACGCTTAAGAAGGGAAGATGGACCCGGCAAGAGGACGAGCTTCTCCTCGGGGCGTACCGGGTGCACGGTGCGCTGTGGCAGAAAGTGGCGCTCGACATCCCGGGGCGAACCGACGACCAGTGTGCGAAGCGGTACATTGAGGTGTTGGACCCAAGCATGACCGAGGACAGATTGAGAGCATGGGATACCGCGGAGGATCTTCTTCTAATCTCCCTCGTCAAAAGCTACGGCACCCGTTGGCGGACCGTGCTGTTTGGAATGCAAAGCCGCCCGTCCCTTACCTGCCGCAATCGCTGGCGCAAAATCATCACTGACGTGACTAGGGGCAAGGCTGTTGACAGCGTCAAGCAAGCTGTCGAGCAGATGAAGAGCGGCGAAGGGAGCGACGGCAACCTCCTGTCGCCGATCACCCCGAACACACCACAGCTGAGAAAGCAGAGTGCTAAGCTCAGCAAGGAGACAACCCCGGTACTTTCTCTGGACGGTACGCCCCTTGGGACGACCCCTCTTTCCCGGCTTTCCAGGGACCTTGAGAAAACAAACCTTGGATTCTATCCAAGCCAGGTTCCTCAGCATCGTGCTGCGGAGCAGGCGCTTGTGGGGCTCCAAACCTCGGTTGACAACGACGAGCAAGCGGTCGCGAGCAGCTCTGCCATGCCGTTGCAACTGCCCGTGGTGTTGACCGACGACAGCGGGGCTCAAAACCATGAGGGCAAGGTCAACCTCGACGTTGAGTACCGCTTGCGGGTCCAGGATAAGCACGGGCGCGAGGTGCTGCTTGGCGATGTCGACGATCTCAACGACGGGAGAGCCAACCGGAGCACCGTTGGCGGGTTGATCGCAAAGTGCAAGGAGGCCGGGTTGCACGTGCTGCTCTACCAGCACGTGCACAACTACTATCCTGAGTCCGGCCGCCCGCTGAGCCTGCACCTGGATGACACTCCGTTGGACGCTAGTGCCATCGAGGGCGGCCATTTCGGGCCTCTTCTGCAGATGCCGCGGCTCAAAAAGACCCCTCTGGGCCACGGCGTGTCCAAGCGCCTGCTGGTGACCCTGACCCCGCTCATCAACCCACGGCGCAGACTGATTTCGCTGGTGCTGCTGGCTAATCTGCTGAAGTTTTCTCGCCTGCCAAAGTCGGGGCTCAGTCTGCTGCGCTCAAACGTCAACTCTGTCAACACCACCCCTTACAACCAAGAGGGTCTGTCGGCATTGCGCCTGGGACTCGCCCAGAAAAAGCCCCAGTACGACCCCGAGGAGCTCGAGGAAGGCATCGATTTCTGGGACCACATGCGCTTTCTCAACCGGGCAGGACAGTCGGTGCCGAGTTCGCTGGGCAGCAACTATATTGGACAGGCACCGGGCTCGTCGGGGAGCCAGTACAATGCACACCCACAGTCTGTGCCAAGCTCGTCGGGCAGCCAGTTCAATGGCCCGCCACAACAGGCGCCATACCACTACCCTGTCCCGCCAAGCAGCGCGCCGGAACAGCAGCAGCCTCAAAACTACATTACGCAGCCGCTCCCGCCGCAGTACGTGCCGCTCCAAAAGCTGTATCAGGGCTCGCCACCGTTTGTCGCCTCCCCAGCATCGCTGCAGCAGACCCTTCAGCAGGACTCCGGGGAGCAGCAGCAGCAGCATCAACCGCAAGCTTTGCAACAGATGCCTCTCCAACAAGGTGTGCCTCTCCAGCATCAACAAGGAATGCCGCCGCCTCACCAGCAGGGCATCCCTCCTCATCAGGCGATACCCCCACTGATCCCATCGCTGGCAATGCCCGTCTCGGAGCACCACCCGCTCCATTACGAGCAGGCGCATCTGCTTGGCGATTCGCGCTACCCGGTTTTCTTCTACAACAACGAAAACGAGTTCGACCCGGACATCGACGATCACGGCGGGTTTGGGCTCTTGCCTTTCAACCCGTCTTGAGCATGGCGGAACTTGAGCATTGGGCTTCTGCCATCATGCAGTCCACACGTTTTGGTGACATTCGCTCTTTGCACCTCTTCTCAGAGCCTTTGGCCCCGATGATACCCATATACCCTAACCTACCCTTTTACTCATTCGTCTCAGGTTTTTCTCAGGTCTTTTCAGGTTTTTCCGCGGCTTTTCAGGCTCGCAGGTTCTTTCATTGCCGCTCTGGCCTCACTCGTGCACTCCCAGTGTCAATACCATGCATCCACTCATTTCCTTACTGTAGCACTCGTCAGAGCTGGCACGTAGGTCGCCTGGTTTTTAGCCTCTGGCAAAGCAAGGAAAGATATTCTCAGTTGCGTCTTGTTGCTTTGTGCTAGGAAAAATATGTTTTGATAAATAAAGAAACATAGTTCCTCAAAGACAGCATCCACTCTCTGTGCATATGTCTCTCACATAATGACTGACGGACCTGAAACCACTCTTTTCCATCCCAGAAACAAGCACCGGCCGGACTTTAGAGCCATCAGTGAAGGTGTACCAACTACTTCTCAAAACGCCTTTGAATTAAGCAGAGGGACCGACGAAGACCCCCACCATCCCTTTAACATACCCTACCTCCATTCAGAGTCCGAGAAATGGCCCGACTTGAACCGTATTATCGCAGGCATCCCAGAGACGCCCATAGACACTCCAAAGCAGTCTCCATTTAGCAAACTAAGAAAGTGTGTAAAGAGTGTTATAAGCCTTCCAGATAAAACTGTGTTGAAAGAGGTGTCAAAAAAAGAAAGACTCCGTTTTAAAAGGAAGTCGCCTGCAGTCAGAGATGTTGACAGACAGCAAGCCAGCGAGATCGAGCGTGCCTGCTGGGAAGAAAAGCAAATCAACAAGAATCTAATGATGAGTGGCAATTATGACTACTCTGAGCGCGATGGCGTTCCGGGAAACATTACTGAACAAATAGATGGACAATACACTGATCTCTCTAGTCGAGAGCTCGAGGAAGTCGTTAAGGAGGTATTTCGAAGAGTTTCAGATGCCGCGCCTCACCCAACCACCTATTTCGAGATGGGTATCTGTTTTCAAAAAAAGCTAGAAAACGAGTGAGAAAATGATTGAAGGCTGGTAATATTAGAAGGAGTAGGTACAAGAATGCACAGCAGTGTACAATGATGTTAAGAAGTATTTTGCCAGTTTCATCACTCCACCATAGCTAAATTTCTATATTTTAATATATTTGTATATGTAATAGCTGTAATAGTTGTGAAGCACACTGGCTTGCCAGTGCACTGCTAGTCACTCTCAGCTAAAAGCGCGCCCGAGTGCCAACCGCCCGCGGCAATCGCAAGCGCCATCTTCCCACCCAACTTGACCTGCGTCGGCCGGCGCACAACCTGGTCCCAGCCGTCTCGCAAGTAATACTCCCCCACCGGTTTTTGTGTCTCTGCCGACACACCTGAAAAGTAAGATTGTAACGCCTCCTCATTGCCGAGCCCGAGCGACCCGCAGTGCTGCGACTCGCGGCCCCAGCTGTAGAGTTCCCCGTTGGCAAAAAGCGCCAAGAAATGGTAGTCACCCATCACCACATTGACGCACTCCTTGTTCTGGAGCTCAGGTAAAATGAGTGGTCTAGCGTCGTCCGAGAAAGCCTGGGTCTCGAAATTAAAGTTTTCCCGCCCCGTGGACTGCTTGGTCCCAATGAGGACCGAGCCTCCGTCGGAGAACACCGCAAACGTCTCGAAGGTGCCGACTATCTTGGTATACTTCTCCACGAAATTCACGTACTCCTCTTTCTTGTTTTTCTTCTCCATCCAGGAATTGAAAGACACAAGCGGAAAACTTATGAGTCTGGTACTCTGCGGACTGTAAACCTCTTCATCCCCAAAGTCTACTCTGTGCAAAGACCCGTCCTCTCTACAAAAAACCAAAAACCCGGCAAAAACAGCGTAGTCAACAACGCGTAATGGCCCCTCGGTAGACCCTGTTTGAGGGACGACCACAAACGCGGCGTTCTTCGCCTCGTCAAGGTGGTCGCTTTTAGTGAGTTGGTCACGCGCATTCCAGAGAACGATACCGACGCCTGTGATGTAGCAAGAGTTAATCGTCCATCCTGCGGCAATCTTAGTGATCACGTTTTTTTTGCTTTCAATCAAAGAGGTGCCATCTTCCTTTGAGAACTTAATGCGGACGCCGAAGGTGGTGCGCAGCTCCCAGCTCCAAACGTTGTTCTTTGAGTCGAGAGCCATAAAGTGGCTGCGCCCAGAAGATATCGAGACCACTCTTAAATTCTTAGTGTTTTCAGTTAGAGGAAACTCCCGATGCCGGATAAAGGAGCCGTTGGGACAGACGACTTCGACTTCTTTTAATGCACTTTCAGAGTAGTACTGCTGTGGCTGAAGATAGTATTCTGGCTCCTCTGCGGCATAAAATTCAGCCTCTGACTCCAACTTCAACGACAGCAATCGCTCGAACATGCCAGGGTCCTGCACTATATTATAGTCTGGGGTGCGCGGCCCCGGCGTGCGGCCCACGGCGTCTAGGTGGCCAAGTGTGTAGATCATGCCTGAGCTCGAGAGCACCTGGAAAGTTGTCCCACCGGCGCTCACATCAATAATGTTGATGCTCGGACTCTCACGAGATCCCTGTGAAGTCCCCTTGTTGAAGACCGGACTCGGTTTGCAGACCGAGTTGTAGCCGCCGATAGACTCTCTCGGCACCTCCCTGGTACGATACCCCAACCGTCCCCCGTCGTTGGTGCCCCAAGTATACAAGTGCAGCGCAAGACGAACCTTGTAGAGTTGTCGCCAGTTGTTGCTGTTGATGGCCAGTGGCGTCGCAGTGGCAGTGCCAAACTGCTTCTTAAAGAGAAGCTGGTGCACCGCGGGGCTGTTGAGGGCGTCAAACACCCGGCGGTTGCCTAATGACACGAGACTTTGGATGTCCTGGTAGTCAAGGAGCGGGAGCACATGGAATACCACGACGTCATCGCCAAGATCCAAAAAAGGGGCCCATGGTTTGGCGGGATCCAGGGGAAGGAGTTGGATTGACATCGTGAGTAGACGATTATGGAGTGATGGTGATGTGTCAACTGGGAAGCACTAAAAGCCCAAAGCTCAACAGAATATGCTGCTTGTCTATATTAAGCGCAGATATGTAAAATGCAGAAAATGAATAGCGTGTGCAAGATGTTTTGTGTTCAGTGGCAAGGCCTATAGACAGACAGATCACTGGAAAGGAGCCCTGGGGAAGGAAGGCACCGGATGAGATGATCTTCTGCAGGATGCTGCGTTATCGGTGCCGGTGGGTATGACCACTGGTGCGAGAGCTTTAGGGTTGAAAAAGTCACAGTAAAAGAATCTTTGACAACGTTCTGGAGAAGATTCTTTTACTGTGACTTTTTCTGTCGATTTTGCTCTTTATTCCTTCCTTGCAGAGTGCTACGGAGTGCCACGGATGGTATCGCCTCTCAACACCTGCGGGGCCATAATAGGCATCCCAAGATCGGACAAAATACTACAACAAACGTTCATTCGAAAGATAGAAAAAGTGTTTCAAGAACCTTATTCTATGATAGTAAACAAAATGTAATCTAGAAACATAACTTAAAAGTCAACCATGGAATCTTGGTGGATGTGTCAATGTGGGCCGAGAGAAATGCACGATGCTGACTTGAAGCAGTGCAATTTGCCAGCTCACTCAACGACAATGATGACCCACTTAGCAGCACTCAACAACGATGACCCCCTCAGCAGCACTCAACAACGACCCACTTAGCAGCACCTCGCTGCGCTCGTGCTGCTAAATGGGTTTGCTAAGTGAGGGCCAACACAACAATCATCAAAACAACCATGACCACCACGCACACCAAAAACAAGCACTTCTTCGTCCTTATACTTCTCCGCTGACTCCGGTCTGCCTTTGCCAACTCCCTGTCGGCAAACCGCACATTGTCGCTATAACTCAAGATGTTATTTTCAATGTTGTCCACCATGAACCCCTGCTCGTCCACCAAGGTATCCAAGTCCTTGAATATCCCGTTAAGCTCGCTGATCGACTCCCCAATCGCCTCAATTTCTTCCTCACGCTGGCTGATGAGCTGTGTCTGGTAGACAAGTTCTTCATTGTTGATGGGGTCGAGTTCTTTGACAAGCGTAGTTTGCTGCAGGCCTCCCAGGCTATTCCCATTGGCAACCTCCCCTGCGCCGAGCTCTGTCTCAAGAGCCACATTGCTCTGCTGCGCCTCCTGGTCCTTAATGAACTGCTGGAACGTCGCCTGCTCGTGTTGAAATACTTTGAACGAGGTGGCAACTTCTCTGAAGAGCTTTTCTCGTTGCAAATTTTGACTCTTGCTGATCTTGATCTTTCCGTCGCTCGTACGATCTTGCCCCTGCGCCTCCTCTTCCTCTTCGTCATCCCTGTATCTAGAGTAGCCAAAACCACTCTCAAAGACATAATTTCCCATGAGGCTCTCTCTCGGCTTGCTCAACTGCTTGAAAAGGTCATTGGTGTCCCCCACCAACTCAAGCACTCTCTGCTCCAACAGGTCGGGCGTCTTTCCAACTCGTCGACTCTTGAGACTGCCCACAAAGTTCTTGAGCTGGCCGAGATTGTTGTTGATCTCGAATAAATAATTCAGCACGGATTCAACAAGTACGTTGAACGAGGTCTCCAGAGAGCTGGCCTCGATGTCGTCAGAAATAGCAAAGGACATCAGAGTTGCACTGTCTAGAGTAGTTTGGTACTAAGCATGCACTCTGGCCACCCGCTGCGCCTGCTCATCACTGAAGTTCAGGGTTATGTGCACTGCCGTATTGCTGGCTGAGGCAGCAGTGGCAACAGAAACGCCAACTGTGAGACTACGGCTTTTTGAATTCTTTGTGTATTTCTCTTTGCTTGTAGACCTTTTATCAAAATTTTGGTGCCGTTCTCTAGAATTTGCACTGACGCTGATCATAACTCTATCCGCTACATACTGCAGCCTTTGGATGGCCACCTCCCGCGAATGCCGGAGAGCTCAGCACACGGTCTAAATCACTGGGACGCAGTCTTGGAGTGTCATTCGTTGCAATTTGATCTTTTCTTCTGCTGAGGAATGCTATATGGGTGCCTCACCACTGTGCTAGCTCCACACTGAAGGTCCTAACTTCTGCAATCGGGGATGATATGTTACAGCTATCCAAGTTCACACCGCTTCAAACTTTTTGCAGCACGATGGCGGAGCACCTAAACCATGGCGAAGCACCTAAAACTATCCAAGTGCACTGTGTTTGCCGGCCCCGTCGTTGCACAGCCTACTTCTCCTTCTTCTGCTTCGCCGCCACTCCCTTCTGCTTCCTCAAGGTGTAGAGTTGTCTCACCTCCGACAACACATTGAGCGCCAACGCCGCCGCAATGTAAACCACGAACAACACAAGTGACAAAACCAAGCCAATGATTATCCACTCGTTCTCCAAGAAAAAGTCCCTATCGAAGAGACTGAGCTCCTTGTCCTCCGCCGCAAGCTGGCTCTGGAAAATTTCATGCTTGTTCTGCTTGGCAATGTTGTCTCTGTTCTTAGCCACATGGAAATCAATCTCCGGCGTGATGATCTCCTCTTTGAGTCGTTTTGGGTCGTTCACAATTCTTGTGTAAGGGTCAAAGTCGGGGGACAACTTCTTGAAAGTGGCCAAAAAGGATCCGCTCTTTGGGTGACCGTGGTACACCTTCTGGTCCGCCTCTGTACTGTTGGACGAGGTCAACACAATCGTCCAGTACGGAGAGGGAATGCGCTGGAATACTCGTCTGATGAACTTGTCATGACGTTCAAGAACTTCGAGTCTGTACTTCTGCCCTTTGTCAGTGGGCAACGGTGGGAGGTTGACCACAATCGTTCTCGGGTTGGTATCGATATAGCGGAACATCTCCACCGCGTCCAAATCTTCCGCATCTGTGGCGTCAATCTCAATCAACTCGGTCCGGCACTGCTTGGTCACGTATTTGGTTAACTGCTTCAATGGGAGGTAGTCGCTGACGAAAGGAAACGAAACTCCCGTGGAGTCAATCAGTAAACGCCAGCCAACATTCTTGAAAATATTCTGATTATTGATACGAAAGTCATCGTTAATCAATCCTGGCTGATTTATCAAAATATAGGCATCCAGAGAGCAGCTGTAAAGCAACTGCCGCACTATATCTTCCACTCGCTTCTCTGGGTACGGATTCGGCCGCGGAGTTTCGATTTTTCGCACCAAGCCCTTGCTCAATTTTGACGAAGATAAAACCACGGGTGGAAAAGCCAGCAATACTGTCTGCAAGACAGTTGTGAGTATGAAAAAGTCGAAAAGTTGCATCCTTGATTCAGATCACTTCGCTGCCAGGCTCAGAGCAAAAGCTTCAACATAGCCAACTTTCAGCTGCGGGTGCCAGCCCGGTGGGGCGAAGTGCATGCAGAGATGGCCCTGGAGGTTGTGGAAGCATTCGCATTGGAACTTCAGCTCTTATGATTTTTTTTTAAATTTTATTTCTAAGAATTTGGCTCCGCCAAATCATTGATACAGAGTGATGTTCTAAAATGTATGATGTATATGACTTATGACTGAGCGCTCACTGAGCGTTATGAATGGAGCTCGGGAGCTATAGAATAAGTAGGAAGGATGCACGAGTACTGTGCACATCGGCGCTAAGAAACTAATGCAATGGACTAGCTACCCATGAGCATAAGCAAAACAAGTGATAGAAACCCGGGCTTCGCAGCAACAGCAGTAACTCTACCAAGCGCTATTGTCCATCATCTATCTGATCGAAATTGACATCCGTCGTTACTGCGGTGTTCGAGGATCCAGCAGAAGGTGTCTACGTGCTTTTATTGGCCTCGCCAGCGCACTGATCATAATTTCACCCTGTTTCGCTCGATACATTTCTGCACCGCATCGTCCCAGTCCACGTTCAAAACATAGTACGTCTCACTGACGGCAATCACCAATAAACCGGAGCCAATGCCCAACCAGAGCCCCTCCAACTCCATGTTGAAGTGGTACGCGAGCACCATAGCTAATGGAATGGCAAAGAAATCGTAAACGACAAAGTTGATGATGCCGCCAATGTACGGCGAGCCTTGGCCCCGGAGCAAGGAGCCCGAGACAGTGTTGAGCGAGTCGAAAACCTGGATGACTGCCACAAAAGGCATGACCTTGATGATTAGGGAAATGACTTCGGGGTCGTTGGAATAGATGTGAGCGATGATCAGACGGCCAAAAAAAAGAACTGCACAGTTCAATAAACCCACTAACGAACCAGCAACTAAACCAATGTTGGTACAGATCTGGGCCGGCTCAGTTCTTTGCGCGCCAATGAAGTTCGCAACTCTTGTGGAAGATGCAATCCCCACTGCGAAGGGAACAAAAAAAGTGAGCGATGCAATAGTAGATATGGCAGACTGTGCGGCCAATGCGGTGGTGCCAAAGTAGGACGAAAAGAGGGTCAAGATCTCCCAGCTTAGGTTCTCAAGGAAGTTACACACAACCCCAGCAACCCCAAAGCCGGCAATTTCTTTCCATCCATCAAGGGCGCTCCTACTGAAGCCATCCCAGCAATCTCTGCCGTCCACAAAAATCACATAACTAATGAGAAGCGCGCACATCATCCAAAAGTTGATGACGCATGCAATGGGGATGCCGATGTAACCGATGCTAGATGTGAGGAGGCGGATCAAAATCACACTGATTGGCGTTGTGCAGCAAAGAACAAGTGTAGATGCATTGTATATACCCTGGCATTGCAAGAACCGTTTGAGGTTTTCGAAAATGATGTACGCTGGTGCGGCGAGCACTAGCACTCTCAAAAAGGTCGACGTGAGCTGCACCAACTCCTCGGTTTCCAAAATGTAACGGAAAAAGTAGTGGGAATTCCACCAAAAGAGACCAAATGGCACAAAGCAGAGTAGAGAAAAGGCAATAGACCGCTGTGTGTAGAGCCCGACTTTTTTGATGTTGCCGGAGCCGTATGCTTGGGGGCACAATAGATCGAGACTCGTGGAGATCCCCTCGAAAATAGAAAACGTGACCGTGGAGGTCATCGAGCCCAAAGAAACTGCAGAAAGCTCGTTTTTGCCGAACATCTTGGAGGCAGTGATGGTGCACATAATCGTGTAAGATTGACTGAGGCAGAATGCAATAACCAAGGGAACGGCGTTCAGGATGAACGTCTTGGTCTCTGAAGACAAGGTAACCTCCTCATGGGCAAAATCCTCTTCCACTTCCATAGAGACCTGTGAGGCAAACGAGCTCTGCCGGGAGTGGCGAAGCGTTGAAGGCTTGCGACCGGGGATGCTTCCAGTGCTGTTCTGTCTGTGTAATTTGAGGATTGCGTCACCAGTATTTTTGTTTAGGATTGCGTCGCCAGTTTTCTTGTTCAAGATTTGCGTTGCACCGTAGTCTGGAAAGTAGGTCACTGGCGTAAGCTCGGAGTTTGACGTCGAGTTCAAACTCTCACTGGACAGCCTTGCCGTGAGTATCTCAAGATCAGGGTCGGGCTCGATATCAACCAAATCAGCGGGCAACAGCTGAAACGAATCAACATCATCGTTGGTCCCTGCCTCAGCCTGCTCCTCGTCAAAATGGTCATGCGAGACTAACGAGAGAAAACTGCGCTGGTCGTCATTCCCGCCGTAACGGAAGATCGGCGTTCTTGTCAGAGGAGGTATAAAAGTCGTGAGGTAGCGTTTCCGGATGCGCCCGCCAAAATTTATATCTGTGTTGAGGCAGTTTGGAATGTGCGATAGCGTTCGGGCAACGATATTTGCAACCATTGTGAGTTGGGAGAGATGTGTTATGCGAGGTTTGTAGTTGGCGTTGTGGCTCCTTGTTGTATCGCTTAAGTTTTTATTTTTTGTCGTTATGCAGGCGAAAACACATCGAAGACCTGCAGCTGCAGCAAAAGAAAGCAGATCGAACAAAGAGCAGCATGAAAAAAGTTGAAGGTGTTAATTAGATTGAAATATTTGTTAGTTTACATATTTGTTAGCTTTCAAATATTTGTTAGTTTTGAATCGTGGATTTCTCACAAGCACTTTTTAGGGCCATCTAAACGCCCATCAGCTTTTCGTTCTCCGATACTACCGATGTCGTACTAGAGCCGGCCAGTACAGCTGTTTGAATATTGGGACTACTCCGCATGCCAGCAGTGTCAAAAGAAGAGGCCTGCTGTGCAAATATTTTTATTATAGAACGACAAAACTTAGAAAACGCTTTGCAAGTGTATCAAACACCCCTTTGGAAACTTTGAATGTGTATGGTAACAGTAGTGGCTATTGCCCTGTCCTAGATCGCTTCCATGCGATGTGACCACTCCGGTATCTGCTGACGATCAGTGTCACGCCCCAGGGCCCAGTGACTGAGTCCATGCGGGGCTCGATAAATTTACTACAGCTATCTAAAACCAAACATGCAATAAGCTAATGTACATTGAAAAGTAGAGCAGTGCACTGGCGCAGCCAGTGTGCTGTGAAGCCACCAAGAAATCGGGAGCTTAGCGCCACCCATCATGAGATTTCGCACACCCACACTACACACACCAGTTAATAACAGTACATTTATCTTGCTTTTATCCGCCCACCAAAAAAGTAAGATTACAAGTCATATGGGGGTGTCGTTGACGTGTAACCAGTTGGTACTCCTGGTCAACGAACTCGTAGTCGTCCCAGTACTGTTCGCACTCTCGTACTCAAACACCCCGCTCGTCATCCCACTATCATTATGCTCCGCAACGTCCCCCGCCGCCTCTCTGTCCGCACTCCGCCGGAGCACCGTTCCAAGTATCGTCCGGTCGTGTTCTGGAGCGGCCCCAAGAGTATTGCCCATGGAACCCGAGACGCCAGAAGAACCACCTATGGCGAAGAACGTGTCCGCCCCTGCATCTCCCCCCATTCCTCCCATCTCTTCGCCACAGTCCTCCTCTTTGCTCAGCGATCTATTCTCCTTGAGGAACCGCTGCAAATCAAGGTCTCGCCATGAGGTCTCTTTTCTCTTCTTCAGCTGGCCGCCAAACAGCGCGCCAAACCCACCGCCCAGCACCGCATCCTGCCCCGCCTCCTCGCCGTCCTTGAACTCGTCGGGCTGCTCCACGACCTCGATATCATCAAACGGCACCTCGTCCCGCGTCCACTCGCGCATGTAAATGATGTGGTGCGGCTGCTCCATGTGGATGTAGGAGTAGTCGGAGTTGCGTGACATTGTATTGGAAAATGAAAATGGTGTTTGCTCTTGTAGTCTTTTGAGTAAGATCAATCGCACTTCTCAATTATAGCAGTCTTGCAGTGCTAGTTGTGAAGTACTCTGTTGAGTGCCTTGTTGTGCGCTCGCGGCTGTTAGATAGGTGATCTCAGCGATGCCCAATGCAATGGTACTACTTTGATGATAACCCAGACAACGATCCCAGCAAATCACAATCCCTTTGAATCACTTAGCAATAATTTGAGTATCCCCTGTATTTTTTGATACACCAAAACCTCTTCTCTATACCGAGTCCCTTCGTTATTCCAAGTCTTTCCTTGGTACAGCTGCCGCGGTCCACTGCATGCACACCCGGGTAAGACCCGCCATCACCCATTCCATCCGAGCAACTTCCCATCTATTACTAACCCACACGATGCGCCTTGTTAGCAGTGTTCTTTTTGCCCTCGGACTCGCTTCAGTAGTCGCGTCCAAGAACTTGTTTGATTTTTCGAGTTTTGAGATTGCGGAGGAGGAACTCAAGAAGTTGGAGAGCGATCTCGGAAAGAGAGAGGAGCAGCAACAGCCGCAGCAAAAGCCACAGCAAAGCTCTCAACAGAGCTCTCAGCAAATGATGAGCCAGCTCAACGATTTTACTGCAAACCTCATGGCGTTGCCTGAAGACGGAACGAAAATCCTGATTTTCTCGTACTACTTGCGAGACAACTATGATTTTATTCATTCGAATCCCAAGTTGTGGAAAGACTTGATCATTTTTATCCCAACTGACAGAGCAGTCGGTGCGTTGCATTCCAAACCGTGGGAGTTTCCCCAGGTTATCACCCCGGAGATGCCCGAGAAGGAAGCCGATGACATTTCCAGGGACAACATCTTGAGCTTCATCAAGAGCCATATTGTGAATGTCACCGATCTCAAATGGAAGCTCCCAGACGCGGACGCGGTGGAGTTCCAGAGTGTGAACAACCAGAAGATTTCTGTGAAGAACGTCGGTGGGAATTTCTACGTTACCAGTGCGGGGTTGGGCGATTGGTACAAGATCGACAAGACGGAGGACAGCAAGTACCAGGACCAGACACTCACGTTGATTGTGATTGACGGGTGTTTGGATTGGCCCGAAAGGCACTAATTCTAAGTCTCAATACTGGCGAGCGAGAAAGGGGCAGTTTTACAGCCCGGCGAGCGAAGCGAGACGGTGTGAGAAGATATGGGATAGTGTCATTGCACAGCGGCCGCTATCGTTATTGCGGCCACTCTTAGTGTAAGAGATGACGCGTTTGGCTGCCTGATTGTTGAAGGCAGTGGCCCTGGGTTCACTGCTCCAGTTTTTGTTTTTATATGGGTTTGGTTTGATAATAATAATAGGACGGTGTTTTCAGTTGTAGTGAGCATTCATCGAAATAATGATCATTCACGAAACACTGTGAATGTGCTTTTATCTCAGACCCTGTAACAGTCGGTGTTTTTGCCGTCCATGGAGAGAGTTGGCAAAGCTGATGTGCTGCTGCGACAGTATCGTTTTCACTGCACCACACAGGCTCCATGGGTAGCTCTTTTGACTTTTTTTGACTTGGCTATTCCCTTGGGTGTGAAATAGTTCTACTTACCTAGCAGATGTGCTAGGTATGTAGTAACGTGCGTCGAGCGTTTTCGGTAAAAGTACGTTCGTAAAACGGGCGTTACATGTAGGAAACGCACGTTTGGGCGGCACGCCCAGCGGTAGTTAGCGATTTCGATTGATAGACGGAAACATGGTGCTGTTTAAGAAACGCAAAGATATTTCTTCAAAAGAGGAATTGTTTGTAACTTGAGCCTCGTCTAGAATTACGCTTGTCTTAGATTTGTACAGTGCGATACTGGGAAATGTAGCGTGTTGTGCAGTCACCTCCTAACAAGAAAGACAAGCATCTGTGTACAAGTGTGCAAAATCCTTTACTGTGATACGTTGAAGCTTTTTGCTCCTTTCTTCACTCGTAATTGAGACTTTCATGTTGTTTTCTTTTGTTTTCCTTTGGCCTGGGAGCTCGTGCACCTTCAGCTAAACCTCCCTTGTTCGGCTAGTGCACCTCGCTAATGTGCCCCGCCCGCAGCGGTCCACAGTCGTCCACCCCCGCAGAGCACTCGCCTCTCAATTAAGGTTCCAATTACTGCGCAACGATAAGAGCGCCTTGTGTGTTGGGAAACCCAATTTCTCGTCTAGAGTTCCTCCCAGACCATGCCGGGCTGAAACCTTAACTCTGTAACAGATATGAACACAGTGGCAACTCTGGTTTTCTGGTTTTCTGGCTCCCACTGGGCACACGGCGTCCGTCGATCTCTGTCGATCAGCGGCATGAACCACACTTCCCTAAGGAGTGCCCTAAACAGCTCTAATGCCAACCGGCAGTCCGAACACTGAACACATGGACCGCGAAATTTGTTGATGGTTATCTGGTGGTAGTCAGTTGGTTCCATGGAAAGGGCCGTGGCAGTGGTTGGCCAGGGTGCGATTTGCAAAAGAACTGCAGTGCATTGGCAAACCCAATGTGCTGCGGCAATGGTCTCATCGGTATCTCATTATTCTTATTATTCTAATTATTCTCATCAGTGTTCTCATTATTCCAATTGCTCTCATTAGCATTTTCATTAGTACTCTTATTATTCTCCATTGGCCAAGTACTAGAATGTATTATTCTCCAATGGCGAAATACTAGCATGTACTACGCAGATTATTAAAAATTCTAGAATCAATTTCTATGTAACGTAAACAATTTTGGAACAAAAAGCAAGCACCTGGGTTAACACCAGTGGTTCCAGGTTCTCCAGTACCATGGCTTGGTGGCGATGTAGGCCTTCTCCTCGGCAATCTCCTGCTTCAAGAGGTCCATGTCGACCACCTTTCTGCCGGTATCCAAGTCGATCTCGGTCAACTTGTTGAAGAAAGTGAGATCGCGCTTCCAGATCATGTAGAACGTGTAGAACGCAATGACAACTGGCACGGTCAAGTACGCCGAGAAGAAGTCCTGGGCACGCGTGCCGTTGTCCTTTGGAATGTCAAATGGCCACACGGCAATCCAGAACTGGGCCACCAAGACCAAGGTGTATCCAATAAGACCGTACACAGAGCCCCAGAAGCCGGCCTGGGAGGTGAAGGTCAACTCCTCGGTGGTTCTGCCCTGAGCCTTGAGAGCCAATCTGAAAAGAATGTGGCAGGCGCAAGAAGAAGCCCAGGTGAAGATGGAGGACAAGCCGGAAAGCGCCAACAACCAGTTAAAGACGTCGCCGCTCTTTGGAGACGCAGCAAGGAAACACAAGAGACCAAAGATCAAGGTGGCACCTGTGGCGACGATTGGTCTTCCCTTCTTGTCGATGTAAGCAAAGATCTTTGGAGCAAAGCCCTGCTCGGCCAAGGCGACCAAGGTTCTGGAGCAACCGAAGGTGGAAGAGTTACCAACCGACAACACGGCGATCAAAATGACAACGTTGAAGATCGATGGCAAGCCCCTGATACCAGCGTTGCGGATGGAGATAACAAATGGGGAAGCTCTGGCGTCGTAGGAAGAGGAGCCGGAGGTCAATCTCTTCTCGGTGTATGGTACCAAGAGACCCACGAGGGTCAAAGAGATGATGTAGAAAAGGGTGATTCTCCAGAACACTTGCTTGGCGGCCTTTGGGAGCGCCTTTCTTGGGTTCGCGGTCTCGGCAGCGGCCAAGGCACACAACTCGGTACCGGCAAAAGCAAAAGCGGCAGTCACAAAGACAGAGCAAAGACCCTTGAATCCATGGTTGAAGGCACCTGGGTTCGACCAGTATCTGCCACCAATGTACTCCTTGTTAGGGCCACCGCCGGCACACAAGATGATTCCGAGGATGATGTAACCAACGACAGCGACAACCTTGATGATCGAGAAGCAAAACTCGGCCTCACCGTATCCACGCACACCAAAAATGTTAATGGCAGTGATGAAGACCCAGAAGATTCCAACCCAGGCGGCACCACTGATCGTGGCGTCCCAGTACTGAATCACAATCGAAGCGGCGACCAACTCCAATGGGAGCACGACCAACCACTGCATGGCGTAGTTCCAGCCCATGGCAAAACCCCAGGCTGGAGAGATGAACTGCGAGTTGTAGGTAGCAAAAGCACCAGAGACAGGAAAAGCGACAGCCAACTCTCCAAGAGCCTGGACAGTGACAAACATGAATGTACCAATGAGCGCGTAGGCGATCAACACACCGGCGGGGCCCCCGGTGGACAACGAGTTACCGGAACCGACAAACAAACCGGTACCGATGGAACCACCAATGGCAATCATCTGGAGATGACGGTTCTTGAGGTTCTTCTGAAGAGGCGACTTGGCAGTACGAGCAACAATCTTCTGCTGCTCGGTCATACCTTCCTCGCCGGCAAAGTGGTCGTCCGCTGGTCTGAACGAGTCGAGCCAGCCGCCAAAGAAGCCCTTCTCCTCGTGAGCGGCGTAAGGCGAGGTGTTGCCGACGTCCTTCTCGAGCTCGACGTCCGAATTCACTTTCTTGTCGGACATTGTGTGTGTGTTAGATGCTGGCTCCAACTGGAAGTTCAGGGATGCCGCCATTTATATATTCGGTGTCAGCGTAGGGCGCTGGTTTCTGGAGACCTGCAGCCCGCTGCGGAGCGGCGCGCGCGCTGCCAGCTGATTTTCCACACTGACAGGCGTTGATAAGGCGCTGCAAGATAGCCAGATAGATAAAGCACAATTGGTATTGTTTAGCGCGGGTGAGAGATGGAAAAGACCCACTTCCAATTGTGCCGGAATAGACCGACAAAAACTACGGTTTTTTGTATAGGTCAGTATCAAATGGCGCCAATTGTCTTGTCACTCATTGTGTTTCCTGGTGAGGGGAAACGATACTCCACCTGGGGATCTCTGGCGTATTCAGTGTGGAGGCGTTCCTAGCTTATCTGCGGCTAAAGTTAGCGCCAGGCGCATGAGGGTGCAGCGCTGGTGAGAAACGCTTTGTTTGAACGGGGCAATTGTGCTAGCAAACCCGCTGCATTCCCAAACAGGAGCCTCGATTCGCGCACCCAGAACCTTGGTTTTTGGCCACACTCGAAGCGAACCAGGGTCTGCAAAACCGCGGCCATCCTGCGCACTCCCCACAGACCCCTTATCTGTGATCTCACTATCTGAAATGCGGAGGCCGTGCGTATCGAGACGGCCAATAGCGATGCGCCTACAAATTCCTGGGCGCGCGCGCCAATTGGCCTCCCATTCGCCCAGCGCAACCACAATCTATGCGGCGCTGGAGACACTCAGCAGCTAGGGCACGGCGATTTGTGCGTCGACATGCAGGACCACACGCACGTGACCCACTAGGTCCCGGGGTCTGAAACGGGCCACACTCGTATAGCCAGTTTAGGTTTGAGGCCTAAAGGCATAAGAAGACAAAAAGGTATTGTTAGCGATTAAGTAGTGTCTCGGACGATGCGCCCTGCTGGGCGTCTAATTGTTCGCGAGTGGTATGACCACTTTGAACAGGTGGCAACAGCCAATTGTTGTCGGCCAATCATGCACTGCCATTCAAACAATCGCCCATGGCTACATGACGCTACAATGCGCTACTCAATAGCCTGCCAAGAACCGTGCCTATTGCCCTCCCCATTGCCCTGCCTATTGCCCGGCCTATTGGCCCGGCCCTATGGAGCAAGGCTCTTACATTACACAAAGCAGAAAACTGAGCAAAAGACTCTCTCAAGTTCTCCAAGTTCTTTACCGTCTAATACTTCCCGGCTTGACTACCCATTGCATTTGCCTTGGCGACGTCGCCCCATTTTAATTCTCCGTTTTTTGGCGGAAGAAAAAGTCCGCGAACGCCAGACCTTTTCGGAAACTCAGGCGGCACTACCAGCTGCAGCTTCTTGTAACCTGCACCCAAGCCAGGCCGATCCTAGGCCAAACGCTTCCGGCGAAACTTCACTACACAACAATAAAATAACGTGTTTTCAAGGTTTATGGTGGTCACGTGCAGCCAAGTCTTAGTTAGTATTAGCCTATGTGCCAGTATTTGTCTCAGCGCAACGTCATAGCTTGCTATGTGCTGGCGGTGCCCTAGCTCCAGTCTTGCTGTGTTCCCTGTGTCTTGGCGTTGGTGTGGCACTGTACTTTAGCTCTGTCTTGGCTCGTGCCATGCCCGGCAGAAGGCACACGCCCACAACGGTCTTCGGCTGTCAGCTAGGCTTTCACGATGCTCACCGCCCAGTCAAGCGAAAGGTGCACCACCTTGTCGTCGTCCACAAACTTGGACGTGGCCTGGTAAGTGCTCCGCGCCAAGAACCCCAGCGGCGCCTGCATCTCGGGAAGCGTGACCTCGTAGAACGGCTTGTCGACGTGGTTCGGCGCATAGCTGCCGAGCGGCTCCTCAAGCTTGTCCACGCGAATGCCCGCCTTTTTGATGCCCTGGAGGTACTTGATCCCCGTGACAATCTCGTTCTGGACCTTGAACTTGATCCGCAACGAGTACATCAGGTCCTCGGCGACCTTGAACGGGTTCTTTGGGAGAGACGACCGGATCTTCTCGTCCTCAAGGTTCACGCTCACCGGCTCCTTGCCGTCCACCAAAAGCGCCATCTCAAGCACCACCACCTTGCGCTTGTCCCCTGGCGCCACGGGAAGCAACGCCGCGGTGCTCAAGCCGAGCGACTCCTTCCACTTCTTGAGCGACTCGTCGTGCGCGTCGAGGTTCTCGTACTCCGCCAACGTCTTCTTTTCGCCCACCACGTAGCCCGGGGCGTCTTCTGGGACAAGGTCGTCAGCGTTGGAGCTCATTGTGGGTCAGTAGGGGTGGTAGGTTTGCGGTTGAATATAAAGGCACAGAGCACTCCTAGCAGCAGACTGGGGCGCACTGCTGGCACTTGCCATGTGAGCTGGCACTTTGATCCGGTCGGGTAAGTATATCCTGGGTAATGCTCGCTTTCGCTCGCCCAGGCTCTAAGAATATGAAGGCTTAATCATTAAATTTAATATGAAAGCCCATTCAATGAGTTTGTCGCTTGACACAATTATTTCTTAAATGATCCTCCTTTCACTAGTTGACTTCAGGCGTCTCTTGCTGTGCAGTACCGCCTGCACTACTGTAATTAATGCAATGCACTTATGCGCTGGCGGGCGGAACTTTTTGGACGGCCCGGACTGGCGCCTCTCGGCAGCCATCACTGGCTCCTTGGCGGTGCCTAATAAGTTTGAACTGTATTGTGAACTTGCACGTTGCTGTAAAGACACGGGAACTGTGTGACTGGAGCCTCTATTCAGAAATGATCAGAAATCGTATCTAGAAATAGTCAGGTTTCCTACCATCAGCGACAACTAGTACCGAGCTTTGAGCTAGGCCACATGCATACAGTGACCACTTTGCCCAGCAATTGAAACTTTTAAAACACATAGCGTCAGTCATTATGTACCCTTAGCTAATTATGTGTTGGAAAATCTTTGGGCTAGCAGATACACTTTTCTCTTTCTCTCTCTCTCTCTCTCTCTCTCCAAGCTTACTCAGCATACCATTCGGCAACATTGACAACCCCTTTCTAGTACTGCCTTTCGTGATTTCATATTTTAACTCAGTACATGGTTACAATCATTGGCAACGGCAGTTGACCAAATGAGGTCTTCCACTCAGTGTGGCAATCTTCACGGCGTCATGGCGAACTGCGAGCTGCTCCCGGATCACCTGGTGGACACGGCGGAAATGCTCTGTTTTCATTTGGCTTTTCTTACAGCGGATGTTACTTTATTCTATTTTTAATCGGAATCTCATTAGCTTGCAATGCCTCTGCAAGGAATATTAAGTAGGCAGGTAGCAAATGCCGGCAGACAATGCTTCGTGGTTGGTGGCTTATACGCCATTGCCTTGGAATCTTAGAAAGTGTTACTGACAATTCTCAAGATAGGATGCACAATAGCAGTGCCCAGTAGCAGTGCCCAGTGGAAAATTCTGAGTAGCATCTTTAGCAACAGCGCGACCTTAGCACACTGGGTCCAACGGCACAATGCTACTACGTTATTTTCTCTGCATCGTGCAGCGGCTGCTACCGCCAAAATAATGCTCATACACGTGAAACAAGAGCGGCTCGCCAAGCGCGACGCCGCAGTCTAAGCAAAGCGCCGTCCCACAGCGCGAGCACCGCATCACGTTGATCTTACTGTCGCCATACTGCACCACCGCATGACAGCAGGGACACGTGCTCTCCGCCACGTCGTCGTCCCAGAAGCCTCTGTCGGTCGGCCGGAACGTGCCCCACAAGTCGGAAGAGAAAGGGTTAGGCGACGGCGTGGCAAAGGGGCTGACAAAGGGGCTCGGAGAAAGAGCAAGCGAGCTGGGAGCACCAGTGAAGGGGCTGCCAGACGTTCTTGGCGGGAGAGTCAGCGACCGGAGAACGAGCGCCGGCGGTGGGATTGGGGCAAGAATCGTGACAGCGCCCTGCAACGGAGGCAGTGCCCGGAGAAGACGAGCAGAGCTGGGGGTGGAGCCAGGTGGAAGCAGAGAGCCACCGCTTTGGCTCACAGTTTCAGGCTGGCAAACGTGCCACTCGCCGACCCACTCGGCGCCGCAGCTGTGGCAGAAGAGGCACGAGCAAGCCGGGCACAGCGCAGGAAATGGCTTGCGCAGTGGGTCGGTGTTCTTGGAGGAGTCATAGAAAGAAGTCCACCCGTGGTACGGCTCGCCGGCCCGCAAGAGCTCACTCTGGTCGCTTCTTAGAAATCGTCTGCCGCACGGCTTTCTCGGGCACCTGCTGACGCCCCCCGGGAAGTGCTTTTCGTAGAGCCGGTACACCGTGTTCTCCATGGCAACGCGATACTCCAGGTACTCCTCAGGGCCAAGCACCTCCGCCATAAACTCATTGGGTAGCATGCAGCTGGTCACGGCTCTAAACACCCTCTGCTTTTCAATGAATGAGACGTCCTCATAATTCATGACGCCAAACGGAAAGGAGTCAAGAACCTTCGACTTGGCAGCCGCTCTGAGATGGCACTGACCAATGGGGCACAGCACCTTCTCGCACCAGCCGCGCGCGAGACACCCCTCCATGACAAGACGCATGCAGGGCTTGCATATGAGGTGTCCGCAGAATGGGACTTCCAAAAGTGCGTCACAAGGGGCAAAGGAATCATGCGGGGCGCTACTCTCTGGGGATTTCCGGTGCTCCGCGAGCTCGCCGCTACCCTCTTGAGACTTCCAATACTCTACGAGCTCGCCGCTACTCTCTGGGTACTCCCCTGACTTCGCAAGTTTGCCGCTCCGCTCCCCACACAGCCCGCACTGCTGCACGGCCGCCCAGACAGAGCCGTCATTCTCGCCATTATATTCTTCGACCGAACTGAGCTGCCACTCGTCCATCGCAAGGGGCTGTGCAAGCCCAAAACACTCCGCCGCCGCCGCCTGCAAGTACGCGACCATCCGCATGACGCAGAGCCCGCGAGTCTCTCTGCCCTCGGCGTAGATGGCCGCACACACTTTCTCAAGCTCCGCCAATCTCTCCGGCGGCACCCACTCGCTCACGAGCTCAAACTCCGGGGCGTTGTCGGCAGGATACCCCTCGCCAAGACAGAATTGAAACTCCAAGGGCGGCATGCAGCTCGCTGCTGTCACTGCTCTGCCGCACCGGAGCTCGACCCCGCCGCGTGGCGCCACGGGGATTTCGATGAGCCCCAAGTGGGTATTCGTGCAATACGCTCCGTCGTCATAGACCTCCATGAGTCTGTCAAACTCGTACTGGCGGCGGTCGTACATGGTGGTTGGTTGGCTGCAGTTGGCGCGCGGTCTGCAGTGCTTGACATTGGCAGAGGGGTTACCCTGCCTCCAAGAGAGACGGCGCCCCAGCGAGCGCACACCAACGAGCCCTAGGTTTTCTTCGGTGGTATAGCAACATTGCTGCACGGCTTTTGTGACATGTTCACATGCCCTCATTTGATTATTGCATGTGGTATTGTGGTGCAGCGCCATACGCTGGGCCCATGCACGGCTTCGTGGTGGGTTTTTTTCAGGCATGCATGTTGAAATGTGAGACAGTGCAGGTCAAGCACCAACGAGCGCCGAGCACCAACGAGCACTAGCGAGTGGTGCGACTGAGCAAGTTTTCTTTTCAATAGTGTGGCCATATTGCAGCATCGCTGTTGTGACCTCTTTGTGTGAACAACCTTTTAAGTACGCCCGTATTAGCGTATTCCACCATACAGGGCGCGAGCGCACACCAACGAGCGCTAGCAAGCGACTGAGCAAGTTTTCTTCAATAAAATGGCCAATCTCAATAGGGCAACGATACTTCTCTACCACTCGCAGCATTGCCTAGCTTAGCTGCGCAGCACATTGGCCGCTCAAGGCCCATTTTTTTGCTGCTCTTTGCTGTTCATGAATATTTATCGATTTTGTTAGCTGACCCTCTTCATCAAGAACTCAAAACAACTGAAAAACACCACGCTGTTCAACACCGATCGGCTCACGCTAACGCCCAACCCCCTGTACATCCGTCTTGTCGGCATCGTGATCTTCCGCTTGATCTTCAACTTCTCAAGACCGCGTTGTTTTCTGAGAATATTGGCAACGATATCGCGCTGCGTGAGCGACTTCACCGTATCAATTGGGAAAATCGTCACCCAGCTGAGCACGCCCGAAAGAGCACCCGCAACGGCAATCGAAATCGGCTCGAGCTTTAGGGAAGTGCCCATAAAGTTGCCGTTCGGATCCGATACAGAGCTCTGGATTGTGAGCTTCGATGTTTCATATATCGCAAAATATAACCCACTACTGATAAGTTCACGGATCATGTGGAACTTCATGCCGGAGTAGAGCCCCAAAACCCCTTCCTCTTTGACGATCTGCGCAGCGACCTGAAACGTCAGGCGAGGAACTGGCAGAAGCAACACATTCCCGGCGTTTCTTCTTGCCTCGAGCATGATGATCTGCGAGTACAACTTGGTGAACTCGAAGGGGCAAGCAAAAAGCGAAACGCAGGCGCCCGTGGTGGACCCCGTGACAAACGCTGTCGGGATGTTCGCGAACGTGATGAGTCGTTGTCTTTTGGCCAGGCCGTCTGAGCTAGTGTCCTGCATTATTTTGTCGCTTCTGGCCTTCAAACCAGGGGCCAACGCTTCTAGAAGTTGTTGCTGCCCCGCCGCGACTCTGGGCTTGAACCACGTGTAGAGGCCGACTCCAAGGGATTTCAGGCAGGACGTCGAGATCAACGGGGCCGCAATGCCCCGGAAGAGTCCCCGGATGCCTTCGTGCCGCACTGTCTTTCTGAGGCAGTCGATCAGCCCTTCAAAATAGTGGGTCTGCATTCTGGTCTTGATGGTGTCCAACGGAAACCCGACAGACGTCGACGCGAGCGACGCGGCGTACGACAAGATCGTCGGGCGCCACGGCTGGAGCGCCTGCGGCATCGCAAAGAAAGCACGCTCGGTGTCAATGGGACCCGTGATCGCGGGCACCACCGAGGCCTCTTTTTCAAGGCCTGTCTTTCGTCCGCTCATCGGTGGCCGGTGGAGCAGAATCTTTAGGTCCGGCAGCTTCTGATGTCGAGAAGTTGCGATTACCCGGCCGTGTTTGAGTGATTCAAGATTTTCAGCATGCGGGTGAACTGGACCACCTGAGAGCGGCCATCACTGTCAAGGCCACTACTGTTTCGGATGTCAATGAAAGCCAAGTTCCAGGCGCTTGCCAAGGTGCGGGCCGGGATCTTTGGCACGAATTATAACCCGGAGGCCACGCGGACGGGCGCGAAGATCTTGCGCAAGCGGCTCGTGGGGCCGACCGTGGCCAGCTACTACAACAACCCGGATCTTTTGAAGTTCAAGGATTTGCAGCGGATGTACCCGCAGTTTGACTTTGTGAACGAGGAGGAGGAGTACCGGTTGCAGATGGTGGCGGGAAGAAAGCGGAGAGGCAAGGGGCCGCCACAGAAGAAGAAGGCGAAGGAGGCCGGGAAGAAGAAATAAGTGGGCAACCAAGTGACTGCTCTGTGAGCGAGTTACTTTTGGCTGGGCGTGACTCGTCAGCGCTTCTCTGCTGTATGTTGGTTAGTCGAGTATTCAGCTTCTAGCTGCTTCCCGTGAACTACTGTCAATTACTGTTCTACTGAACACAGTCAGTACTAAGCTGTGGGTGATGGACTTCACTGGAATGTGTCAAGCCACACAGTGCTGGAGCAAGAAGCTGGCGTCAAAAAGTGGTGGCCACAGGATGCCCTCCTTCGCACATAGTTGGGGCGGCTCTTGAGTGGCCAGTAGGAAGGGGCTTTGTACATAACATAAGAAACGCAAAGTTGTATTAGATGTGTATGCAGGATGGATCGTGATGGGATTGGTGGGTGGTTTGATGCACAGTAAGCAGCAGCTAGCGGTGCGCTGGCGGAGCCAGTGTGCTGCGATGTTGACTCTAATCTCAGTGGCTCTAGCTCAGTGGCTCTAGCTTCGTGGCTCGAGCTCAGTAAGTCTCAGCAAGCTGATAAGTAGACAAGGCTGGTCAGCAGTATCAACACTCAGCACTAACAGTGTCTCTACTGTTGATTGATTTCAAGTAGACACTGCTAGTAGACACTCTCAGTAGACACTGCTAGTAGACACTCTCAGTAGACACTGCTAGTAGACATTGCTGAGACCACTCATCAACAGGAAAACTTGCTATATTTTCGGCTCTCAAAAGAACGCCACACAGCAGTGCTCGGCCCGCGAAGCTTTTGCCATTTCGCCATTCACTGCTTTTCCAAGTATGTTTTCTTTAGTTCACACTCCAACTCCTCGATCGAAATCGGCTTCGGCGGCAACGTCGAATATAAGAGCTGATACAACTTGTTTCGCGGCACATTGATAGGAACACCCACGAGCAAGTGTCTGAGCGTCAGTACGCTAAAGTAGTACTTCTCGAGGCGTTGTATGAGAACAAGGTAGGGGTGGAAGATCTTGGAGTATGCAAGCGGCACGTTGCGGAGCTCCAAGTAAATAGTGTTGTGGTTGTCGTTTGCGGGGGCGAATTTCTCGGAGGAAAAGCCTGTGAAGTTGAGGAGTTTGAAGTTGAGACCCCCAGGCACTCTGAACCGATCCTTAAGGCGTAGGAGCACTGCAAAGATAGGGAAGTGGTTGAGGCAGGAAAGCACAATTTCGAGCCCCACCATGCTTGCCAAGATCGTAATTCGCACCACGGTGAATGATAAGTAGAACGCTAGCACTGTGGGCGTAATGAAGAGGACGATTGTGAAGATAAGTGTTCCTAAAAGAAGCTGATCAAGACTGTACTCGTAGGAGTCGGTCCGCTCTTTAAGCACATTGTTTCTTTTTCCGTAAAACAAATTGAAGAGACTCCTCAAAATAACAAGTAACCAGTTGAAAATCTTGCAGGAGGCAAAATAGAAACAGTAGACGTGTAACGTGGCGAAGTTGTAGACGTCGCAGATCAAGGAAATTATAAAAGTCATCCCGAAAAGGCCGCCCAATATTGTTATGGCATATATCACCCCCGGCACACAGTAGTTGACAAAAACGTCGCTGAGAAGCACCCGGTTACAGTAAAAGTCAATGATCCAGAGAAAAAGCTCGCCAAAAAACTGCGCGAGTTTCGTGTTGAGCTTGAAACCCGCGGGGTAGTTCATGAGCCAGAACGTAAGCTTGTAAAAGTCCAGGAAAAGCCATTTTTTCACCGCGACTTGGATTAGAAAGTGCTGGATCTTTGCCGAGTTCTCATGCACATATTGGCCCACTGTGAAGCCCAAAATGACGTCGTTCAAAATGAGCCAAATGGTGTTGTAGAGTCGGATGTAGTCCAAAAAACTGTTGTGCTGCTTGATTTTGGAAAACTGGGAAAACGTAAGGCAAAACTGCTGCAAGCGGAGATCGATCTGCTGGGCCGTGAGACTGAGCTCCACAAGAGTCTTGAGGGGGCCAAGTCTGTAGTTGAGAATTCTCAAAAACCCCTCAATGACAACTCTCGCACAGATTACTGCTCTGACGGAAAACACCTTATAGACATGCCCGATAGCAGTGTCCGGCTTTGGCGCCTCCTCGACCTCTGGCTTGCGCCACGGGAACTCTGCCTCCTGGATGATGCTGTTGGTGGGGAGTGGATAAAGGTGATTTAGAAAAAACAACTTGAAGTTTTTCAAACTCCGCGAAACCGAAAAAGAGTGTTCCCAGGGCTTTAATGCACTCAACTCGGGGTTGCTCTTGCCAATCTTGAGGATGTAGTGATAGAAGTGGAGCCTGTAGAAATACCAGTTGTTGAGCACCGTCACCATGTCCTTAAACCCGCTTTCTTGAGCATTCAACTTCCCAACCGCCCCATGGTACTTCATCTTTTTCAGCCACGGCTGTTCGGCTCTTTGCTTTGTGTCCTGGGAAAATTCGAGCCCGATGGGATGCAACGAGTAGAACTGCATGACGCGCGGGTCGGGGACCCGAAAAAGAATGAGCTTGAGGGATGTGGTAATGTCTGTGCTGATGGGGTATTTAGTTAGATTGCTGTAAATCAACTTGAGGGGTAGGTTTGTGAAATCCTCGTGGTGGAAGTTCAAGAACCCAAACACCTGGTACTCGATGTCCAGTTCCTTTAGGCTGAAAAGAAGCTTCTCGTCCTTCCAATAAAGCGTCCCTCGTCCAAGCAAGGCATCTAGGTTTTTCGAGTCGAACTGCACCATGCTGAGAATCACATAGTCGCACTCGTGGATCTGGAGCCCCACAATGAGACACGGCGTGCTGTAGAGGTACGGGTTGATGAGGTCCTTTGGGTAGTAGTAGTGTGTCGATGTCATTGCATAGTGGCGGCCGGTGCTATGCTGCTTGCGAGCTTGTCTATTCTATTTCCCAGTCGGGCAGGTGCTTCGTTTGTGGCTTGGCTTAGATATGCCTGAGTTGTATGCGCTTCCCGTTGCTCTGCTTTGCTCTGCTTTGCTTCCCTGTGCTTCTCGTGAGGCTTGATCGTGGTCGCCCTTCAAGCGAGTATACCACCTGCTTGGGCCGGTGGCCCACTTTTCCGGGGGGACTGGTTTGGGGCGCTGCCCTGCTAGGAGCACCGCTCTGCGTTACGCTGCGATCGACCAAGGTTTGATCGGCGGCCGCGTGGGCGATCTGGAAACGGTAAGTGCCAGTGTCCAGAAGCGAGTTGCAGAGATCGGCGGCGATCGTGCAGCACCGGGCGGCCCCCGCTGGCTAATGAGTTAAAGCCTATGTGGCACTCTCGGCGATCTAACGCCGGTAGTTGGGCGGAAGCCCCAGGTGCTAAGTGCTAAAGCCGCGGGGCCTTAGGGCCGCGGGTAAAACCCGTGGCTTGTGGCGACGGGAGTCGTCTGCGGGAGATTATCATACAGGCTAATTACCTGAAACGCCCGTCCAAATAGTCAGACACTAGGCACACTGCTCCGCATCTCAGCGGGCGTTAGAAAAAAACTCCGCGTGTTCAGTAAAGGTGTTCAGTAGAAAAGTGACTATCTAGCGACGGAATACACGGTATGGTGTTCACTGGATGCACAAACCTTGTGCTAATAATACTCGCAGTGTTGCTACTTGGAGTGGCTCTGTGTGTACACATGTCTCTGCCGGTGGGCCGCCGCAGGAAATTGGAGTAAACGTATGTCAATCAACGGGCCGCTAAGCCGGCTAAGAGCATTTCGTGAGTTTAAGCCGGAGATTTCAAGCAATTTTGTTGGCCCAGTAGCTTTTCCCACACGAGTCGAACAGTGACGCACAACGTCTCAAAGTTGCCGAAGACCTCGAAAATGCCTGACGCCCTTGGCTGACGCCTCGGATTCCGCCCCCAGATTCCGGCTCCAGAAGGTGTCGCGCTGCCCTAGAGCTCTGGAAGAGATTAGCGCGAAACGCAGGCGGGGCCTGGACGGTGCGTCGGCCGCCCAGAAACCCGCGCAACACCGCCGATCGTTTCCAGACGCCGGCTGCGGGCCTGCCCCTGGGCGCCATTTGTCAGCAGCGGCGAGCTGGCGATGACGACGGTGATGACCAAACTAATTGCAGGGATCTACAGCGCTCGTCGGGTATTGCATGTGGTGGGGGTTCTCGCTAAGTGGCAGCTTGTCAGCAACGGTGGGCGTTGCTAGATAGCCCGCGGCGCAGCCAGGCGCCTGGGCAGGGCGCATGACGGACTTGCGGCCGGCGGCTAAAAAAGAGCTTTGCACTGTCCGGAATCCCCCTCGTATTGCCTTGGCGGGTCGTACCGCGATTACTAAGCGCATTCCGGCATTCCCAGCAGATTGGCTGAGCATGTAATACCTCAATTAGCCCGAACCTTGTTGCGATAGGGTTTAGGGTTCGTAGATTGGGTGCTCGATCGGCCTCCAGATCGGGCTCGTATCTGAAGATCGTCGACTACACCACACAGCCGATCAGCAGTTAGAGTCTGGTCCGGCCCCCTACGACATATGGCTGCCACGCCCCACCGTTGCCACGCACATTCTGGCCGTTGCTTTATGTCATCGGGGATGCATCTGTGTGGTAACTCTGGCGACGCCAGTGCTGGAGATGCATCTCAGGCAGGCGACTGCAAAGGTGATGATGACATGTGCGAATCTGAAACCTGGTGCTGCGCCGTGCGCAAGGAGACAAGTGGGCGAGGGTGGGCGAACGCCTGGTATGGAAGTAGAAGGTGGTGCGCAACAGCAGGTGGCTTTTACGAGGCATCCTGACGTCAGGGAAATCGCAGTAAGACTGCAGGCAGTCCGCTCGCAATACGCTCAGATTTATGGTAAGGTCTTGAATACGGGCCCTGAACAAGCTGAAAGAGCTGTACTAAAAATGGCAACCGTGATCCGTTGTTTGTGCCAAGCATTGGCAGCGTTGGGTACCTGGCCGATTTCAGTTGTAGTAAGCAAAGGTTGTCTTTGGTGTGAGCAAATGCTGAATATTAGCAAATATTGGCAGCGCCAACAATGTCTAACAGTCTTGTCTTACTGGCTTAGGATACGATTTCTGAGCAAATTGTGAATTGCAGCACCTCCCATACTAAAATACATAACAGAAAAAAAAAGCAGTCTAAGGCAGAGCCAGCAGTCTATGAGAAGGCTCTATCGGAGCAGGTAAATTCAACAGTGAGCAATGAGCATTCGTAGTTGGCTAGGCTCTCCCTGGGATGAACTAGGCTTTCCCTGGGATGAGCTAGGCTTTCCCTGGGATGAGCTAGGCTTTCCCTGGGATGAGCTAGGCTTTCCCTGGGATGAAGTAGGCTACCGCAGCGCCCTGGCTGCGCCAGTGCACTGCTAGCTCACTGCTGGCTCACAGTTCTTCCTGCTTGTGATGCGTCAACGTGTCGATCTTAATCCTTTTCGTCTCGCGCTCGTCCCGCTCCGGCTTCTCGTTGAAGTCAAACGACGCCCGGAACCCCGGCGGCTTGTTTGTGAGCAGCTGGGCATCGGGGTGGCGCGGGCCGGCAACCACCCCGGACTGCACAAGCGACGGCAACGTCGGCAACGTGAGATGTGCGTTCGGCGGGAGCAGCTGCTTGCGGTCGGCAATCTGCGAGATGTTCAGGTTGCTGCGCGCGAGCCGCTGGGCGCCGGGCACCGCAAACAAGTCCGGCACCAGGCGCGGCGCCAAGTGCAGCGTGAGAGTCAGCTGCAGCGCCTGGCTCTCGGAGTGGCGCGACTTGTCGAAGAGCACGTCGTTCGACGAGTGGCGCTTGCGCATGTGGTCGTCGTCCAGCGGCGGGTAGGCGCCCGAATTCAGCGGCGCCGAGTGCGCCTGGTAGACAAACGGGATGGCGCCCTCGGACGCACGGACGCTCAGCACGCTGGAAAAATACAGGCTCTGGCGCAAGTGGTCCGGCGAGGCGTGGTGCTTGGACTCGGCCGAGGGCAGGTACACCGAGGGCGGCGTCAGGTAGCCCGGCTCGGGCGCAAGCGGGTCGCACAAGATGCTCATGGTGCGCAGCCGGCTCAGCGAGTTGCTCAGGTAGCCCGTCTCCTGGACAAACGGGTTGCCCTGCCCGGGGAACTTCAGCGGCACGGGCGGCTTGCCGTAGTGCGGCGTCTGCGGCGACGTCTGGCCGTGCGGCGGCTGGTACTTGAACGCGTGGCCCGCGGACCGCGGCCCGCTGTCGCTGGTGATCAGCAGGATCAGGTCCAGGCGCACCACGGGGGTGTAGCGGACGTTCGAGACCAGCGAGTTGCGGTGCAGGTAGCTGTCGTGGCGCGAGACCGGCTTCTGGTGCGGCAGCGGCATGTACGCTGTGGGGTGCGCCTGCTGGGTGTGCTGTGGGTAGTGTGCGTTCTGCTGCTCTTCTCTTAGGGCGGCGCGCTGTATTATCGAGGCTCTGAAGCTGGCAAACTCGGTTTCAAGCGAGTACCGCGAGCCGTCGTCCTTGCTGGACGTCACGGCCACGCGCTGCACCACGTCCAACAACCGCACGAGGTCCATGTTGGTGCGCCGCGTCTCGTCCATCGCCATGTCGTACTTCGCCTGGAGCCGGTGGTTCTCGGTGCGCAACGCCTGCACGCTGTAGGAGAGATCGAGGAGCTTGTTGTGGAGGTGCGCGCCGTCGTCCTGCGGCGCGTGGTGCACGCTGTGCAGCGTCGGGTACTCGGGCTGCCCGCTCTCGGACCCCGTGGCGCTCGCCTGCGAGGTCACGCTGTTGGTGCGGCGCATCTCCACCAAGCGGTCGCTCTCGAGGGCCTCGTGGTGCTCGGAGAGCAGCGGGAGCAGCAGGTCGCTCTTGTTGTACTTGTATTCCTTGGCCACCGGCTGCTTGGACGACCGTCTGCGGATGTTCTTGAGGCCCTCAAAGTCGCCCTTTCTGAAGCTGCGGGAGCTGTGGAAAAACTCCCAGCGCTGGCCGACGTCCTCCTTCTTCTCCTTCTTCTCGCTCCCGCTGTCGTTCACCTTGTGGAACCCGTACATGTTGAGCTGGCGCACAAACAGCGCCACGTTCAGGTGCTTGAAATACGTGAGGAGCACCTTGCAGAACTCCTCCAGCGGCACCAAAAAAAAGCTGTCGCCCTGGGGGGTCCACCAGATGAGGTGGGCAATCGCCCGGTCCTCGAGCATGTTGTAGAGCTTGTGGATGAAGATCGTGTGCGAGCCCTTGTGCTCGCGGCGCGGCTTTCTGTCGGGCTCGTCCTCGGGCGCCAGGGCAGGCAGCGGCGCCTGGTCGTAGGCGGCGGGCGACGCGACTATGAGGGGGCCGTCGTGGGGCATGCTTTCATAGGCTTGGGTGGGAGTATATGGTGCGGGGTGTGCCTTGGGAGCTGGGCTCTGCTTCGACTTGGAGTATGGGGAAAAAAAACCGGCAGGTTGCGAGGAAATTTTGGAGATGGTTTATTCATATATTGGGGCACAGGAGCACTGCAGCGTGCAATTCCACAGCGCATGCACAGCAAGCGGCAAGGCCAGAACCGGAGGGTTCTGTGGGCTGCATTCCGGGGGGGAAAATTTCTAGTGCGTCGAGAAACCGGTGGAACTTTCTGTGGTGTCATGTACGAGCATCAGCGATCGGCGGCCGCTGCGTCACCGCAATTAAGCAGAAAGCTACAGTTGTTTTAGTATTTTCCCAAGGGATGTCTCTTGAATTAATCGCCAACCGCTCCTGGTGCTCCGGTTTAAGACCTCGCTTCTTCCCTCACAGGTGAGACACGCCGAACCTGGCGCGCGCAACCTGGCGGGGGCAACCTGCCGCTACAACCTGCCCGCCGCGGGCTGCAGAGATCCTGCGAGGTATCCTGCAATCGCTTGTTCCAGATCTAGCCAGTTGAAATTTGCAGCCTCTGCCTGGGCGCTGTAGTTCGGACTATCCGAACTACGGTTGGGATAGGAAAAATCCACCACCGCCCCAGCGCCGGCGCTGAACACAAGCGCCGTGCTGTGCTCCATGATCGTCTGCCGCGAGCCTACTGCAACCTCAAAGCGGCAGTCTTGGCTGTTGTGGATCCGGAGCTGATGGCACGCGAGCCGGCACTGCGACGAGGCAAGCCCGTCCACCACCACTGCGCCGCCGCAGCGTGCGTCTATCACCAGGTCGGAGCACGACCTTATGGAAAGAGAACCGACCTGAGTTCCGGGGGCGCACCGCACCACACAGCGGTTTAAGCTTTCAAGCACGACGTGCTCGCCAGGGGCATCAACAACAACTAGCTCGCCGCTCCTCTTGGAATACCGCCTACTGTCGCTCTCCCCACTGGCGGGCGCTTGCGGCTTGCTCGGCGCAGCCTGTGTGCCACTCTGCACTCCGAGCTTGCGCTGGCCAAACCGGAACCTGTTCTGGAACTCAGCCAGCTTTTTCTCGCCCCGCTCTCGAAGCTGGGCCACATGCTGCATGGTTAGTGCTGTCGCGAATCCTTGTTGGCGGCGCGCTTCTCACTCAGCGGCTCATACTTACCTCGGTGTAGTAGCGCATGTCGTGGCTGGGGATCACGGCCTGCGACCGCTGCACGTAGTCGCTAAGGCCCTGTATTTTTTGCCTGGCCGCGAGTGCGGAGCTTTTCAGAGAGGCGGCATCTATTTCCTTCTCAATTAGCGTTCGTTGTGCGTTGAACTCACTGTATATCTGGTCGAGCTCTCCCATGGCGTTGGCTGCCGACCAGGTTCACCGCAGTTTATTTTTCGTCGAGGTGCACCGGCCGAGGCTAGCCGAGAGAGGTTGGGCGGGAGCCGACCTGTCGAACCGGGAAGTTTTTCAGAGCCCCAAATCAGCTAATGCCGGCGCCTGCGGGCGCACCGCAACACCGCTCGATCTTCTGCACGCGGGCAACAACCTTTTGGGCACCGATACTCACCCGCCGGCGTTCAAAGCTGTGCCCTCCCACATGCCGCCTGCGTTACTCCCACTCACCCTTTCTCGCGGCCGCTGCGCACTGCGTCGGCCCGCGTGCACGTGACCAGCCACTCTGTTAAGCGAGCGCCAACCCCAGCCCAATCGTCGCTACATCGCCACGTCGGCTCTCGCCGCGCGACATGTATAGAGATTCATGCACACTCAAACTGTTGCGGCAATGGGGCAACCGCCCCGTGGCCCGTTGAAGATCATGCCACTTTCTAGTGGCCTATGCCTCCTGGCATTCTCGTATCCACATCAATAGATTGTTTGCTTATTGTGTCCCTTTGGTCGTTAATTTTTTTACCCATCCTGCGTGGTACCTTAATTCTGCGAGAGCCGCTGAGGTCATCGTCCGCTCATCAACCGACAGCGCTCCACCTCAAGACTATTGTGCCCAATCGCGCACGCCGCTCCCTAAAAGATGCCTGCTCCCAGCGCAGCACACACGTCACATTAGCCTGCAGGGCCTGATATCCAACCTCCCTGCACCGCGGCGCCCCATGTCACCACTTTCCGAATTCGATGCCATGTTGCAAGCCCCGCACAATGCTGAGCTAAGGAGCGGCAGATGTGTGGCATGGAGCGGACCCGCAACATATGGCGCAGACATATGGCATACATAAGCGTTGGCGTATCACTCTGAACAAAAATGTCAACCCTGCGAGCATGCGACTGCTGCTTGTGGGGGCCATATCTGGCGCTGTTCGCTTCGCCTGTGGGCGCTTGACTTTTTGCCGCCCGGGCTTCGCGCCAATCTGAGAAAACTTTGCGACACTGTTTAGCCGCCGATCTGGAACGGGCCAACACGATTGAAACAATACGCAAGAATACGCAGCGAGCAGACAAAACGAGAAACGGGACGTGGAGGGAGACAATAGGAGAATCACAAACTGCGCTGCAGGTCAGGCACCTCCAGATGTAGCAGAGGGGCTGTGAAATTGCAATACGCCTTCTCATAGATCTAAGGCGGGGCGGCAAAAGGTGTTTCAGATTCGTCGCAGTCCGTATTAAGGTACGAAAAAGTACGAGTTGGTGTTGCCCAAGATTATTCGATACGGTGGGACCCTCATTTGAGTTTCAGATTTTTACGAGAGCGGACAGAGTGAGGGGCACTCGTGCTGTTGCTGTTTGCGTACGAGATGTCCGCTCTGCAGCCCTCAACGTGCGCCACCCTGCTATATTTTAGCGTGGTTTTTCCGATCGTTTTTGCTTACACTTTCGGAGTTGGTTGCGAGCTGAGTGGCGTATCACGTGATAAGGTGATGGCCCAAAGGAGAGTGTGGCAGCAGCTCCAGTGAGAGAAAATAGCTGATGAGCTGACCGCACCAGGATAACTCATGCGACACGAGGCGCAGCATCTCTGTGATAAATCAAAGCTTGGCACCGTTTGAAATCTCCGTTTCATCTCCATACGGTTTATTTTAGTGTGAGACACATTTCAGGGGTAAAAGTTTGTGCCGCACCTAGCTCTAGGGCAACAAAAATAACACAAGACGCACTGCCTGCCTGCAGTGCAAGCAGTAAGCATTAAGCAATGCGCGTACTGAGTAGTGCAAGCTGTAAGCTGTACGCAAGAGACAGTGAAATCAGCATGGCCGGGGCTGAGACCTAGAGTAGCACCCTATCCGATTAGCGTTACCTGTCATGCTGCCATACTCCGCTGCTGTTGCTTGCTGGTGCTGGACACTGCGGGGTGTGGTCAGCAACATGGCAGCATGCGGTATTTTCGTCTTACTTTTCTGGGTAATGATTTCTAAGTTGTGCCCTGGATATTATTAGGACAACCATGGGTTATCAAGTGTTGTACATTCACTCTCAAAAAATTTTATTTCAAACTTTCAAAATGCTTGCAAAGATTGGTGTTTAGCCATGAGACAGAAGCCGGCTAGATCTGGTCAGTTGACTTACGCTTCTTGTTTCTACTCAAGCTATCTCCAAAGATCAGACAACAGCTCAAAAGATTAGGAAAACAACTTACAAAATCAACAAAAAAAAACTGCAACTTTTTTTTTTCCCCTACTCTTCGCCTATTGTCGTCATCTCGACGTTTGCAACTCTGCAACATATGAAGCTCGCATCACGTGACTGCACGGCTTCAACGGTAGGCACATTGGCACTCATTGTTTCGAGCAGGCAATGCTTTTTGAAAATTGTTCTTCACAGACCGCACAGACCTATAAAATTTGTGGCTCCAATAACCAAGGTATGAAAAAAAAAAATTGTGCTTTGCAATTTGAAAAGCTCGCCATCACACTTTCTCGCACGGCTCGCAAGTGCTGGTCACGTGCGCTCACCAAAAAACTGATCAGAATCTGCGGGCCGCCTCCCACCGGACCAAAACCTGCCGAGCAGCGTTGCCACCCAAGAAGCAGAGCACACGCCTCACACCAGCCCTCAAATCCCAATCTTGTTTATATTTCCCGTCGGCCCTGTCCATATTTCCTTGTCCATATCTCCCTGTTTATACCGTCCGACACTTTCCCCACCTTTCCTGTCTATACTTTCCTGCCTCCTCTTTCCGTCCCCATCGTTCTTTCCTGGGCCTCCCTCCTGTATATATAGCCAGAGTTTTTTGCAATGTCACAAGGTGAGTACCATCAATGCGGACCTACCAGTTCCTACTAACCGAAGACGAGATTCCGCAAGCGAGCATTCAAAACGCTCAAGCAAACACGCAGCACGAGCAGCACACCCAGCAGCTGAGTCCCGCCCCAACCCCCGGCTGGGAGCTGGCCAACACCGGTAGCCACTCCAGTGCCCTGCGCCATGCGTCCTTCCTGGGCTTCGCAGGCACAAACAACCAGTACCGCGGGGCGTTCGACCGCCAGGACGACGTCCTGAGCGTCATCTCTTCGCTCTCGTCGCACAGCAACGGCGGGGGCCTTTTTGGCACTGCCCCCGCGGACGACGACATCTTTGCCAACTTGAGACGCGGCGGGATGTCTGCCATCTCGGCGCCGCTCCACAAGCCGCTTCCGCAGAGCAAGCTCTTTGGGGCGGCCTCCATCAGCGGGGGGATCCCCTCGCTCGGAAGTGGCGGAAGCAACTTCATGGACAAGTTTGGCGGCGTCGGCGAGCAGACCAAGGAGGTCGAGACTTTTGGCCGGCTCGGTTTTGCCAGCAAGCAGGACCTCAGACGGCAGAGCTTCCGCGAGAGCGAGAAGCCGCGGATGGAGAAGTTCAGCTCGCCGGGCTCTATTCACGAGAGCTTGCACCTGAACACCTCGACACTTTCCGAGCGGATCGACAGCTGGAAGCCAGAGAGCAACGGCGAGCAGCACGCCCAGCACACGCACCATGCTGATCACGTGACCGGCCAGTCTCACCTGTCCAACCAACACTCCCTGTTCAACCCAGGCGCCACGGCGTTCCAGCCGATGTTTTCCGGGCAGCAGCCTGTGTTCCAGGGGTACCCCCAGGGCGTGCCGCAGGGTTTCCCGCCATTCGGCTACCCGCAGTGGCCAATGTACTCCAACGGCAGCGGCAATGGCAACGCCAACCCTGACGACCAGGAGCTGGCACAGCCTTCGGCTCAGCAGTCGCCTAACCCGCAGATGATGCCGCCGATGGGTTTCCCGGGCTTCTTTGCGCCGCCATTCCCCGGCCAGTTCGAGCCGCCTGTGTTGGAAACTCCGTCTCCGGAGCCCCATGCTGTCAAGGAAAAAAAGCGCTCGCCTGACCATAAGAAGAACGGCCGCGGCAAGGGCCTGCACTCGCCCAACGGCCGCCGCAAGAACCACATCTACCGGTCTCCGATGCTCGAGCAGTTCCGTCTGGAAAAAAACAACCGCAAGTACCTGTTGACCGATATCTTTGAGCACGCGGTGGAGTTTTCCAAAGACCAGCACGGGTCGCGGTTCATCCAGCAGGAGTTGGAAAAGGCGACTGCCGAGGAGAAAGAGGTGTTCTTCAACCAGATCAGAGGGGTCTCTGTCGAGCTCACCACCGACGTGTTTGGCAACTACGTCATCCAGAAGTTTTTTGAGCATGGCACCGAGATCCAGCGCAACATCCTCTTTGACAACATGCGCGGCCGCATTCACGAGTTGTCGTTGCAGATGTACGGGTGCCGCGTCGTGCAGCGCGCGATCGAGAAAATCAGCCTCGAGCAGCGCCTCCAGATCGTTGCAGAGCTCCGCGACAACGTGTTGCTCTGCGTCAAGGACCAGAACGCGAACCACGTGATCCAGAAGCTGATCGAGACGATTCCGTTCGACAAGATCTCGTTCATCCTCGACTCCTTGAAGGACCACATCTATCATTTGTCCACGAACCCGTACGGCTGTCGCGTCATCCAGCGGTTGCTCGAGTTTGGGCGTGAGGGTGACCAGCAGATGATTCTCTCCGAGCTCTCGCGCTATCTCTACTACCTTATCCAGGACCAGTACGGAAACTATGTGATCCAACACATTTTGGAGCACGGCTCCAAGGAGGACCGCGCGAAGATCTTTGACTTGATCAGAGAGAATGTCGTCAGCTTCTCGAAGCACAAGTTTGCGTCCAACGTGGTGGAGAAGACGGTTGTGTTTGGCGACGCCAAGGAACGCAGCGACATCTTGACCGCGATGCTTGCGGGTAACGAGCTGGCCGAGGAGCCCGTGGTGGACGACAACTCGCCGTTGGCGCTCATGATGAAGGACCAGTTTGCGAACTACGTGGTGCAGAAGTTGGTCGAGGTGCTGAGCGGCGAGCAGAAGCGGTTGTTGATTCGCAAGATCAAGCAGTATCTTGGGCAGATCTCGGCGGCGAACTCGTATGGGAAACACTTGGCGCTGATTGAGAAGTTGATCTCGTTGTCCGATATTGCCAGTAAGGAGTTTGACTAGCAATGCGGTAGCCTCTGCCTTGTCCCCTTGCCCTTGTCCATACTGCTGCAGTGTTTTTGAGTGGCACTGTGCGCGTTATTTTTGTACATAGGACGCGCGTGCCGAGCTAATTATTATTTATTCGTTGATCTTGTAACCGGCATGTCCGCACATTGTAGTTGTGCATTATCTGTGAAACTACGCTGTCTGTCATACAGGCCCTGTCTAGAATATCTCTTGGTATCAAAGAGTTTGTGTAAGTTATTGTCTATCGCAGTACATTGTCTATAGCAGCACATTGTCTATATCAGCGCATTGTGTGCATAGTTTCCCGTCTACCTGTGCCCTGTACTACTCTGACGATTCACTACGTCATTCCACACAGCTTAACAACAACGTCAATAACATGATATATTAAGCAACAAAATATACAAAGAATGTGTTTTTTTTTTCATAAAATTGGCCCTCGAAGTTTCAGGGTGTTCCTCTCGCTGCCAATATGTTCCTCACTTCTCTCACTGCTCTACCACAATACTTTCACCATTTTCGAATGAAACGAAAGTCCTTGACTAATCTTTTTGAGTAACTCAAAACAGGCTCTTTGATAGCTGCGTGCAAAGCTAAGCAAATGCAGCAAACTGACTGCGCTAGCGCACTGCGTTTACTATCTGCTTTGAGTGCCTTTTTCCTCTCGCGCACTGCTGCTAAGAGTAAGATGTAAAGTTGAACAACTCAAACAACTTGTCATTGTCATTCTCGGTCGCTTCCAAAGTCTGCGGCTGTGTGAATGCGTTCAAGAACGGGATCCCTGCAGTGCTCGCCGCCGGCCGTGCACTCTTCTGGGCCGCCTCCTTCTGCTCCGCGTTATGTTGCCGCACCCGCTCCTTGATTTTCACGATTGCATCATACCGATGAACCCAATTGGTGATGTACCGCTGGTTGAAGTTCCATGTTTCGGCAAACTGATTGGCAACAAGGGCAAGGTGTCTGATGAAAATCGGTAAGTTGCGAATGGAGATAGTCTTGACCTTGCACGTCGAGAAAAGTTCGGGAAGGCCTGGTTTGACATAGGTTTTGACCTGATAAAACTCGTCGCTCAGCTCCTCAGACTCGTCGTCAGAGTCGTAGGGCAGTTCATACTCTGCCAGCCGCAAGGATGTAGGGGTGATCACAATGTTGACACAGGTAAACTGAGAACTGATAAGGTCGAAGTTGAAGGGCAACCCGGACTCGTCAAAGAAAATGTTGACAAAGTCGTTGCCCACGTGGCGCTTCTTCATCGTCCAGCTGTCGGCACTGCGCAGCGGCATCATGGTGGTGGTGTGAAACAACAACTGCAGAATCTTGTCGTCCCAGCAGTACGCGTACTCTCCGTCGACGTCATTTTCCCTGTCGAGGCCGGCAGTAAAATAAGTCGAGTTGTTCTTGAGCCTAATGAGATTACCAATCTGCAGAAGGAATCTCTGGTATTGGCGGGAACCCACAGAGTTCAAAAGAATCTCTTGTTCAGTGTGTTGCCCCGGGGCAATGTAGATCATTCCGGCCTTGTACACTTCGATCAACGGCAAACTGTCAAAGAGCAGAATCAGGGTCTTGAATTTCGGAATGTCGGGGATGAGAAGGGGAGTTCTATCATTGTCGGTGAACACGTTCGCAATGATTTGCAAAAAGACATACCCCGCAGTGAAAAGCCCATCAGATTCCCCGCTGTTGTTCTTGCTGTAGTCTGCCAATGTCTCGAGCGCCACCATCAGACGGTGCGGCTCGATTTCAAACTTGGTGGTACCCGTCGGACGTCTTATAGTGAGGAACGAGTGGCCCGTGATCTTGTGGGTGCGCACCGTGATAACACTGATGCCATACACCCATCTAGACACAAGCATGTTTTCGTCATCGACGTCGATCTTCTCCTTGATCAATTGAAACCGGAGGTCAAGGTTAGAAAAGGTGAAACGCTGAACAAAATCGATGAGAATGAAGCACGCTGGATCGACCTCCTCCCCCTTCTGCTTGTTGATATCCAACAAACACTTCACAATGTACGGCGCGAGTTGCCGCCGCACGCTCATCTTGGTCTTCAAAAACCACCCGCTGATCACGTTGTACGAGAGCAAAGAGAGGTAGGTCGCCATGCGGCTGTCTTCGGTGTCCTGCTGGTCGCGCTGGGTCTGAATAAAGCGGAACGCCATGCCGAAGATCGGCTTGAAGTCGTCGAACTTGAGGTTCAGCATCAACGACGGTAGATGGGAAAGAGAGAGGAGGAACTCGAGTGTATGGGGGGTCGCGTCGGGGGCAGAGATGTGTTGCTGGAGTCGCCAAAGCGTTGGTTGCAAGAACCGTTTCACACTGAGCGGTACCTGGTAGCAGCACACGTTGAGCGCATGGAGACAAAGGATGCCAATGTTGGCAAAGTTCTCAAGCCCGCCTACCAATGCGCTCACGATTTGGTCGCTCTGTTCTTTTCCTTCAAAGCGGTCGGAGTAGATGACAAGTCTGACAAGTAACCGAACCAGTGTCTTCTGGAGCATCACCCGGTCCTCCTTGTCAAGGCCCTTGGTTGTTTTTAACGACAAGTTCAGGCACGCCTTTGCCCGTAAAAACTCAAGCGAATCGACAGAGTTTGCAAAAAGAGGAATGTTCAGAAGCTGGAGGATGATGGAGTACCACGTGAAGATGAGGATTTCAATGGGGTAAGACTCGTCAAGGACGGGCGCAATCTTCTTAAAGAACCTGTTGGGTTCCAATACCAGGCGGGCAGAGCTAGCCTCCTCTTTCTCAGAAGACTCTCCTATGCTCTTCTCATCACTTTTAGGCAACTGAAGGGTTTCCGAGACCCTGAGAAACTGCTCCGAGGGAACAAAGTCTAGAATCGAATGGCTATCCACCGCCCCCTTGATGAGCTTATTGACATCATGATAGTGCACCTTGTTGTTGCTCCGGGTCTCGGCAAGCAACTTGTACTCACGCGTGACGGGGCTGAAGTAAATATACCCCGCCTCAGTGGCACGGAGCCGCGTCAAGCAGTCGTAGACCACGAACACAATGTTGAAGATGCACGCTGAGGACTCGGTGAGCAGCTCAGAGTCGAACCGGGTGTCACCCTGGCGCATTGCGGCAAGGGTCCAGCTGAGCACAGCCAAGAGACAAGAGTAGAGCAGCTGGGCCTTGAGCAGGGCGTCGACAATGTTGCCTTGTGTTGCGGTACGCACAAGTAACTTGGAAAGAAGCTTGGTAAGAAGGAGTAAGGTTTGCGCGGGAATTGGCTCTGCCGCGGGTGTTTCTTTCTCGGCAGCCTCCTCGGGCTCTTCCTCTTTGAAGTATTTTTCATATCCAAGCAAAATGTTGTTGACAAGCAACTCCTCAAAGTACTTGTGCCGCAGCTGAAGCAAGATGTCCTCTAGGCAGCTAAGCAAAAACTTAACGACTTCCGGGTTGGTCTCAGTGGCAAAGTACAGTGTCTTCTCCTTGCCTCCAATGACGCACACCAGGCCCAACGATGAAGCACCAAACAAGTAAATGACCAATGGCCACAAGAACTCGTTGTTCCCCTTGAAGTCAAAATTGAGCTGGATCATGCGCGACACAATGGTGAGCATCTGGAGCTTCACCTTGTAGAACTCTGCGGCATGGTCCTCAGCCTGGAAGATGCGTCGTTTCTCGAGCGTCTTTTCGTCAAAGATTTCGGTGAAAAGATTATGGAGCAAAGAGACTGAGATCAAATGGTCTTGGTTCAGCAAGAGGTTGCCGTCTTCATAGGTCTTCAAAAGAAGTTTCCAGTTATTCAAAGTAAAAACATTGATCTTCTTGAGTGAGAACTCGGTAATGTCCACAGGGCTGAGCCCCGCCTCGTACTTGGGGTCACTGTTGTACTTCTGCAAATCGTCAATAATTTTCCGATAGTAATGCAAAATTTCGAACAAGAGCAACTCGGGCATCGTCAACACTTCTGCGATCTTGTCTCTCCCGTGCTCATCCCCCAACCGTTTAAGATTCTCGACGTAACTACTTTTGTTCTCAAAGAGGTGAGGGTAAAGCAGGGTGAAATCGTCGCTGCTGTCGAAGACCAGCAGGTAAATCTGATCCAACACATCTAGAATCAGCCAGCACTCCATCTTCAGGTTCTGCAACGCCTTGCGGTCATCCAGGCTCAACGAGAAGGCGTCCAACTGGTCTAGGGCATCAACGTCGACCGGCGCGTTGTACAAGAGCATGTCGCTGGAGGTATTCTCGAACACAATCACGTTGCCAAAGATGAAGCTGATGAATACCACGACGGCTCTACTAACTTGCAAGTTTGCTTGGCTAGCAACCGCATCCTTATGTTTTAGCAGATTATTGCCCGCAAGCCGCTCGTGCAAGGCATTGACCAACGCCTGGTACTTGAAGGAGGCTGGGTCGAAAATGAGCTCTTTCTCCTTCTGTCTGAGAATCTCAAAGTCGTTTTCTGAGATGTAGTTCTCAAGCAACTGCAAGATACCAGTAAGTATTTGGGAGGAAAAATCCAACTCCCCATTCTTGTCCAACGGTTTTATCTGCTTCACCTTGGTCTTCAGAAGCTTTGGAAAGTATGTCTCTATCCCGCTGGGCACCTTCTTCCGCCGCGGATGGTGTGCCTCGGGATCCGTCGACGAGGCGTCGTTCACATACCGCACGAAAGAGTCCTTGTACGAGAGGATCCCACTGTCGTCCTGTTTCAAGTCGTAGAGTTCATTGCTAATAGATGAAGTCTCTACTTGCATGACATCTCCATAGTCCAACTTCTTCACAAGATCGCAAAGCACATTGAAGGTGATTTGCAGACAATTATCGCTTTTGATCAACGACTTGAAGATCGCATCAATGGCCGGGGTGTAATCGCCCTGGGGGTAGAAGTAGAAGAGTAATATTAGTACTCTAGGGAAAGCCAGCACCGGGATGAATGCATAACTCAAAGCGGTGTTGATGAAGTTGAACACCTGATTGATCACCTGGTTGCCCTCTTCGGTGTCACCAAGTGACAAAGAGATTTTGAAGAGGACCTTGATCGTGAGGGCCAATACATTGGCGTCAAATATATAGTGGTTGTCTTCATTCAAGACCTTGTTGAGCTTGTTGATGAAGTCTCGGAGTGTCTGGATTCCTTTGGGAGTAGTTAGCAATGGTTCACAACTGAGCACGTCAATGAAAAATTGTGCTATGGAGCGCTGGCAAAGAAGCTCAAAATACTTCTCAGAGCCGTAGGTCTCACTCGACATGAGACTATAGGTATCGCTGCTGTTGGTCTCGCGGAGATACACAACGACGCTGTGGAACTGGTCGATCAAACGGCCGTCGACCAAAAGATAGAAGCACCGCAAGAAGGAATCCAAATTGGGATCCACAGTGTGCGGCCCCACTTTGCAAAAATATAGAATGTCGCTAAGGTATCGGGTGAGCACCGAGAGCTGACTGAGGTCGTCGTACTGGATGCAGGTGTAGAGAAGATCAATCACGGTCTTGCGGAGATTATCGTAGTTGGAGTAATTCAGAGCACTGTTGTCGATCTGGTACAAGATCTGGCGCGCCGGGATCCACGTTTCCAATATCGACGAAATCGACTTGTTCTCAATACTCTCTTTCAACTGGAGTAGGATGACCAACTTCTTGTGATTGTCGGCCGCCTTGAGCTCGTTGATCAAGGCCTGCTGGTTTTCAGAGCCGCCAACGGCAACGGCGTCCACGGGAAACGGGAGCTTGTTCGGCTTGGCCGAGCCCAGGTTCTTCTTCAACGACTTGGCAAACGCCCGGAAGAACCCGTAGCCCGAGGGCTTCTTCTGGTTGGACATGGCCAGGAGAGGAGTATATCAAGTAATATTAAAACAAGGAGTCTTGAAACGTAATGAGAAAGACTGCCGGGTGTGTGTATTAGTGCTGGACCGCTATGCCGTGAGCCTCTTTCTGTGCTCTGCCTTGACCTATGGTCCGTCTTATGCAGTGCCGGACCCAATGATTATTGTCTGACGTCTAGGGTACCCCCGACTTGGGCATGCGATGCATGCAGGCAAAAAGATTTTTCCCGATGCTAGACATTTCCACACTGCAAGATACTATACACCCTGCTTGCAATGTCCAAGCAAGATCCGCTGTCTGTTACCAGGCAATTCAGAATTGTCACCGGGTCGTACGAGCACAACTTGCTTTGTCTCCTGGTGATAATACCCGAGGACCGCGCCAAAGTGCCCGTGTTCCAGCCGATCTTCAACTTTGAGTCCCACTCGCTTCTGATCTACTGCATTGCCGCCAGCAAACGGTACATGGTCACCGGTTCGAAGGACGAACACATCAAGATCTATGACCTTCAGAAGAGAAAAGAGTTGGGCGACTTGTTGAGCCACGAGGGGAGCGTGACCACTTTGAAGTTTTCGGACAACGGGAAATGGCTCCTTTCTGGGCTGAGCGACAGCAGCCTTGTGATATGGAGAGTGAAGGACTGGGAGTTGTTTGGCAAGCTCAAGGGGCACGCTGAGGGCGTTACTGACTTGGCGATTCATCCGCTGAGCAAGATCGCCATCTCTTGCCTGAACGACGCCACTCTCCGGTTGTGGAACTTGATGACCGTCAAGAAAGCCGCGGCTCTCAAGTTGAGATGGCCCGTGACCAAGGGGCAGAAGCCGCAGTTTGTGAGATGGTCTTTGGACGGGGGCCATTACGTGGTGGCGCTTCTCAACAGGGTGCTCATCTACAATGCCGCGTCTTCTCAGGTCGTCAAGATCCTCGAGTTCAAGCCGTCGGTCATGAACATTGAGGTGTTGAGCATTGCAGAGAAGGAGTATCTTGCGATTGGCCTCAGCAATGCCTACTTGGAATTCCACGAGATGGAGGAGCTCACAAAGGAGGACCCTGCTGTTACGGAGACAAAGGATATCGAGGCCGTTGTTGCTGAGCCAGCATTCAAGTTGATGGGCCACACGAACCGCGTGAAGGACTTCAAGTTGTACACCGCTGAGGACGACACGCAGTTCCTTGTCTCGATCTCGTCGGACGGTAAGATCGTGGTGTGGGACATTGCCGAGCGGGAGCAGGTGGCGGTCTACGACACGGGCGAGCGCTTGAACTGCGTGGAGGTGGTGCCCGAGACCGTGGAGAAGACCGAGACGATGCGCAAGCGGATTGCCGAGGAGGACACCGGTTTCAAGACCGAGAGCGAGTACGAGACTGACGGGGAGGAGACGAAAAATATTTTGTTCGGGGGGAAGAAGAGTAGAAAGAAGAGAAAAAAGGGGAAGCAGAACAAGGTGAGTGTCAATGTGGAGTAGTAGACGCGAGCGAGCGACGACCACTAGCAAGTGACGGTCGAAAACCGGCGGTTGCGGAGCACTTCTTCTATTGCAATTGACGGTCCAAAACCGGCCATGAAATTATTGTGTGGAATATTCTATCAGCTTGTATGGGATGCTCTCGGCGAGGCCAGGGTGGTGCGGCAGTGCACCAAGGCGGCATTGTACTGTGTCACACCAAGAGTGTCATGGAGCTACGCTACGTCAAGAGTGGCCTGGTGAAGCCAGGGTGCTGCGAAACAGGGAAGAAGCAATCTGGTAAGTACAAAGCATTTGTCACTTGAGAGTGACTTACTGCGGTCTCATGCCGTGTGCTACACTCTTTAAAAAATTGGCAGATAGCAGTCGCGTGGCGTGTGCTGAGTAAGGGCTGCCTTACTTTGTCGACTGGAAATCACATAATAGTAGATAGAATAATGCAAAGAGAGAGCAAAAAAGTAGATGGCTTACAATAAGACTGCAGTACAATGGCGAGGCCAAGGGCATTACAAGGAAAAACCAAAAATTCAATAACAGTAACATTCTCCTAGAGGAGCTACGAAGTAACAAACGAGACCACAAGTATTGGGCAAGGGCGTCTTTCGAGTCGCCAGCAACACTGTTGTAACATTTCGTGCGGGCAAAAAAACACCCTCTCATTGATCAATAGCTCTGCCAATGCACTGGTAACACTGCACACTAGCGCCACATCATGCACTGCTGTAGCCCCAACTCACTCGTTTTCCAAGAAGCACTTGCACACTCTCTTTCTTGCTCCTTACATCACTCTAAAATATTAGTATATAGTATAACTCGGTCTATAAGAAAGGACTGTCACAAGTGTCTAGACATCTATCATTGTATCACTGTTTCACTGTATCACTGTCTAGACAAGTCTCTCAGTGCACTACTTTCTCTTGAAAACTGCCAGTCACTGTCCCTTGCATTGCCGTCGCAGCACGTTGGCTTCGCCAATGCACTGCTCGCCACTGCGCTGCTTACAACTTACCCTCTCTCTGAGCAAGCGCCGACTTCTCGTCGAACAACTTCTTCGCCTTGACCCAGACATTACTGCTCTCCCGGTTTGGCAACTCCAACAAACTTGGGAGCAAGTCACTGCTGAAACTCTCGGACGCCTCGCGTGGCAACAACGATGGGAGGTGGTCGATAGACACAACAGAGAGCTTTGGACCAGTGACCCCGTCGACCACAACCGTCGGCTTGTCAAACACAGTGGCAATCGAGTAGATTGGGATCGGGTTGTGCGGGTTGGTGGTGTCGGCAGAAACGTCCACCACAGTTCTCAAGGCACGCTTCTCGGAGCTCAAGGTCTCGTGAGTGATGAACTTAGGGATTGGCTTGGAGAGATAGATGCAGTTCACGAAAATGTCGGAATCGACAATCTCCTGAAACGGACCGCCCTTGGCAGTCTCCTGCATGTCCCACTTCTTGATGTTGCCGTCTGGGATACCAACCGCCTTCAAGAGAGCCACGGCTCCCGACCCGCATCTTCCAAGGGCGCCAATGATAAGCGCAGTCGGCAACTTACCGCCGGTCTTGGCAGAGGCCTTGGCCAAGTCGGCCTTGACGTCGGCAATGAGGGCGTCCTCGTTTGGGTACGGCACGACCCCGGGCAACTCCTCCGAGTCGTCGTGCAACTGCTTGAAGCACCAGTCCTTGACGCCCAACGCAGCCCCGGCAAACCCGGCGTAGAACCCAAACGCAGCCACGCGGCGGCCCTGGTCGTTCTCGAGAAACTCCAAGTCGTAGAGGGTTCCCTGGCCTCTAGTAAACCGGCCAAGGACCTCTTTCCAGCCACCCTGGTTCTTGTAGCAGTGGGCAAACTGAATGTGAGTGTGAATGAGCGGGAACGTGTCCTCCTCAGGCATCTCCTTGAGGCCAATGATGAGCCTGTCCTTAGGGGCAGATTTCCAGGAACCCTCCGGGACAATCTCGGCACCAGCCTTCTTGTACTCCTCAATGTCAAAAGTCGACTGGGACGACTCTTCGACGTAAACTTTAAATCCCGCCTGGATCAATTGATTGGTGGTGGTGGGGGTGAGCGCGGCTCTGGCCTCCAACGGCTTGGTTTCGGCGCGGAGGTGCAAAATGGTGGGGGTGGACATTGTTGGTTGGTTAGTAGAGGTTTGAATTTTCAATGCTGGCCGCTATCTTTATAAGGACCCGCCTTTTTCATGAGTCACATCTCATCTCTTACGTAAGGACGTAATGGGGGTGGAATGGAACGCCCTAGTAGTACTCTGGGGGTGAAAAACTGGTACTCCTGCAGAAAACCAGAGGCATTGACCACTGGCACTAAAACCTTGACGGTGACACATTATTGTTCGGTCATTTCAACGCTGAGTCATACCCTGGTCAAACATAGAGGTATAGGGCTGCTGAGTCATTCTCGTTCATAACAACTTGCGCGTGATTAGTATACTGCTTATTGCTAAGCAGCTTCCATTCTGTTCTACTGCACGGCCCAAATATGATCCCCACGCGAGTGCTACGAAAGAGTAGTAATTACTCCGAGATTAATAGAATTGTCCGGCGCTTGTTTAAGCCGATTCAAGAAGAGTCACTCAGTGATGTCGCGGCAATAAAAAAAAACATCAGGGCCGCGCTAGACCGCCGGAACGTCAAAGTTTCCACCCAGGAGTCCTCCAAGCTAGACTATAGTCTAGACAGCCGGTTGTATCCGAGATTCCAGCAAAATTCGAAGTTGGTCAATAGTCTCAATCAGAAAGACAGTTCAGGAAAGGAAGAGGACGCCAGTGGTTTTGTGCTGGCAGCTTCATATGTTGACCAATACTTGCCAGAGATCGTGCCCAAGACAAAAACCAATGTCCTTTTTTACAAGCTGAGCAATACGTTTTTGATGAAAGAGGACTTCGTCGATCTCATCAGGGAGTCTAATAGTAACCAGTTCCCCATCAAATGGAACTCTGAGAGCTTTCAACTTATCAAAGCTCTCAACCCGGGGGACTTGGGGTATGCCGGCGGCTACTATTTAGTCTTCGAAGACTATAATACTGCCTGCGCTTTTTTTGTTGAGACCATGACGGGGTACTTTGACTCGCTCCCTGTGAAGTTCGTATTTGAGGAGCCAGAAAAGTATGAGAGGTTCATCACCCATGCCGAGTTCCACGAGCTGCATCAGTTTTCAGACAATGCGACCAATGAGAAGACTCTCACCATTGCGCATTCCTCTCCCACTGCGAAGCCCAGTGATTACAACCAGGAGCACGTGCCTTATAAGGTTGCCACGCTCCCGCTTGTTTTGCGCGCCAACTGCATGCTCGTGCACAACCTTCCCTATGTGCTAGACAGCAAGGGCGTGCTCGACAGCTTTCTATGGTGTCATGATGTATACCCTGACTATGAGAGGGCGATCACGTTGATACTGGACGATCGCATTGCTCGCTACAAGGCCTGGCTCGTAATATTCGACAACCCGCAGGATCCCATCAGGTTCTCGAGGGTGTACCACGGAAAGTATTTGAAGGGTGATGAGACGAAGAGGGCAGTGTACGTAGAGACATTTTAGTATGTCTTAATTGTTTAGTGAGCAAAGTGAGGCAGATGTCCTAATTGCCTGGCGAGCGAAGCGAGGCAGTGCAAGAGAATAGCAAGGACTTCTAGTATTGGAGGCTTTCTTTGATGAGACAAGGCATTGCATGCCAAGCGGCCAAGAGAGTGATGATCGGGAGTTTGTTTAAGTACGCTTTACGTTGTTCCTGACCCTGCATTGCCTCACGCTACGCACTACATTTGCTCAAGGGTGTTCATAGTCTGAGGCTTCTGCCTGGGCCGACTGACCCACTTGTACTCAGACTGTATATATTTGTCAATAGAGAAGAGCCCGGGAGGGTGGGGCTCCCTTGCTGAAAGCGCATCGCAAGAGTTGTAGTTTTTGGTAAAATAGCTGACTCAAACATTCACCTGAAATTAGCAAAATAGTGAAGTGGTGGCTATGTAATTCGGGGGCGTTTTCTAGATCTATGAAGGTATGGCATTTAAATTTCACTCTTTTTTAAAGAACCGGTCAAAACATCTTTCACCCTTGGTAACGTTCTAGGGACGTCAAACTCCCCCTTGTGAGTCTACAATTTTTTTTCATAAAAAGCAGCAAACTAAATCCTTAATATTTTTATAAACATTATTCAACAATTTTTAGTTTTTTCACTGCTTTGTACGCAAAGATAGAGCGCTGCACTTTATACGACTTCTCCATCCCATGCACTTTCCATGCACCTTGCATGCACGCTGAAAAGTCATTGAAATCCAGCTCATCGGAGGCATCTTCAGGCATCTCATCGATGGCAAAAATAAGTTGCGCAGCCAAATACAGCAACAAATTATATACTCGGAATGCCAGACATTGAATATAATAGCGTCCGCTTCCGGATGTTATCCAGGAAATACTCGGGCTACGAAAAAGAAGCTTTGTTCGAGATTTTCAAGAGCTGCCACTACTCGGTCCAAAAGGTGGAGAGCTTGTTAAACGGGGAGGGGTCAGACAAAGCACCCCGGAAGCCTAAGAACATTGAGAGTCTGCCAAGGAGGGTTCTCAGTGCGGCAGAAAATCATCTGGTGAGTTCTATTGCGAAAACACCATCTGACAAGGCTGCCTCCAACAGTTCACCAAACAAGACGCCATCAAAACCGACTGTTTCAAAAATTGTCAAACCAACAGTTAAATACCAAAAGCTGATCTTCAACTTTGTGAGGTCGCAGCCCCAGGCGTCTGCGTTTGGCGCTGCGACTCAGAACCATTATCAGCCGAAGGGGGATCCAAAAAAGCTTCACAGCAATAATGATGGGCCCAAGGTGAGGAAGACGGGGCGAACCGTGGTGGTGAACCACGACGACATAGCCAAGCAGTTGCCGTTTCTTAGTTTTCACCCAAATGTCTTGCCCCAAGACTTGGCGGAGAGGCTTCTAGAGTACTTCCTACACGACGAAGAAGGATACATTCGTCGCGAATTCTATATTTTTGACAACAAGGTACAGACGGACCACCCGCAGTGCACCTATGCGAAGCCCTCGAGGCCCGATTACTTCTACAACGGGAAGAGAGAGAAAATCAAGGAGTACACGGAGCTTATAAGCGAGTGCGAGCAGTTGGTTAGTAAAAAAGTCAATGAGGAAATCAAAAAACGCCGCCGAATGAAGTTTCAGTCTAAACAGCAATGGGACGGCAACTACTGTGTCGTTAATAAATACGAGACGAAATCACAGATAATTGACTGGCACCTGGACAGATTGACTTATATAGGACCCCACTGTATCATTGCCTCGCTTTCGTTAGGAGCAACCCGCCTGTTTTGTGTTAGGAAATACGTTAAAAATAACAGTGAACCCGAGTCGATAACTTACAGTGTTGGCCTTCCACATAATTCGTTGGCGATCATGCACGCGGGGTTCCAGGAGAATTACCAGCACAGCGTGCGGAGTGCCTCTAAAAATAGCACCAACTATGAGGCGCATCCGCTTGCTGGAGAGACGAGAATCAATTTAACATTTCGAAACCACCTAATACCCTCCATTGAGCTGTGTGACATATGTGGCGAGAAGATGATGTTGAGGGTTGTGGTAAAGGGGGAGAACGTGGGGAAGTATTTCTGGATGTGCACCAAGGGAAAGAAGAACGAGGGGGAGTGCGAGGGGTTTAAGTGGTCGAAATATGTATGAATACAGCAGAAGCCATTGAGTGGAAGAAGCCACGAAGTGGCTGCTTTAAAGCAGTTGGGAAGAGTGCGAACCTCATTTTTGAAGAGTAGTAAGGCGCTTAGTGCTCAGAAGCTGTGCTTCCCCGCATGATCGGACAGCGCGCAGTGACCTGCAAGATCAAAAGAAACAGCACTAGTGTCTTGGAATGCCACCCCACAATGCCGACCCCACAAAAATTGCTGACTCCGATATCCCCTCATCGTTTTCTGCGCACAACTGAGTTGTGCTAAGCATGGGCCATTGGCCAAGCCGTTTAGTGCTTGAAGCACTGTCTCGCTGACGCTCGTCAGTGCTGATGCCAGGGCTTCCACACAGCCGCATGTTACAGTGACCAGCGGCGTGACCACTCACGTACGAGGCCAATTGGCCACTGTTCACTCACACAGGAGCTGACAAGTGGGGCACTGACACCTTCGTTCACCCAACAAAATATGCAAACCTCACATCAGAGAGCAGTAGGGCGCTTAGTGCCCTTCGCTCTTCACTACCTGCTACGTTGCTCATCGTTATATCCATAAATCGTATAAACCAAATCCTAACATAATGTGATTTCCATTTCCTGTTTTCCCATTTTCGTTTCTCATTTCGTAATATGTAATTCAGAGAGTCGGTGGCCGACTCTCTGATAATGCTGCTGGTTGTGTGCTAATGCAGCATCCCGCGTACGCTCGCTGCTGCTGCTCACTTGACATACTCATAGTCCATCCCATTGAACTGCTTGTACGACTTGTTGGTATCTCTGATCGCCTTCTCCAACATCGAGTTGAACTTCTGGTACTTGGCAAACTCAAAGTCGTCGTCTCCAGTGTACTCGTGGTTGAGATCTCTCAACTCCTTGATCTCCTTCTTCACGTCCCGCAACTTTGCGTTGAAGTCGTGGTACTCCTTCCAGTACTTGGTCGCGGCAAGCTCGTCCTCCACCTGCGCGTCCATGTCAAAGCTGTCCACCAAGAGCTCGTCCTGGGCGCCCGGCGTCAGGATCTTCGAGAGCTGGGTCGTCAAGGTCAGGATCTTGGTGAGCTTCTGCTCCATCATGTCGACGTTGTCCATTTTGTGTTGGTTGGGGGTTGTTGTTGGAGATGGGGGATAAAGGTTTCTGGTTAAGAATAAATTCTTAGTGATCCAGATCATGGAATTGGCTGCCCCTTTATATAGCATTTTTGGAGGGGAAGGGCACCCCCAAATATATGCGCCTGGGATGGCCTATGCAGTAACCCCCGATATGCACCCCCTCCCCACACCTCAGGGCAGAGGAGAAGGGGCGATAGAAATTGGGGCGATGGGCCATTGCCATAAGCCAACGGGAAGTGGTCAGCAAAAAAACAATACATGTTAGATCAGCGCACTTTATGGCAATCATGTGCCGGGAAAGTCCAGCCACTGCGAGGGCATGGTGCGAAGAAAGAAGAGGTGTGTCTGAATATCACAGCCTTGGTTTCTTTTTATGCATGGCTTATCGCACAAGAACAAGGTCGGGCGACAGAAAAGCATCGGCCGAAGCCTTGGCCCGAGCGAAGTGCGGAGCCGCGTCACGTGATCCCTAAGAAAATCCGTCGTGATTTTCGTGGTGCTCGTCGTAGGTCACGTGACGCGGGCGACAGGTTGGCGCCCAACGATCGGCCAAACCTCTGCTCACTTGGTCACGTGTACACCTCCAAAAACGGACAAAGGTAAACAGGACCTGGCCCTCCAGGGGAAAAGCAAAATAAGCGAAACTTTATTAGCAGAATATAACTAGCAGCTCATCGCAATCATCGGTGACACCGTTACTCAACGTCAAACCAAGGAATGACCTCAGAAATCCAACCGATGCACCAGAGCCCGGAGCAGCCCGAGCGGGCCACCTTTCAACAGAGGCTCTTTCAGAAGAACGAGTAAGTTGAGCGTAGCAGCGGACAGGGTAGCGGGCGCTGCAAATATTACAGAGCATAGCGAAGAGCACAGAAAAGAGCAAGGCAAAGTGCATGGCAAAGAGCATGGCAAAAAAGAGAGCAGGGCAAGTTTTGGAGATAAGCACGCAACAACTGCTTTCACATCTCACTCTCCACTGGTACTGTCTATGGTAGCATACCAGTGAGACTGTAGTTCTCAGTGAATGGCACCGCCATTATCTCCTCTGCTGATGTCAACAGTGCTGCTACCGTACTGTTAGTGTGCAGTGCTACTACCTGGGCTGCCATGGCACACTGCTCTGATGCTATACCGCACTGCTATGTTGCCATGGCACACTGCTATGCTGGCCCTCGTTGCAATTACTAACATCGCAGGACTAAGAATATCGCGTCGCCGACGGACACCCTTCTCTCGCCGTGCACCGAGCGGCTCAAGAACCACAAGACCCGCTTCTTCGCGGCGCCGCGGCTGGCCAAGATAGATTTCTCACAGGAGAAAAACGCCTCTGACGGGGTCGCTGTCAGAGAGAAGCGTTTTGAGGAGCCCGAGATCGACGAGAACGAGATCATGCGGGATGTTGATCTCGACGACATTTAGCGGCGGCGAGCGTAAACCCCGAAAAAGAGAATTGGAAGTTTTAGAACACTGAGAAAGGCAGTGCTCAGGTGTGGATATTGCTACTGCTCCTACGATATATGACTACCCAGCGGTAGGGTTTAGATTTGGTTTGCCCGGCTAGAATGAATAAATACTTACACGCAACTATGCAGAGGTTGTAGGAGGCAGTGCATTAGCGAAGCCAATGTGCTGCTACGGCAATGCACTGCTTACTTTGCCAATGCACTGCTCGCCACTAATATCTTGCTATCACATACTCTTCTTGTGACCGCCAATATAGTCTGAGGCTCTAATTTCGCAGCACATTGGCTTCGCCAATGCACTGCTTCGCTCATGTCAAACTTGTCATTCGTGCAGCATGCGTCAGTGCGAGTTGATCACGGTGCGCAGTGGAACGTGATCGGAATGTGGCGGCACGTTGGCAAAGCCACATCCGCAGAATACAAGCAGGATACCGAACTGAAGCAACTAACAATATCCTGCTTGTACTGTGGAGCAATTTGGCTACGCCAATGTGCTGCGACGATGATGCACTACTCACTGTGTAACGCCCGTCTCTTTAACTTGAAGGATCCCAACTCTATATGCGCAGCTAAGCACCCACCAAGCCCGTGCATTTGCTTTGGAACAAATATTTTCTCACTATCAAGAGAATCTTTTGTGGCTTTTACCACATTGATATCAGCTGGCACTGGTACTCACCATGGCGCGCCGAGCACCCAAATAGGAGAAGGAGTTTTGTGAGTTGGGTGAGCATCCGTTATTACATCCCCGTTATACCTCCATACGCAACACCCATATTTTCAGGGTCTATGATTTATGGTTTGACGATAATGGGGGAGGTTCAACCTAACAGTGAGAGCAGCGCCTATAAGCGACCTTGAGGTAAGAAATGCTGCCATGTTACCAATTTGGTATAATGAAGTGTATAAAGAAAAGAGAATGAAGCAAGCCCGATTTGAAACTTCCAGAGAACAAAACTATCAAGCAAAGAAAACGGAATGCACTCACCGGATTAGAACACGGGAATTTAACAAATTTGAGGTCGCGTATGTTCAGCACTTGGTCCGAAGAGAATGTAGATAATGGAATCATATGTAGTGTTTTGCGAGCATTCAACTCATTGGATATGGAGTCCACACAATGAAAGACTAGTGTCTCCGATTGCAATTTTACAATACTTTTTCATTTCCATAATTAGATTTTAAATTATTCTATGGCAAATTCATATCTCGTAAGCAAACTCGTGGGTTGTAGTCTGCCAAGCGGAGCCAAACGACAGCCCGCCACCTGCAATCAAGTCAAGTCTTGAATGCAAATGACGCTTGCACGCACTCAGTAGTGCGCCTCTTAATTCCCCTTTCCCTTCTTTGCCATATCACCATGTGCTGCGACGATAATGATTTGCTTTCTCTGCAAACGCAGTGCATTGGCGAGCCACCGATCTGGCCAACCCACATCTCCCTGACAACACTCTAGCAAGTATTGATATTACTACCGAACATTCAACATGAGCCATGGCAAGCCACTTTGCAGCAGCTCGTCTGGATTCGCACTTTGCACTTTGTACTTTGCTGAGTATGCGGTTCGCACGAGCAGCTCTTGAGGCACCGCAGTCAGGCATCAGAGTTGATTACACCGGAGTGGCGAGCGTTAGCCATTCATTCAAAAAGCGGTACTTCAGGCAGCGCTGGCGAGCGTCAGCAAGACAGCGCGACTTTACTTCTTACAACTACCACGCAGCCCCTGGCTTTGCTTAAAGCGTTCAAGCCTGTCACTCCAAGCACCATTTAATCCGGAATTGAATACACGCAGCGTCTCGCTATCGCTCGCCACTGCTCGCCACTGCTACTGCAATCATACTTCAACATTTATTCATAGCATTATTTACACGTTATTGACCTGATTTCAGTGCCAAACCAACTGCGGTGCCCACGGTGGCCGCCGCGTGAGCGACGAGAGACCATTCATTGTACTCAAAACAGTTCTTTAGGCACCGGAATTGAACACACCGCAACGTCTCGCTATCGCTCGCCACTGCTCCGGAACTGAAAACACCGCAGCGTCTCGCTATCGCTCGCCACTTCTACGCCACTGCTACGCTCTGGCATCGCTCGCGGTGTTCAACAACAAACTCTCATTGTCCAAAATAATCTTGTTTGGACTCTTGCTCAAGATCCCCGCAATCTCCCGCGCCGTGTCCAACCGCTTCAACTCAACATAGTCCTTCGACTTCTTGATCGCGTCTCCAATGAGCTCCGCCGACTTGGCCTCTCCCTGCGCCTTCACCACCATCTGCTGCTTCTCCTGGCGAGCCTTGTCGACCACAAACGCCGCACGCTGGGCGTCCTGCTGGGCAATCTGCTTGGCCTCAACCGCGTGGGTGAACTCCGGCGAAAACGTCATGTAGGTGAGCGAGACGTCGTCCAACAACACGTGGAACTTGGCGGCTCTTCTCACAAGGTTGTCTCTGATCAAGCGCGAGACCTTCTCTCTTTGGGTGATCAACTGGGACGCATTGAACTGGGCCACCACGCTCTTGAGCACCTCGTTGATGATCGAGGGCAAAACCCGCTCGTCGTAGTCCGTGCCAAGCGTGCGGTAGATCGTCGGCAAGTGAGGCACGCTGGGCTTCGACAACACTCGGCACGTGATGTTCACCATCTGCAAGTCCTTGGTCCCGGTCAAGCTGGAAATGTTGCGCGGCTTGGCCCGGACGTCGTAGTCAATCGGCTTTTGCAAAAACGGGACGGCAATGTGTGTCCCCTCGTTGTAGATCGTCGGCTGGACTCCCCCGACTCTGCTGTAGATGATCGCACGATGGCCACCCTCCACGTTGAACAAGGAGGCGTTCACCGCGGCGACTCCTGCGCCGAGCAACAACAACGAGGCGATCCCCGCAATCGGAGCACGTGGCGGCTTCCCGCCGGCGCTCTGGATGTTGCGCAGGCGGTTTTTCAACTCCTTGGCAAATCTCTCCCAGTTGGCTTGGTTCATGCTGCGTAGATGGAAGTGCTGGTCGGTCGAGAGTTGCGATTTTTGCCGTTCTCAGGTTCTGGATCACGTGACCTAAAATCGCCTGACCCCAGGTTTAGACACTGTACTGAGCAGTAGAGTAATCACTACTTTATTCTCTTCTTTTGTCTAATATGACTTCCTTCCCATTGCAGGACGCTACCAAAGACGGCGACATATTGGAGATCAGAAACCTCGTGCGCGAGGATCCAAAGGCGGTGCTCCGCAAAGACGACGACGGCCGTGTGGCGCTTCACTGGGCCGTCTCTGGCAACAACCGTGAAGCCAGCGCCATTCTATTGAACCCGTTGGTCACTGCGAATGCCACCGAGAAGAAGTTCAAGCCGTTTGAAATTGACATCGACGACTTGGAAGACAACGCCGGCTGGACGCCGTTCCACATTGCTGCCGCCATCGGGAGTGTTCCGATGTTGGAGCTTTTGATCAACCACGAGCCGGAGCCCAATGTGAACTTGCCCAACGGCCAGGGCCAGACCGCGCTTCACTTGGCGTCTTCTAAAAGCCATTACAAAGTTATTGAGTTCTTGTTGGAGCACAATGCCTCGGCCCGCGTGAAGGACAAGCGTGGGCAGTACCCGTTGCACAAGGCGGCGGCAGTGGGGTCTACGAAAGGGGTCGAGTTGTTGGCGAAAAAGTCCCCGCTCAACGCCAAGGACTCTGACGGCTGGACCGCGTTGCATCACGCGTTGGCCGAGGGGCATCTGGCGGTGGCCGAGGAGTTGGTGAAGTTTGGGGCGGATCCGTCGGTGGAAGACGCGGAGGGGAAGACGCCGCTCCAGGTGGGTGTTGACGAGAAGGTCAGGCGCGCTTTTGAGCGGTGCATTTGAGCAGTGCATTGGCGGAGCCAATGTGCTGCGACTACACTGCTGAGACTACACTGCTGAAAAGTTTTGAGCAGTGCATTGGCGGAGCCCGTGTGCTGCAGTGCTGAGAAGTGGGAAGTGCTGAGAAGCTTTGAGCAGTGCCGAGTGGGAGGTGGATGCGTGGATGTGTGAGTGATCAGTGCATTGGCAATGCACTGATCCACCGTGGGGTAGCGAAGATGGCAGGAATTCATTTATATTTATGACGTAACTTTTGTAGCAAGGCGTGACGGGCATCTGCGGTGGTAGAAGAGTTGGTGAAGTTCGGGCCGATCTGCTTTCCAAAGTGCTTGCCTACTCTTATCGGAGAGCAGTGCATTGTCCATCCATTGTTTTCTTGGAGCAGTTGTAATTAAGTTAAAACTTAATAGTTGACACAAAAATAATGCATACGTTCTACAGAGAAACAGAGCTGTTCATGTCCGAACATGCTCACCTGCATCCGCTAACATCACCAGAAGATCACCAGAAGATCACCAGAAGATCACCAGAAGATCACCAGAAGATCGCCAGAAGATCAAGATCACCAGAAGAACACCAGAAGATCGCCAGAAGATCGCCAGAAGATCAAGATCNCCAGAAGATCGCCAGAAGATCAAGATCACCAGAAGAACACCAGAAGATCGCCAGAAGATCGCCAGAAGATCAAGATCACCAGAAGACCACCGCAGTATCAAGCAGACAGATATTATGCATTTCGAATATAAAGTATCTTAGTTTATAGAGCCGCTCTTTACCTAACTCTTTGTCAGTAAAGCAGTGCTCTCGTACTACGATCACAGCCGCACACAGCTGACGCAACAACCACAGCGAAGTGTCATACTGAGAATTCAAAGTCACACAAGGTGCTGAGCTGAAACTATCCATACTAGGGAGGTTGTAGCTTAGAGTGTTTGGCGCAGAGCAGCTCTATTAAAATAAAGCCCAAATCCATGTCTCCAATGGCGCTCAATACACACAATGTCACTTGGCAACACACAATGTCACTTGGCAACACACAATGTCACTTGGCAACACACAATGTCACTTGGCAACACACACTGTCACTTGGCGACACACACTGTCACTTGACAACACACAATGTCACTTGGCAACATCGCAGCGCCGGCCTTCGGCCGTCACTGCTCTGTCACTGCTCTACACTTGATAACATATTATACATGCATTCGCATAACTATCACTATAACTCCCCCCGCCGACGCTCACTAGACTGACACGCCCCACGTGCAATCGCCCGATCGTCCGTTGGGGACTGGCGGCCACGCCTGCACGCTGCACCGTGCGAGAGAAGTCAAAGAAATTGACAAGAGCCGATTACCAAGAAGCGTTGGCGTTCTCGGTGGACTCGGCCCAGTCGGCGGCGGCACCAGCCTCGCCAGCTGGAGCAGACCAGTCGGCCTCCTCTGGCTGAGCGGCCCAGTCCTCGTTGGCGGCCTCGGTCTCCTCGTCGTCCTTGGACTCCTCGGAGCCAGCCTCGGCCTGGGTCTCGGCCTCCTCTGGGTTTCTGTAGAAGAACAAGTCTGGCATAACGCTCCACTGCTCCTCTCTGTTTGGGAGGGTGCCTCTGAGACGGAGCACCTCTCTGGCCAACAACCACCAGATCAACCCGATGGAGTGCTTACCCTTGTTGTTGGTTGGGATGGCAACGTCGACAAACTCGGTTGGCGAGTCGGTGTCACAGAGGGCAATGACTGGGATGTTGACGTACGAGGACTCCTTGATGGCCTGGGCGTCGGTTCTTGGGTCGGTGACAACGATCAAACGTGGCTCCTTGAACGAACGGGTGATGTAGTTGGTGAACGAACCTGGGGTGAATCTACCGGCAATGGCAGTGGCACCGGTGTGCGAGGCGTACTTGAGCACGGCTCTCTGGCCGAAAGTTCTCGACGAGACCGCGACGACATCGGCTGGGTTTGGGATGGCGGCGATGATTCTCGCGGCGAGAACAATCTTCTCCCAGGTCTTGCCGACGTTGATCACGTTGACACCGTCTGGACGGGTCTTGTAGACGTATGGCTCGTTGTGGACCTAAATCGTTAGTTGGTGTTTTAAAACAGAAAATTGGAGCGTGGCACAGCAAAAAAGCACCTAGCATTCAGCACCGAGGAGTAAGCATAGCAGTTGCGTCTCGTCTTTTTGTGCTATTAGAGTTCACTATTTCATGAGTATTCTTTGTGCTGCCCACAACTATGGAATTATAGCCTTGGACAGTGTCAGATTCCCACCTTCATCTATGGCGTTCAGTTGACACACTTGTTTCCGCTGCTATGCTGTTCATTTCTATTAGGACACATTTGATACTCTTAAATCACACTGATTCTTCATGTGTTCTGTGCTTCTGGTTCATGCTCCTGCTCTTATACTTGCCGCTCTCCTTAACGTATTCTAACTTACCTGAACGTTCTTGGCACCGAGGTGGACGTTGGCGGCCAACAACAACTTGGCGTCGTCGGCAGTAAGATCAAAGGACTCTGGAAGGGACATCTTGCTGGTTATACTGGGGTCTAGCTGTTGGAGAGTCTTCAATTTTCACACTGGCAGGAGCAGCGCAGTGTTTTTCGCTCTTACCCGGCGGGAAGGGGAAAGGGCACTTGCCAGAGATCGCGGTCACAGGAAATAGAGAGAGCCAGTTTGTCATTCACGTGATGCATCAAAGACGCACGTGTTTTACACGAGGGCTAACCTTGGGTGAGAGGCACGTGACCAAAGAGCCCAACTTGCCGCGCTGAGTTGAGAATCCCGCGCGTTGCGGGGGCTTGGGGGCGCTTAGGGGGGTCTATCTCTGCCTTAGAACGCTCTAATTCAAGCGCAAAACGACTGAGAGTTAGCCGAAGCGTGGATAATGCGATTTTAGTGAAAACAGCAAGCTCATAGAGCAACTTTTAAACAACAAACAACAGCGCCATCAGAGGAATTGGTCACGGGAAACCCGGACACCGGTTGCGAAAAAACGGGGATTGCCTCTGCAGGAGTCCGGGACGAGGTCAATAGAGCACAAATGAAGTAGGTGTCGTGGACAAATTAATGTCTCAAACTGTAAAAGTTTAGGAATGGACGGGTCATGGATATTGTAGCAGCACATTGGCTTTGCACATTGGCTTCGCACATCGGCTTCGCACATGTGCTTCGCCAAAGTGCTGTTAGCTGCACCCCATCGATCCTCGATGCTCACTCTTAGTAAGCGCGTTAGCTAAAACCGCCAAACTAAGCCGCGTCAGTGTATGCCGTGTCAGCAGGTGGCGACAAGTGGGGGAGACTGTCACTAATTTAGATCATAATTAGATCAGATTTCCCGCTTATCTTTTTGATCTCATACTCCGAGCGCCCCATTTTTGCATGGACAGCCCCGAGGATTCCTGCCGCCTTCCAAGCTCCTGGACGTTGCCCCACTGGATCACAGAGATCAGCCCCAGCTACAAGCTGGTGCGGAAAGCCGTCACTCAGCGGTGGGGCTATGGGACGTTGCTTCTGTCGGCGGCGATCTTGTGTGGCTTGCCCGTTTATTTCTGGGCAAAGCACTACACCAGAGCCCTGAGCAGGTGGGCGCCGCTGCCGGGCTCCTTCCTCGGCAGAAGTGGCTCGTCGTTCCGGATCATCGCGTTCTGGCTGGTCTTCACGTTGCTTGTCACGTTGCCCGACACCTACGGCGACTTGCTCTTCATCACCAAGCGGCTCGGCAGGGTGTCGGCCACGCTCTTGCCAACGATCTTCTTTCTCACTCTCCGGCCGTGCCCGTTCCCCTTGCTCTACCTTCGCCTTGTCGCTATCCACAAGTGGCTCGCACGCATCGTCATGGTGCAGGCCTTGGCGCACGCGGTGCTCTACAGTTGGTGGTACTTCATCGTCGATACTCCGGGGAAGATCATCAAGATTGACAACATCTACGGCTGGCTTGCGTTGCTCGGGTTCTTTGTCATTGGCGCCACCTCGCTCTACCCCATCCGGCGCTTCAGCTTCAAGACGTTCTACATCAACCACTATGTGTGCTCTTGGCTATTGGTCGGGTTGCTCTACTTGCACTCCCGGCCGCCGCTCAAGCTCGTGACGTTTCTCAATGTGGCGATCCTCTCGTACCAGGTCTATCTCCGCTTCACAAACACATCGCTTGTCGACATTGTTGTCCACGACTTGTCAGACAACCTTGAGATCGTCGAGATACCCAAGCACCAAATCCCAAACTCGTGGTCCTCTTTCAAACACTCCATGGTGCCCGGGTCGCACGTGCGCATTCAAAAGAAGTACGCCAATCCTCTCAAGAACATCTTCTATCGCTTCCTCTGCCCACTAGCCCACCCGTACTCTGTGGCCTCGCTTCCCACAGACAAGCTGATCATGCTCGTCATCAGAAAGTCGCGGTTCCACCTCAGCTCCGACGTCAAAAACTACTTGACGGGCAGCTACGACCCGGACATCGAATTCCTTCGCTACGACCCGTCTGCAAAGTGGCCCAACCAGAGATCTGCCTCGTGGATGTCGGCTTTGTTGAGGAAGACCGCCAGCAAAATCAACCCCCCACCTTTGCCCGACAACATTGTGTCGCTCGCTCTGAACTACGTCACCCTGGCTCTGCGGGTGCTCATGGTGATTGGCGGCAGCGGGATCTCGGTGGCGTTGCCCTTGCTCAGAATATTGAGCATCCAGGGTATCCCCTGTAAGATTATTTGGGTCATCAAGGACATCCGCGATCTTCTCATTTTCAAGACGTTCCGAAACATCGACATCCACCTGATGGAGATCTACCTCACGGGAAGAAGCTACTGCTTTGACACTCTCGAAGGCGGCGAGTTGCAGCTCGACGAGTTGTTCGATCGGCTCGACGAGGATTTGGAGGCGTTGAGCAACAACGATCAGGAGGAGGAGATCGACTTCACGACGTTTGGCCAGGTGCAAGCGCCACAGGCAGTTTCGAAAAAGCCCGTGCCGAAGTTGCACAAAAAAGCGCCCCACTCGAGGCAGCGGTCCTTACTGGTCGGCTCACCGGCACAGCGGCCGGTGGAGCACAAGGACACTCCTGTCCGAGACATCTTGCTGCGGCTCCACATCGACAGCTACTGGAAGAAGCACGACGATGACGACGACATTGCGGGAATCAACGCCGACGACGTGGGCATCAACATTGCGGAAAAGAATAATTTCGACAAAGCCCAGCGGAGCAAGGCAAAGGGCAAGAAGAAAAAGGGGTACGGCTCAATCGCGGACTCACCGCCGCTGCTCACTCTGCTGGTCTCTCTGCTCAGCCCCTTGCTCCGGCCAAAACAAAACAAGAAGATCGATATCGACCCGGAATCGCTCAAGCTGGGCCGGTACCGGGGCATTGTGCAGCAGTTGAAGATTTTCAAGGGCCGGCCAACTTTGGACCAGGACACCTTCGATTGGTGCCTCAACCACGTGTGCGATGACCAGCAGGCGCCGCAGGCGGCCCACGAGACGCAGCTTCTCAACCGGGCGCCCGCGTGCTGCAACAAGAAGGAGGAGCATCTTGACGACATTGTGAAGAATGTCTGGGTCGTGGCGGTGGGGCCGCAGGGGATGATCGACAAGCTGCGGTACTGGTCGGCGCAGAACCGGTTGAATTTCCACTCGGAGAGCTTTTCCCTTTAGCAGCAGTGCATTAGCAGTGGGTAGTAGCTTCGCCAATGTGCTGCGACAGTCCTTAATTCATACACGAGCAGCACCCTGGCTTCGCCAGCGCGCTGCGTTAGCAGTGGGTAGTAGCCCACTGTATTTTGCGGCGGTCCAGCAAGAGCCCCGCTGCCCCCGTTATTACCCCACATTATTTAGATACTAGTAGAATATATTCATTACAGACGTTGCTTCCAAGTAGCTGGCAGAGCCATTGATGTTACACTAAGCTCTGTTACAGCCCATGCTTGAGCAGAGTGATTTGGGGTCCAGGCTGCTGTATGGTGCTGAGAATTCACTATCCACTGCTACTACGCACTGCTGACGCAGCACCCTGGCTTCGCCAGTGCGCTGCTGCACAAGTCCAGGTTTTGCTTTGGTGGAAGCAGGGCTTTGAGCTTTCAGCCCAGCTTCAAAGCCCTCAATCATGAGCCCTAATCATAAAGTCATACTCATCAAGCCTCAATCATGGCGCGCTTAATCATAGCACTTCATCACAGCCCTGAATCATAGAGCCCTTAGCAGTAGAAAGTAACTTGCGCAATATTGCGTCCTGAATACTCTGCTCAGCATTCGGCGTAGCACTCAGCATAGCACTCAGCAGTGCTCTGCTGAGTGCACTGCTGCATATTTCAACCCGCAGTGTCCCGCTTCCGCGGTCCACTGCCTGTCCACTGCCTGCTGCATTCCACGCGCCTGCCGAAACCTGCACTATCCATTAGTACCGAGCAGAAACGCGGCTTAGAACAGGACACGAAGCCACGAAGCCTTGACGAATCTCTAAGCATCTTCAATCACGGTTCTTAACGCACAGAAAAAAGCTTTTCTAACGATATCCCTTGATCCCTTTGAAGAGCCCCTTTTAGTATTTTTGACAAACATGGGCCTCGTCGCACGCAAGCTCCAGGAATTGGTGTACCTGTTCAACACCGCCGACCGGTACGCGGATTACCAGCAAAAATCCAAGGGCAAGGGCCCTGGTAAGAGCCCACAGAGCCTGCGGTTTGCCTCGCCCGAGCTAGGATACTCATACAACTCCCCGGAGGTTGCGTTGACCGGCGACTTTGACACCCTGAACGAGGGCGTGCTGGAGACGATCTTGGGCTGGCGGCATGTTGAGTTGTGGACCCGCAAGAACCACAACGACTTGAACGAGACGCTCAACGAGCCGGTGACCAGAAACGACATCTCCGGGGCCGAGACCGATCTCAATGTGGAGTTCCCGCCGCTGTTGGTTTCTTCGTTGCGGATCCACGACGGGCAGGACTTGTCGGGAAGCTTTAAGGACTACGGCGGGCTTTTTTTCGGGCTTGAGTTGATGCTGTTGGACAAAGTCGTGGAGATGACGCGGAACTGGAGAAAGGTCGCCGACACGGTGAACGGGCTGATGTTGCAGCAGAAACTCAACAGCAAGGTCTTGGAAGACCTCCGCCTGCCCGAGCTCAGCTATGAGAACAACTTCCACGAGAACATGACCACCTCCAAGGGCGACCGCAAGGGGCAGTACCAGCACTTGGAGTCGTATAATTACGAGGTCGACCCCAACTTGGAGAAGAAGCTAAAACAGAACAGCAGCATTGCCAGCGGGCTTGGCGCAAGCTCCGCCTCGCTCAGTGCACACAGCGTCCAGGGCGGCGCCTCCTTTGGCCACCGCCGGCAGCAAAGTATCAGCGTCCAGTCCTGCGTCCCTCCTCAGACAATCCACTGCGTCTACGCCCACCGCGACTGGATCCCCGTGGTCACCGACAACGCCGGGAACCACGTGGCGATCGATTTGTCGCCCGGGGTCAACGGGGTCTACGGCCAGGTGATTCTCTTTGGGCGGGACTTCGATACCAAGTATGTGGTGGCAAATACCTGGGGGGATTTTGTTTTGAACTTTGCGAAAGACTTGGAATCCGGCAACTACATAGTACAAAATGACGAATTGGTTGATGATATCATGGCTGGTGAAGGCGAGCTTGCATACTGGGACAAGCAGAAGAGAGTGCAGCGGGGTTATTTCGATGTGCTTAAGGAAAGATGTGTCAACAACTATGAGAGCAGGAAGAGGGCCAAGAGTGGCAGTAAAGCAACGGGCGAAGAGCCCAAGCAAGCCACACAGGGTGTGCCGCACGACGATCCCAATGTTTCGAACTTCAGCTACGACGCATCTCATTTCGACGCTGACGACCAGGGGGCGTCGCTCAGTCTGACGAATACCGAGTACTTGGATAATGAGACGGGCGCCTTGGGTGGGGCGGAGAGTATCAAGGTGAAGAAGATTGAAGATCACTTTGGGAAGGTGGAGAGCGTGGAACAGGGCGAGGGGTTTGAGAATGTCCAGATTTGAAGCAGTGAAGTAGTGCATTGGCGAAGCCAATGTGCTGCGTCTAGTTTTATTAGACACAGTTTAGTAGTGCATTGGCGAAGCCAATGCGCTGCGTTTGCTCTTTGCTAGGCACAGCTCCACCAGTGTGCTGCGTTTACTAATGCGCTGCGTTTGCTTCTTGTCAGACACAGCTTGAAAGCGCCCTGGCAGGGCCAATGTTTTGCAACTCACTACTTGGACATCGCGCAATAGTCAAACTATCGGACACTCACACCACTTAATTCACACTTATTGGACAATGGCGGCCGCTGGCATTGCCACCTGTGCTGCTTTCTATTCGATGAGTGAACTAGCACACCGGCTTTGCCACTTCACTGCTGGCTCCTCATAGACCACACCAGCACAGCTGCTTTGATGGCTAGTGTATTTTATGTATTTAGCGTGATTTAATTCACATCTTGTTTACCAATATTTTTAGGCAGCCATTCTGTATTGGTTGGGAACAGGATGGCGTTTCTTGAACAGTCCTCAAGACCTCTGCTGCTCCATGTAACTCGTGGATCTGCCAACATGCCTGGTACCTAGCTGCCTACTCCTGAGCTACGTCTATTCTGTGCAATCTACATGATGCTGCAAAGGCTAGTCAGAGTTAACGGGCTACTGATATATAAGCCAAGTTTCACCGTTAAAGTTCGCTGCTGCTGAGCAGGCATCAATGACGGAGTGTGTAGGTCTGCTGTTTTTTCTTATTGGAAACTGTTGACAAGAGAACACAGACAAAGAGCACGTCGCTCTATATTTAGCAGTATACTTATAAATACTTCAAGTTTTTTATTTTACTTTTAGCGTATTTGGTGTTTGATATTGAAAAACTAAGATTTTCTATTACAGTTTAGTATTTCGTATTGTGAGTTGGATATGTTTCAGTATGTTTGATGCAACTGGCGGATAACTGCGTGGCAACCCACAGTGCTGCTAGGACCTTTGAAAATTGGTGCACAGCCTGCACTGTATTACTATGTGCAAAAAATTGTGTTTTTTTATTATTATTTAGTATATCTAGTGAGTAGTAATGTATTTGTATATTGGTAGTATTTTGTAGTGTGTTGTTATTATTTTGTAGTATGGTGCTGTTATTTTGTAGTATATTTTCTGTATCCGGCAGATGGCTGCGTGGCAACCCACAGTGTCCCCGCCAGATATAGAGCCAACCCCGAGGCTCGAACCCGTTGCAACTCTCACTTGCAACCTACCTCACCGACTCTCCCTACCACTAGACTAGCGGGCCCGCTAGTAAATACTTTGTTTTTCAACGGGGTTTATGTTTCCTTGCTCTGTTCAGCGGTGGTAAATTTTCCTTCATCATGCATCATGCAAGCATCCGACAGTGAGGTGGGAGGCTGAAGCAGCACATTAAGAGCGGCGGATCGTAAATGGAAAAGCACAATTGTCCACTTGTAGACGAAGTTGCGAATTTCTGAAGATAGCAAGCTACTTAATAAGTAGTGTCAACTATTACTATGTAATCAGTGCACATCAATTTTACATCTACAACGCTTTACTGCAGATCTATATTAAAGGACTGTACAGCTGTGAGTAACTGCTGCGGCTTCATGTAAAATCACACTGATACGCAGCTTACAAGCGTTGCATCTAGTTGCTGCTGATATATATATCCAGTCAATGTTGATCTATGTGTTGTTGGTGCTGACTTCTGTGTAGTTGGTGTATCTGTCTGACAACGGCCGAGCTGTGTCGAATAAAAGTAGCACTCGCCTTCAAATCGCCGCTGCTGAAGAGGTGTTGCAATGTCTAGTAAGAAGCAAACGCAGCACATTGGCTTCGCCAATGCACTGCTAGCACTGCTGCTACCAAATAATTCTCTGGATAACACCAGGCTCGCTCTCCCAGCTGAACTCATACCCAATGAAAACCGCAAGCAAACCCAAGTCCACCGCGACGATCCACGCAAACTCTAAGCCAAGTACCACATTTCGTGACAAGGCCACTCCAAAAACCCGCTCCCTCTGATGAGATGCAAGCAAGCGCCAGTAGAAAAATGGCAAAATGTAGTAGCGAGGCTCAAAGAGAGGCGACGGAACTATGGTTGCAATGACGCACAAACAGTAGGCCGCGATCACGGTAAAGCTTTGGTATCTTAGCTTGTTCAATATGAGAAAGCCCGAAAAATGGTAAACAGGAATGAGTGCGTAGCGGGCCAATGGATGGAAGTTGATAACGCGTTTCCAAATATAAAAAGTGTAGTGGCGGTTGTCCGCAAGCAAGAACGGGTGGGCAACTGTGAACTCCTTGATAGTGTAGAACATCACTCCATAGAGTAGAGCGGTGAAAAACAAGCCAGAGAGCGAGCCAAATGTGTTTCTGAAAAATGCCCTCACGGACTGATCACTGATGACAAACGGCCAACTGAGGAAGAACATGAACAACAAGCAGTAGTAGAGCTGCGGGACATGAAGTGTACTTACGTGGTTGCTCTTGTCGCCAAACGTGATGCCGCCATTATAATAGATGAAAGCAGCGAACAACACAAAATTCAAAATGAACGGGCCCATGTGGTGCAATTCTTTGAGAGTCATTCTGAGAAAGAAGTAACATTGTCTCACAGGCGCCTGTAACCTGCTTGGCAAAGATTCCAATTTCTTAGTCCTCTGGTCCTCTCTCTGGGGCGACTGCGCTGTTTTCTGGGCCAACAACACAACCATGTTGAAGCCCGTCCACACGATGTTGGTCTGTCTGAACCACAAACTGAAAAAGCCCAAAATGGCAGCCACAAGCGCCGACTTTGGGAAGCCAAACGGAGTGTTGAGGCACACTTGGAACGACGCGAGAATGAGCACCGTGGCCCAGACGTCGGTGTAGAACAAGTTGAGGTAGAGAAAGAGGAGCGGCAGGCACACAAACGTGGCGAGCCAGAAGCTGTTATGCGACTTTCTGCTGATAGGGAGGAGCACTAAGAGCGGTAGAAATACGAGGCCCCCTGCCAAATTCAAAAGTCTCAATGTCGTTATGTCACACCGCCCTGTGACATACTGGAAGAGCCACCCCAAGTAGTAGAGACCCGGCGGCGTAGTGATCTTGGGATCCCAATGGCCAAAGTTTCGGTTGCAGTACTCCTGCGCCTGCGGAATGTGGAAGATCTCGTCAATAAAGTTGTACGACACGTGGACGTTGGATATGAGATGCTGCGACCAGCAGAGGAGGGCCACTGCAATGGGGAAGGTGATGAAGTAGTCCCAAACAAAGGCGCTGCTCTTCAGCGATTGCCGTTTTGATTTTACCATCCTTTTGTGTGACAACAAAAACAAAAACAAAAAAACAGAAGTTCTTTTTTTAGCGAAGTGTTGACTTCAGCTATCTCTTGGGGTGTAATGTCAGTGAATAATTCCCTGCATGCGCCAGCTGGCTAAACATTTGTACACCGCCGCGGCGGGCCCATCAATGGTTAGCCACAGCAAAGCACAGCGCAGTTCTCTCTGATATAGACACGGCAAAGCACAACACAGCTCTCTATGATATGGACAAATGTCTAATAAAAGAAGGAACCTCACCAACACCCTCATTCTTTTGTTCACATTTTTCTCAACCAGTCTTGCCTTTGCCCATGTGAACACACTTCTGAGCGACTCCTTTGGGTCCCAGAACTTCGTGACCTTCAACACCACCATCGACCAGATTCTGTTCAACGGGCTCAATCTTCTGTCGACAATATTTCCGGCCTATGGGTATAGCAACGCCACCTATGCCTATGTCGAGGAGGCTCTAATCAAGTACAACTTCAAGGGATTGTTGTTAGACGTCTATTGGAATCAGTACTTGGAGGGTTGGCAGTTGTGCCTGGGCGGTGCAACGAATGCCACGCTCAATAGCTCACTGGATAGCACACTGATGTGTGACCCGAACTACGGTATCCACGACTTCTTCTCGCTGTTGAACAGCACCCTACAGCAATTACCAACCAGTGTCTACTATGTGTTACTAAACTTGCGACAGTACCAGGGCCCGCCAAACAGCACTTTTCGAGTCGCAGCCAATTTGACTGCTACAGTCCTGAGCCTTGCGGGAGCCTTCGCGCCCTCGGAAATAGTCCGGGGCCAATACCCAACGCAGTATGAGTTCACATATACCCAGAAGAATAGGGTTGTGCCCTTTGTCTTCAACAATGAACTATCCAACAGTACTGTGGTTCAAGGACAACGCCTCAATGCGTATGAATACAGCATACATTACACGGAAAGTCCCGAGACCGCGGGAGACCTGAGCAGTACCTGGCGAATAGCACAGTCTAGTTCCACAGATCCCCTGGAGATTAGACGTTTTTTGCTCAATGGATATTCTCTCATAAATAATGCCCAAAACTACTCTGTCTATGGAAACTTGAGCTGGCTCTGGAACACTGGAGAGCCGTCCTCAGTACAAACGCCAGACGAAGGTCTGACTTTCGACAAGGAAATCATTCTAGCCCGCAGGTGTGCTGTGCTCAAAGGCACAGGTCTTGCACTTGACAGTTGCTACGCTAGTCACTATGTTGCTTGCCAAGCGGAGAATGGCACCTGGCTGTTGTTCACCAAGCGCAAAACATACTTTGACGCCACTTCTGCCTGTGAAAATTACCCCGGGCCTGATGATGTCTATTTCCATGCCCCTGCTACCCCGCTAAGCCAATCAGATCTCATTCTGGTTGCCAAGAAACACAACTGGACAGAACCTGTCTGGGTTGATGTCAACGACATTGCCGCTTCCGGGTGCTGGGTCACAGGTGGGCCCCACCTGTTGTGTCCTGTGAAAAAAGTGGAGCAGCACAAGCGGTTTACCCGGTTGGTCACGCCAATCACAATGGCTATCACGGTGGTGATAGTCGGAATCATAATTACATCGACCCAGTCGGTGCCGATTCAGAAGAACAGGAAGTACTGGAAGAAGTTGGTGAGCGACTATACCGAAAGCGACTACGAGGGGGTGCCCGCATGACCACTTGTATTCCAACTACGCCATTAGACAGCAGGAATGACGTTCTCCCTGTGCGTCCAGTCAATTTCTTTAGACTGACAGCATATTGCTGGTCCATGTTTGATATTTGCACTGCTCAATAGTGGGCACCGCTGCTTAGACAAAGCAGCGGCACCAATGCAGCTCTTCCTCAAAACGTTATAGCAGAATGTGCTAGCAACGACACACGAAGTGTGGCGTTGCGATTATCAGGTTTTTCTCCGTGGAAGGTGCAAAGTCTTCCAGTACCTTGTGCGTCGTTGCGATCTGCGCTTTTTTCATGGTGTCTAGTGACAAGTCAGTCACTGTGGCCGTATATAAGACACGTTTTCTGACAGCACAGCATAGGATCCGAGGTCATACGATTCCGACGTCGAAACCACTGCCAACCACTGCCACACTGTTTCGTGCAACGTGTCACTAGGACCTGTCTTCACTTGGCCCCTGTCACCATGCACCCCGAGTCAGTGCGAGCTCCGTCGGACACGACCCAGAAACGCCAAATACGAGCTAGATACGAACTAAACCAGAACCAAACTCGCTGGTGCTGAAACGCATACTGGAGCTTTAAATCTAAATAACAGATAGTTTGTGAGAGTGGCTCGCCTCTTGCATGCGGTCATGCTCCTCCTCCAGGTTTACAAAAGCTTCACGTCATTAGAGCATGCCCTTACATTTATCGTTAACTAAACATGAAAAGTGCTGCATTAGAGAATATCCGTAAATCACAGAACACGCCTCTACTTGCATTCTGCCTGTCTCACTATTTTCATGTCTCATGTTGCGAGCTGACTTCTTGAACAATTGCCATCTTGGGACATGCATGGCGCGATCTGGCCATACCGATGCAGTTGGGGCGACGTGAGACATCGCCTTGAAGGGGTAAACAGATGTAGGGGGTTTGAAGACTTTACGAAGTTACCAGCTGAGAAAGTGTGACATCACTTGGCCACACAATAGCAGTGCTTTTTGGTGCTTGCCGTTGCCCGTGGTACTTCCCAATGGAGGCGTCTTCAAGCATTGCGCTGCCTCGCACTTTGGCCTAGAACCAATGGCCCTGCTCCCGCGGCCACTACCAAACTAATGAATGGCTTGCGTTGTTTTGCAGAAATCGGCCAGCAGTTCTCAGTGCAGCAGCATCATACTTGGCACGTACAGCGCGTCGTATTTGACTCTTCGCTGCTGACTGTGCAGGCGCATTGACTGCCAACATAACGCAGTTCTTCCTCTAGACCACTTTCTCAGAGTACGTAGAACGTTGCTATGGTAACTCAAAAGATTTAGCTACACTATCTGAACTACGAGTTATCAAAGATATCGAATTGCATAATTGAGCGGGCCAAATGATTGCTGCTCGGTGAAAGATTAATGAAGCATATGCCACTGTACCATACTTCACTGCTTTGTAAATTGCTACTTTGTAGATCACTACTTTATGAACCACTGCTAGGCAGCTACAGCATCACGCTCTACTTGCTGCTCAACAAGTCACCACTGCCACACGATAGCACTGTCCACTCAACAGTGCTGAACTGCCACCTCGCCCCGTTCAACAGTGCTCCATTCGACAGTGCTTCACTCGACAGTGCTCCATTCGACAGTGCTTCACTCGACAGTTATCCGCTACAATAGCACCGCACTGTCTCGCTTTGCTCGACAGTGCTATCTAACTACCACTCTTTTCTCAATCCCCTCGGCAAAGTCAATGATGTCGCTCCCATACACCACCTCCGAATGCTCCTCAGCCAACCCCACCTTCTCGGACCACAACTCGAAAAACTTCACCGTGTCGTCAGTGGCGACCACACAAACCTTCTCGCTGTCCGGAGAAAGCGCGGCCGAAAGCGCACGGATGGAGCCCGGCGCAGGCACCTCGAGCATCACCCGCATGCTGGGATATGCAAGCACCGCCAGCAACGCCTTGCGGTCATCGTCGCCAAATCCATAGGCCGCGGCGATCTGTTTCTTGCACGGGTTCCAAAGAAGAGCAGTCACCTGGCTGCGGCAGTCGTGGGCCTTGACCAAAGTGCCACTGGTGGTGTGCCAGAACCGGATGCGGCGGTCCCGCGAGCCGGCGCCCGTCGCCAAGAGCGAGCTGGACCAGGGGCAGAACGCCACGGCCTTGACAGCGGCGCGGTGCACAAGAGTCGAGAGGAGTCGTGGCTGCTTTGGGTTCTCGATGTTCCAGACAGTGCAGACGTCATTATTGCATCCCGCGGCGAGCTGGGTGGCGTCCTTGTTGATGGCCAAGCCTGCTGTTAGTAAGAAAGTAATCAAGGGAGTGAGCCAAAAAAGAGTGGGGAGTGCTTACCACATATTTGCTGATGGCTCGGGGTAAAGCTCCCGCCGTGCACCAACTTCCCCTTTGCCAACACGAACCGGTGCACCATGCCGCCCTCGGTGCCCGCGTAGAAACTGGGCCACTTTTTTTTAGACGGGGCGCCGTTAGCCTGACTATACTTGTTGATGCCAATGTATTCGAGACTGTGGCTAGTTCTTCCACTGTCTCGCTTGCGCTCGCCAGTGCTTACCCAACAAATACTGCATATTCCCTTGTTGGTCTTCGCCAACTTGCGATACTCGCACACGCGGCGCCCCTTCTTTTGCGAGAACACTATCAAGCTGCCCTCCTTGGTGCCTACCACGAGATGATCTTTGTGGAAACTAAGCGTCATTGGAATTTCCCACCGCTCAGAGAACAAGCTGACTGGGCCAGTCTTCTCGTGCCAGAGGTAGACCTGGGAGCCAAGGGCGACAGCAATGTTGTTGGTAGGAGCGGACCAGGCAACCAAGTGGGAATAGAAGTCGTTGCGGAGGTTGGGTGCATCCAATATTTTATACGGGATCTGTACAAACGGGGCTTGCTTATCGGCGATGGCCAGCTTTCGCGGACTGAGCTGGATGTGGGGCGTGTGCTGGGCGTGCGCCGCCGGGGACGCGGCGGGTTTCGGCTTTCTGGGCGACCCACCCCGCCGAAACTGGAGCACATGCTTGGTCTTGGGCGGGCCGGGGGGCGCGCGGTGCTCGGAGCTGGGGCGGCGCTGGGCGGCGCGGGCGGCGGCGAACGGGTTCTGCCAGCGGCGGAGGTCGGGCAGCGAGCGGCGGCGGCGGGCGGCGAGCGCGTGGTACGTGGCGTGGGAAAAACCAAGCGGGAGAAGGCGTTCCATATATCGTAGACGAATTTAGATGTTGTTTAGATGTTGCTGGCTACTCGGAAGATAAAATCGCAGCACCACCTGGCTTTACTATACTTGTTGATGCCAATGTATTCGAGACTGTGACTAGTTCTTGCACTGTCTTGCCTGGGCTCGCCAGTGCTTCTCTAGTTGTTGGTGTTAGTATTGGGTGAAGACTTGGCAGCAGGCCACAATCCACATTTATGCACTTGGGCCACGCATGCACCGGGGCGAGCTGTGCGGCACAGAACTGTGTGTGTGGTATGTGACAAGTCACCCGTGCCACACTGTAACCCGTCAGCTCTACATATTGACTCAATCACGTCGAGTCAACGTTTCGAGTCAACGATTTGAGTCAATGTATTGAGTAATGTATTGAGTAATGTAATGCGTGGTGCTTCATATATTGTGCCACGCTGTTCTCTCAGTTCGCCCCAAGTGACTGCCGGCTGCACTGGACCTGGCCAAGCCCGGTCGTGCGTCGGCGGCTCTCGCTTCGGTGGAATTGCCTGGAGCTACTGCGCATGCACGCGCGACACGCTGCATCTTTTGGGGGCCATGCCTGGAAAGTGCCACAGCTGGCGGCGCTTATTCCGCAGGTTCTCTAGTTCTCTGGCCTCTCAACAATAGACTACAAGAGTGGGAAATAGAGTTGAGGAGAACTGGCAAAATGAAATTCTATCCTTGATACTAACAGCGGGGGGCACTCATAAATATTTCTTATGAATGCCATTGCTAAGAAAAGCTACTGCTAAGAAATATTTATAAGAAATGCCCCTACTAATAAATGACTTTCTTGCAATATCAAGCACCTTGTCTTCCCCCTGCCTGCCCCATTCCGCAGTGCCAATGACCTAACCACTGCCACTTCCAGAAAGGGCAGAATGAAAAACGGAGTTGCCTCGAGCGCCCACTGGCCTTTGAACATCCCTGTTCTCAGACAAACATAACCTGCCCCGCCTTGGCCTCGCTCTGGCCTCTCCTTGACCTCGCTTTAGCCCTACCGTGGCCCCACCTTGGCCCCCCTCTTTGCTTATCTCAGTTGTTCTCTCGCGCTACTTTTCGCCCACTTTTCACCGCCCAGCTGCATTCCGTCCTTGTCAGCAGCAAGACACCTACCCGAACTGCACGGTGTTCCAGAAGCCGGCCGCTTGCTGCAGCTGCTGGCATCATGCACCGCAACGAGTAATGCCCTGTGCGTAATCAAGCATCTCCACCGCTAACCGAAAATTTCCATCTTCCCATATAAAGTTGGCCCGTCCGCTTTCCCAGTCCCCCCTCACAGTCAACCTCACCTCAACCGACCAAACCCCTGCTAAAAATGGCCATTGCTGCTCACCGCCACGAGAGAACGCCGCACAGCGCGTTGTACACCACCACCACAAAGCACCTGGACCTCCACTCCATTGCCTCCTCGGAGAAGACCCAGCTCACCTCGAACGCCAGCACCAAGCTGATGCTCCATGTCGAGAAACCATACGACCCGTTGAGATTCGACCAGAAGGAGATTGCGATTCTCCGCACCTCCTGGTGCAGCTCGTGCGCCAACATCGACCGCGACGCGCCCAACAACACCGACGACAGCTTGACCAAGCCCTCGCTGTCGGTGTTTGCATCGCACCAGTTCTGGACCTCCATCTACGAGCTGATCATTGCCCTGCACCCGGGGCTCGAGAACGTGCTTCCTTCCATCCAGCACCAGACCGTGACCTTCTCGGGGATCATGTACACTGCGATCATGAACCTCGAGAACCTCAGCGTGATGAACAGCTTCCTCGAGAACCTCGGGAGAAAGCACTCGCGTGTGTTTGGCGCCGAGCCGGTGTACTTCCAGTACATGGGCAGTGCGCTTATTGAGATTCTTGCCGAGCGGTTTGGCGACTTGTTCACTCCGGAGGTGGAGGCCGCCTGGATCAAGCTCTACTCTGTGCTTTCCGGCCTGATCATCGAGAGCGGGATCACCAAGCCCGTGGTGATGAACAACGAGGAGGATGACTTCAACACCTTCATGAACGCGATGCTGAGCAACGGCGTTGACCACTTGCTCTCGAAGAAGAACTCGCACATGAGTGTGTTGGAGAGCGACGACACTTCGTCGGAGACGCTTGCTCTGATTGACGAGAAGGCGGACTCGGTGAAGGAGAAGAAGTTCCAGATGAACGGGACGACGGAGTTGAAGGCGAAGCGGGGGTTGATGTTTTTCAAGACCAAGATGGGGAGACACTGAGCAACGACACACGAAGTGTGGCGTTGCGACTGCCAGGTCTTTTCAGCGCTTTCCAGCACTTTCCACGGAGTGGAAAGTACAAACTCTTTGAGCACTTTGTGGGACGCTACGCCTACTCAGTGGAAAGCTTTTCTCTGCGGAAAATGCTGTGCCATTTCTCACTCCCCCTACTGCACCCGCGGTGCTTGCATATGTTAATTTACGGACGGTTTTTTTCAGACAGTTGTAGGTCGTAGTGTAAGGCGGTGTCGCAGCAAGAGCTGTGGCCATCTGCTAGGCAATGGTAGTGTCACACCGTGGAAAGTGCTGCTCAGAGACTTCCACTTTCCACGCAACATTTTTCCAGCTCCTTTTCGCAGCTTCTTTTTCATGCATGGTTCTAGGCTTTGCGCGTACGGCAGCAGTGCGCTAGCCCAACGTCCTGCAACGGAATTGGCAGGCGTTATTTCTGTGGGATGCCTTCACTCATTGTCTGAAGAAGTCTAGAAAGACTAGCAAGACACCTTCAAACAAGAAGCGAAACCATCTCCTATGATCCACCCTGAGCCGCTTGCGGTTTTTCCCTGCTCCGCATAGAGTTTGGATGCGCCAACTCAAAACGGCCAAGTTGGAAATTTCGGAGCACTAGCGGAGCACTGGCACTGGCGAGCGAAGCGAGACAGTGCGACTGCTAAATAACTGCGACTGCTCCAAACGCTGAGTAGCTGGGGTCAGCAGCGATTCTGGTCAGCAGTCGCACTTTCCCGCAGTACTTCTGTCAGCATTCGCACTGTCTCGCTTCGCTCGCCAGTGCTTTGGCCGCCTGTGCTTTGGCCGCAAATCAATGGAACCCTGGAAAAGCGCAGCGCTGCAGCCCGAGCTTAGCCAGACTGGGCGTGTGGCGGTGCTGAATGCGCTGCTTGTCTACTAGTATCACACAGCATTTTAGTATCGCCCAGCGTTTTTTAGTATTAAATAGCATTTTAGTATCACACAGCGTTTTTAGGATCACACAGCGTTTTTAGTATCATACGGTTCTTTCTAGTATCACACAGCACACTGGCTTCGCCAGTGCACTGCCACTGTGGCAATGCTAATCACATGTCTCATCGCGAAAAATTCCATCTGATTTCCAGCTGTTCATTGTCTACCTCCACCTGCCACAGCAGACTACCCTCGCCCGTGCGCTTTTCGCCTCCATGAGCTACGAAATACAACTCGACAAGCTCCGGGCAGAGCACAAGCTTGGCCCGCAAGTCGATGCAATCATCAGCCAGAAATCGCACAGCTACCGCCCACACCCGGCGGACTCTTCCAGAGTCCTCCAGAGCATGGTGTATCCCCGGGCCCTCGCCCAGAGCTCGGCGTCGCCGAAGCCGCAGCGGGCCAATTTCGCCGAGTATCTTGCGTACCACTTCTATCACCTGATTCTCGTGGTGTTGTTTCTCTTGTACACCGCGTACCGCTCGCTCCAGTTTGCTCTCCGCCGCGCCCTGCTCCGCTTCCAGTCGCTCGCCTACAACCCGAGCGCCAGCCCGCAGCTCATTCGCCAGGACGTCAGCAAGCTCGACAAGCTCCCGAGCAGAGTCTCTGCGGTGTTGACCTTGAAGCCCGACTCGGACGAGGCCGGGGGCGTCGACGGGTTGTTGGCGGACTCTGCAGAGGTCGCGGCGTGGTGCGTGTGTGCCGGGATCCCGCAGTTGACGCTCTTCGAGTACCACGGGGTGTTGGTGCAGGAGCAGGAAAAGTTGGTGGGGGCCGTTGCCGCTGCGCTCTCGAACTACTTTGGCCCAAACAACGTGCCAAAGTTCTCGGTCAAGCCGCCAAGAAGCACCACTACCTTGTACGGCGACGGCACAACTGACAAGGACAAGTACCTCTGCGGGGCCTCCCAAGTGGACATCGAAATCCTCCTTGTGTCCACTGCCGACGGGAAGAAAACCATTGCCAGCTTGGCGCAGACGATGGCGGAGCTCGCGGTCAAGAAGGAGCTCTCGCCGCAGCAGATCGACATCGAGCTCATCGACGCGCAGCTCACCGAGCTCGCCGGGTACGAGCCGGACTTGCTCATCTTGTTTGGCGGCGACTTGGACTTGCAGGGGTACCCGCCGTGGCAGATCCGGCTCAGCGAGATCTACTGGGACCAGGACGGGCCGGGGACGAGCTACGTGACTTTCTTGAACGCCTTGAAGAAGTTTGCCCTTTGTAAGGTGAATGTTGGGAAGTAGAAGCACTGGCGAGCGAAGCGAGACAGTGCGACTGCTGATTTACTGCGACTGCTCCAATCGTTGAATGACTGGAATCAGCAGTGATTCTGCTCAGCAGTCGAACTCTCCCGCAGTAGTTCTGTCCGCAGTTGCAAGCTAAGCGAGAACCTGGTAATAGGTGTTGCCGGCGTTGCTGCGAACATGCGTTGCTGCGAACATGCTTTGCTGCGAACATGCGTTGCTGTGAACATGCTTTGCTGCGAACATGCGTTGCTGTGAACATGCGTTGCCGCTAACAGTCTATTTGCAGTCTTTACTCGCGTCCAACGCAGCGCCCGACTCGCCACTGCCCAATCGAGCCATCTCTATTTTGGATGAATTGGGTGGCTACTCCTTGCAACTAGCCCTGTTCTCTGTCCTGCTTTTCCCTTGGCTTTTCCCTTGGCTTTTCCCTTGGCCTTCTTTGGCCTTCTCGGCTCTCCCCCAGGGCTTTTCCTTTTTTGGCCCTTCTGAAGCTCCCTTTTGCTACTTTACTAATTATTTCTGGCCGACCTATACCGGAGATTTTCGGCCGGCCACCATACGCATCGCTATAATATATTGCATAGAAGAAGCGTAAGCAGCAGCAGCGAGTCGAAGACGAGCGCTGCATTGTTAAATGTAGTAGTTCGCCGGCGGGTCCATGTCACCACATTTGTTAGATGTACTGCTTGCACTCGTTAGTTAGTACTAGCTAGTGCCAACTTACGAGTGGGTAGTCTCAAGTACTGCCTAGTACTAACTAACTGCTGCCCACAACCAAGTAAGTACTACTAAGTACTAACTAAACACTGCCAAGTTTTACCTAAAGACTACCAAGTACTAGCTAAATACTACCAAGTATTAGCTAGATACTACCAATAACTTACTAAGTACTTTCACCAACTAAGTACTACCATCAACTAAGTACTACCACTAACTGAGTACTACCGAGCACTTACTAACCACTGCGCATCCTTCAGCTCTCCCCAGAACTGGCTCGAAACTTCTGGGCCAGCGGTGGGCGGCAGTGAAAAGGCTTGGCCGCCCGCCGATGCCGCCCGCTTCGCCCAGCGCCCCTTCCACGCGCCTGCCCTCGCCCGCCTTTGCCCGCCGCCCGCGCTTCACACTCCCGGGTAACCCTTGCCTTTTTCTGCCAGCTGTTATTTCGCGACGTCGGCCAACCAGACACCAGTTTGGGCCACTGCGAATCGCGCCCCTTTATTCTTTTGTCTTTTCTTCCACCACAGGTACGACACTTCGATACTAATCGCGCACATCAACAGTGAGTATAAAAATCGTGGGAAAGGCGGTGCTGTGCTGTGAAGAGCCGGCTATTTATTGGCTCGGTGTGCAAAAAAAAATCGCCCCTTGTTTATTGTTGTTTCTTGTGATATGTAATTCCATCTGATAGCAAGGTCTGAACAAACAAGCAGGGACAGCCACAGCAGGCGACAAACCAAAGAGGGGGCTATGCACGTTGTGACTACCGCGTGGCACAGACTACCTTGTCATAAATATTTCTTGTCTGGTCTATTGCGGTGGCCCGGCGCCTTGGCTGTTGCCACCTGCCACGCTTATCTTGGCGTGATAGTGAAAAACGGATCAAAATACAGGCACCCTGGGTGAGAAAAATCCGCCGCGCCCTTGCAGGCAAATGCTCCTCCCACCGCAGCAAACACACAGAAAACAATCTTACTAACCTCAGATGGGTATCTTCTTTTCCAAAGTGTTCCAGGGGCTCATCGGCCGCAAGGAGATGAGAATCTTGATGGTGGGTTTGGACGCCGCCGGTAAGACCACCATCCTCTACAAGTTGAAGCTCGGAGAGATTGTCACCACGATCCCAACCATCGGTTTCAACGTCGAGACCGTCGAATACAAGAATATCTCGTTCACGGTCTGGGACGTTGGTGGACAGGACAAGATCCGCCCGTTGTGGAGACACTACTTCCAGAACACCCAGGGAATTATCTTTGTGGTGGACTCGAACGACCGCGACCGGATCTCGGAGGCGCGCGAGGAGTTGCAGAGAATGCTCAACGAGGACGAGTTGCGCGACGCGCTCTTGTTGGTGTTTGCCAACAAGCAGGACTTGCCAAACGCGATGAACGCCGCGGAGATCACCGAGAAGTTGGGCTTGCACTCGATCCGCCAGCGCCCGTGGTACATCCAGGCGACCTGCGCGACCTCGGGTGACGGGTTGTACGAGGGCTTGGAGTGGTTGAGCACCAACTTGAAGAATGCTCAGTAATTGTCGTTATGGAATATACACGTAATGTGAAGGTGTAGCAGCAGTACATTGGCGAAGCCAATGTGCTGCGATAAAAATTGCAAGAGCTTAGTCCCCACTTATTACAGCATTCGAGCAAAGAAAGATTGCAGGAGCTTAGTCCCCACTCATCACAGCAGCGAAGCGAGATTGCAAGAGCCTAGCCTTGACTTATTGTAGCAACAACTTACAGCTAAGTCACTTCGCGATTCACTTAATTGCTGTGATGAGTGAAAGTAAGCTCCTGCAATCTTTCTTTGCTCGAATGCTGTAATAAGTGGGGACTAAGTTCTTGCAATTTCGCTTCGCTCGATCGCACAAGCCTCTGATCTGATGAATCACAAGATGATGAGAATATCAAACGACGTGCCATGAGAGTGAGAGCGGGGGGAGTAAGTAATTCAAGAAGAAACGAGTACATTAGACCTTTCGAATAAAATCAACAGACAATGCACAGGATATTCAGGTACGCTTCACATGCACAAGGAATATAGTGCTTTATCATGGAGCGCTTGGCTCGATTGCAAGCATGCACAGCCAGACAGCAGACGCTGGACAACTGCCACAGGCTCTTCTTGAAAGAGGCACCTCGTGTGTGGCACAAAAGAAAGATAGGGTGATCTTACGCAATGGCAAATACTATGTAGTTGGCTCCTGTCACTTTCGATTATTAATCGGCGTCACTCATTGCCAGAGAACGTACTAAGCAGAGACCAGTGCCCATGTGTTGGCAGTGCTCAATGGACACTGCCAGTGCTGGCTCACACGACTAAGTTCCATGGCTCCCCACAAACCAAATCTAGTATACAAAATCACGAGAAGTGCCACTCGATGTACTCAGAGGAGTTGTACGAGGGCGGCCTGTGGTGCCCCACTGCTATCTCATGCACCTCTGACAGATCGGAAGTGCCACGAGAAGCGCTGCCGCTGGCCAAAAATGCGTGGCCAAAAGTGCATCATCGCCCGAGCAGACCAAGAGTGCGCTTTGCCATGCCCTGACACTTGTCACGTGCATTGCATACTTTTCTCCAGTGACACGCTTTTTCTCGTACATTCTCGGTGTTACCCTGCGGGCTGGCGCTGCGGGCTGAAAATTAGGAAAAATATTGCACCGGCAATCTTGCACCGATCAATAATAGACATAATTCAAAATGGTAAGTGGACAGAAGTGCTCGAGGAAGCGAGCAGTGTGGTGGAAGTGAGAAATGGTGTGATGATACGATGATTTGTGAAACTGGGACATTGAATATGGCATCGAAGGACCATTTACGAGCCGTATGGTGATGCCATGACTATGAGGAACCACAAGGATTCCGCGAACAAAGAGATAAATGGGAATCTCGGGCAAACAGAAACTTTGACAAGAAAGTGCAGAACGTTATATTTTAGGTGCTTTGAACAAGCGAGGATATCGTTATTCGAGACATTGGTACTTTCGAAAGGCCAGCATTACAAGCTATAGTTCAAGCCAGAGTTCAAGACACTCGAACCCTCACCGAATCATCTTAGGACTGAATCACGCTACCCAGTAGCTTTGCCATGCCATCACGGCAAAGCTCGTGTTGCTGTCATCATGTTGTCTTCACATTATCATTTCACGCCAACCAATTGCTAGATCTCTACTAACATCAGGCTGGTATCAAAGCTTACGAACTCAGATCTAAGTCCAAGGACGCTCTTGAGAAGGACCTCGCCGAGAAGAAGCAGGAGTTGGCCACCCTCAAGGTCCAGAAGTTGACCCGTCCATCTTTGCCAAGAATCCACACCATCAAGAAGGACATTGCCAAGATCTTGACCGTCATCAACTTGACCCAGAGAGAGAACGTCCGTGCTTTCTACGCCGGCAAGAAGTACCAGCCAAAGGACCTCCGTGCCAAGAAGACCAGAGCCATCAGAAGACGTTTGACCAAGCACGAGGCCAAGCAGGTGACTCTCAAGCAGCAGAAGAAGTCCCAGGCTTTCCCACAGAGAAAGTACGCCATCAAAGCTTAAATCCTTTGGATATGATATAAATTAATGGTGTATTATTTGTTTACTACTGTAAGCAGTGCATTGGCGAAGCCAATGTGCTGCGTCTTTTGGCTCAGTATGACTAAGAAGTATCACCGTACTTGGTCGCTGCCGCCAGTGCCTTGCTGATCCCGCTAAGTGTTGCGAGTTGAATACTAGTTGGGGAATACCACACACTATGCCACACACTACCATACGTTTCGCCATGTCCTATGCCAAAGTCCATCAAGTAGTAGGATCGCAGCACATTGCACATCGGCTCCGCCAATGCACTGCTCGAACTACTAGTAGACGTAATAGGCGGCTCGATTACATAGTGCCTTACTTTTTGCTGACCAGTGGCATGAAAATGTGTGGGATCAGCAGTTCGTAATATTAGGACAGTACATTTTTTTGTATAAGGCTGGCCCTTTCAATTACAGTTCTTGGTAGCTCTTCCCAAGTGTGACAAATGTGCCATGTCCACTCTCGTCAGTAGAAAAAGATCCCTAATATGGAGTTTTCATTGAAAGAATCCAGGGTATCCGCAATGTACAACAATCAAGTATTGATGTTTATTCTGCTATGTGTGAGAAGCGCCTTCCGTTTATGTTAGAGCAAATGAGGAGTGGTTTAGTGGGTTGTCAATGAGAGTGTTAGGTAAATAATACTGTCGACTACTGGAAGATCACACTGCATCGCAATGGTCACACCATGGCCCACTGTAGAGGGTTTATTGTCCATTTCCCAATAGTTATTATTCACAGCCTAATGGTCATTGTTCACGGCAGACGCAGCACCCTGGCAAAGCCAGTGAGCTGCTGGCTCACTGCTCCACTGACTGGTTGCGCTCGGCCAACCTCTCCGCTTTCTTCTCCATTTTGAACGCCTCAATTCTTCCCTTAAGCCCCACGTCCTCCACGACATCTTCCAACTTCAACGGCACTCTGTTGAACGGATCCGTTGCGTCACTCAAGAGATGCGCCTTGATAGTCGACCGGTCGATACTAATCTTGGACGAAGGCAAGATCACGGGGTCGGTCATCAACGAGAACATCAACGGGTCCAAAAAGTCATCCGGAATGTCGTCACCCAACTCCAACTCTTCTTCCGCTTGTTCAACCCTCTTCTGCTCGGCAGCCTCGGCAAACGCCAAGAGGATCTCAAGCGAAGTGGCGTCGAGTTGGCCGTATTTCGCCAAGATACTGTGCGCCTTGCCAAACAACTCCTTCTGGAACGATCGGCCATCGCGAGAAACAGCCGCGGCAAACTCCTCCTCGTGTGCCAAGTTCACGTAGATCGTGGCAATGCCCGTCAACAACTGCTTCGGATTGAACTTGTACTTTTCGGGGTTTTTCACTCTGAGCTGGCCGTACTTCGGGCCCACCATCTGGTTCAAATTGTAGTCCAACATGCCAGCAAGGCGGTCAACAATTTCGTTCTTGATGAAAGCCCGTGGGACTTCCTTGGTGAATAAGTCGAAAAGCTCAATCGTCTTATTGCTGAGACTGATAAACGACCGGGCCTGTCTTTGGGACAGTCCCAATCGCGAATTGAGCTCCTCCAATCTCACCCCACTGTACTCCTCATCTACACACTCGTCCACAGATCCAGCGTTAGCTCTTGCCTCAATTTCGTGCTCCAAGTTGCGAATTTTAGACAACTCCGTCAAAGATTCGTCAAGAAGATAGGTGGTATCGTTCAACATACGCGCCACAAACCGTACAAAGAACTCTTCGTTTTGCTCACTGTACTGCTGGAGCTGGTGGCGGTAGTGCGGAAACTGCCAGAGCTGTTCAATAATGACGGAGATGTGGAACCGCGAGTTAAACTTGTCGTAGAATTGAGAGGACGCTCCCGTCTTTTCGACGGAGATGTAGAAATCAAGCAAGGCATACAACATGTGGTCGAGCGCCACCTTGTTTGTCTGGAACGAGGAGATCATGAACCCGGCGTTGCGGTCGTTCTCGTGCTGGGGCGTCAGGCCAAAAAAAAGACACTGCACGAGATTCAGCTTCAAGTGCGGGTTGCTAATCAACTCCTTGCAGCGCAACAACACCACCGCAAATTCAAGGATGTAGTTTAACTGCTCGCTGCGCTGCTGCAACGGGTTGTTCATGTACCGGATGATGTAGGAGATGTATGAGATGATACTCTCGACCAAGTATTCCGGGTAGTACTTGAACGGCTCAGGCGACCGCTTGCGGAGCTCATCCAAGTTGTCCTGAACACTGTCAATCTCCAGGTCCTTGTAGAATGGGATCTTCAAGGGCGCAGACGGATACCGGTGCGACGGGTCAATGACTCTGGTTAAGAAGACGCCCGAGGACGACACCACTTCGAAAAGATCCATCTGGAACGACTCATTCAAAAAGAAACAGTGCAACGCATCCAACTCCGCCGTCACCTCGCTCTGCCTCTTCTCCATCTCGGTCGCCTGGAGTTCCATCATGCGCTGCACCACGGGATTGCTCCCCACCCGCTGCTGCTGCTGTTTGAGTGTTTCCAACTTACGCTTGAGGTAATCGGCCATGTCGGTGAGTTTCGTCTCTGTCTGACTAAGCCCGCCGATTCCGAAATTCAAGTATGAGAGAGTGAGGAAGAAGCAGTCCGAGATGAAGTTTGGCGCAGCAGAAGAGGGGACGTTGGTAAAGTAGGCGTCTGCCTCGGCAATCGTGCTGTTGACTCTCGTCTCCTCACTGACATCAAGCAATGTGTTTTTAGAAAAATACTCCAAATCGATCTTGTCGAGCTTCGTGAAATTCTGCTTCAAAAACGGCAACAGCAATCTCGCCAAGATCAACGAGATGTTGATGACTAAGCCGTGGCTCGAGAGCTTGCTGTAGTCCGGCTGGGTCGCGACTCTCTGGTGGTTGGCATTGATGATGTCGGCAAAGTATTTGAGGACATCCTGCCGGCTCCTGGCAGATCCTCGGATCAATTTGTCCACGATAGGAAACAAGTAGGTGTCGAGAAGCGTCTTGTGGGCCGTCTGGGTCTGCTTCTGGGTCTGCGCGATCTGCATCTTGCTTTGGTTTTGACCAAAAAGCGAGTGAGCCGCGCGGGAGCCCAACGGGGCGACACTCAAAATCGGGCCGAGCAAAGAGTTGAGTTCATACCTCAAATTGTGAGTGTCGTTCCCTAGTGGAAAGAAGGCGGGGATTTCGGTGAAGATGGAGGCCACGCTTTTGTCATTGAGCATGGCAAGAAAAAAACCCAACACCGCATTGTACCGCTGATCCCCCATATCATATATGTCATGCTCGACCAAGTAACGGGAAAGCGCGGGAAACCAGATCTCGAGCATCTCCAAGAGGGATTCCTGATTTTTCGCCTCAAGAAGCACGGCAAATAGGTAGTCCACAAAATTGCCATCATTGATGGAGCTTATAAAGTCCCGCTCGGCGCCCCGCTGCTCGTAGTCGACAAAGGTGTCGGGCGCCTGGAAGCAGATGACGCCATAGGAAGCAGCAAGCCGAACCGCTTCACCAAGCACCTTTTTCTGGCTCCGGAAAAGCTCCTCCTCTTGCGGCTTGAGGTTCGTCTTCTTCAAGGCATACCGGTTGTTCACCTTCTTTAGCGCCCGGGTGGCCCGCTCCCAGACCTGGAAAAGATACTTGAGTGGCGACTCGCGGCCGATCTCTGTGAGGTTCTCCAAGAGAATTCTGTCCACAATGTCGTCCTTTACAAAGAGGTCACAGTAGCCGGAATAGTCGTCTGCGTCGAGCTTCGCAACTTCCTGCTGGGTGGACGACACGTACACCTGGTCCTGGGCAACGCTGGAGGGCTCCCACGACGAGAGGAGAATCGGCCCGAGCTCCAGAGCAATCCAGTCCCTGAGCTGCTTTTTGATGTCTACGACTTTCGGCTTGGCAGCAGGTTTTGGGCTCGCGCTGGGCTTTGGCTCAGGGGTCTTGTGCTTGAGCTCAAGACTGGCCCCCGCCTCGGGGACTCTTCTCACATCCTCCATCTGCGCATCGCTGTCTTCCGCTTTGTCACCGGAAGCGTTGGTTTTGCGGCTGCCCAACATGGCAAGCCGCGCAAGCCGCTTCTGTCTGATCTCGTCCTCGGCGCTCATCAATGTTTGGGCAAGAGAAAAAGCTTGGAGAAATGTTGAAGCCTCGTTGATTCAAGACACAGCTTAGATCATGTCACTGTGGGGTGGCTAAACCTTCTGGCGGGCGGTGTTACCCGGAGACAGTGCATTGGCGCAGCCAATGTGCTGCAAGTCGTAAGACTCAGAAACCTTTTTGTTAGAATCAAAGCCTTATATTAAAATCAAAGCCTTGTATTAAAATCAAAGCTTTCGTATCAAAGCTTTGGTTAATATCAAAGCTTGTGAGTCGCAGCGCTATCTGCCTTGCAGCGTCCTGGCTTCGCCAGTCCACTGCACGCCAGTACGCTCGCTCCGCTTCCTTCACTACAGAGGTTAGCAATCTAATTTATTAAGCGTAGCTGTGAGACGACACTGGGTGTGCCCGTGTCGCATGCTGTAGCCCAGGACTTTCTTCAACCGATGGCCTCCTCTAGACCACTCTTTGCACTACTTCACAAAACCTCGCACGGTCTCGCTGACGCTCGCCAGTGCTTTGCCTGCGCCAACTGCTTGCGCCAACTGCTGGCTAATCCACCGTGTTAATGAGCTTCGCCTCCTCCTCCTCGGCACGGATCGTCGGCAGCACGCTCTTCTCTGGCACCGCAGTCTTCTCTTGCGCCACAGTCTCTGACGCCACAGTCTTATCCGTTGCAGCCCTCGCCTCCTTGTCCTCCTCCTGCTTTGCAGCGAGACTTTCCTTCAACGGTGAGGTTGGCGTAGAGCCGGTCTTGCTCCCTTCCGAGAACACCTGCGGCCGGTCGTCGAACCGAATGCTTCTGCGGCGCTGCTTCATGTTGTGCTCGCCATCATTGAGGGGCACTTTTACACCCAGCGCAACCACCGCCAGCACTTCTGGATTGGTCGCTCCGGGACTCATGGTGTCGTTCAAATACAACGCCCCATTGCTGAGGGTCAGGGTCCCCGTTGTTTTGGATACGTGAACGAGCTCCGCAGTGCGCAACCACCGGCGGCGTCTGGTGTACTTCCCGAACGAGTCTTCCAGGGAGGGCCGTTTCCAGGTGTTGTCATAGTACACATAGGCATCGTCGGCGGCGGGGTCGACCTTGGTCAGCTTCTTCGGGTTCTTCAAAGTGAGCGCCCCATCGTTGGTCAAGTCGAGGCGCCAGTTCGTGTCGATCCAGCGCCAGACCAAGTCCTCGCCGTCCTCGGTGTAGTCGGGCAACTTGAAGTCGGTGGGCGGCGGCAGCTCGTTCAAAAACTCGTCGGTCCAGGGCGCCCGCTCGTAGTTCAACAAGTTCAGGGTCCACCCGATCCCCAACCACTTGCGCTGGTTCTCGTACATGACGTAGGTGAAGCGGATCGGCTTGCCGTTGCTCAGGTGGGTCAAGCTGGTGATGTTGTTGGTCTGCTTGACCCGGGCCATGACGTTCGAGAACAAGCCCTGGTGGTTCCTGCTGCTGAAATTGAGCCCGGTGGCGTAGAAGCAAAGCACTCTGACGCTCTTGCTTTTCCACAAGATCCGCCGCGTCACCCGCAGATACAACGAGTGATACGTCAACCCATAGGTGGCGGCGATCAAGATCAACGACTTCGGACTGAAGATGAACAGGGTCGCCACCACATAGAAGGGCGAGAGAAATATAATCGTAAAAAATAATCTCTTCAAGTCGTATTGCGTCAAGTTGAGAGTTGTGATTGGGGCGAGCAAGAGGTCCGCCTTCAAGCTCACTCTGGTTAAAACCTGCACAATATCGTCGAGCGTCGGCTTCTGCTCCTGTTCTTCTTGCACCTTTTTCACCAACAAAAAGTATAGCAGCAAGCAAAGCACCGCCAGAATGTGCCCCAAGTAGGTGATGATGAACTCAGAGTAGATAATGAAGCTGGCGACTCCCCCGGTGAACGCCAAGTTGAGATACTGATCATCGTTGGTCCATGTGAGGATGCCAAGCACATGATCCGCCATCAAGAGATACGGATACGATCTGATCAACGCCTTGCTGACGGTGGGCGGCGTCGTCGCGAGCAACGGCGACAGCTTGGTTTCTTTCACAAAAATGTCGTCGGTCAGAGACGAATATAAAGGCGCGAAGCCAGGCTGGGTGCTCTCGGGCGACTGTTCGTCTGCTTTTGTGTTCGTTTTCAGCGAATTGCTGATCCCCGAGAGAGGGCGGTCTTTAGACGTCGACTCGGCACTGGGCATGGTAGGAAATTGAATTGAAAATCCTGGGTTGCTTCGAAAACTCCTGTCTCTGTCTTGTGCCGCGGTCTAACGATAATGGCGCGCAACTATGATCCAGATGAGATGAGAGTTACCCGGGGTGGCCCTAGGTTTTAGTGTAACAGTGGGTCATGGAAAATGACCAGAAGCGTGACCAATATTAGTGGGACATTTTGGATTTTCCTCGGGAAAACAAAGTGGACACATCGTCTGCAGTTTCGTGGTATTTAGAAGTAATGGGTCACAGCTCAGCTGACTCCGCTGCTGACTTCTCTGCTGTGCGGTGACTCTGGAGTGACGCTATATTACCCGGCTCTCAAGTCCGATCACTCATTTCTGGCTCCCCACCAGGGCTTCGAACACAGGCATCTCCAGTGAAATATGCGCAGAGATGAGATAGTGGAACCTGAACCGCACGTTTCCACAATGTTCAAGAAAAGAAGCACATCTAAAAAACAGCGCTCCGTTCAGAGCAGAGACCTCTTCAAGGAAGAGGAAACCGCGGAGGAGGCGTCACAGGAACTTGTCTCAAAGTCTGCAAGCCCCATTACTAATGACGGCAAAGCGAGTGGGAGCATCAGCATGAAGAGCAGTGAAAACAGCGTCGGCTCTGAGGGAAATAGGCCAGGTAACGTGCTACTTTCTAACAGCGGCGCCTCTGAGGCCACGAGGGAGGACCGGTTGTTTGGGGAAAGTAATAAGGAGCTCCAAGCAAGTGGACAACAGGAAAGAACCAAGACAAACAAAGAGTGGGACATTAGTGCGAAGACAGCGACGTACAGTGGCACCAACAACTATACAAAGTTTGTACCGCAAAAGTCAACGCCGTCCAGCAAACCTGGGCCCATGAAGACCGCAGCCAACATCAAAACAACAACCGTGGTCGACTTCCAGCCGGACGTGTGCAAGGACTACAAGGAGCACGGATACTGCGGGTACGGCGACACCTGCAAGTTTCTACATGTGCGGGATGAGTTCAAGCGAAGGGCGCCAGTAACTAAAGAGTGGGAAGTGGCTCAGAAGAAGAGGGTCGGCAGTGGGAAGGTGAGCAAGGCGAGTAGCGCGAGCACGGGCAAGGTTAAGCACGTCAAGTTGATATGAAGCCACGAGCGTGGCACATACAAGCGTCGACCGTCTCTATTTATAATTCCGGAAAATTATAAAGATGGATTCCAAGCAATGGCAAGGGCATACCAGGCCTCCATGAGCTTGCGCCATCATTAGGCATCATTTCACAATTTTCAGCACATCGCAAATCCACAAAAACATTCGATGATCATTGTAGTTGCAATAGCGCTTCCTATTCCAGTACCCACTCTCTCTTGTCTTGTTTCACGCTTCCCTCTTGTACCATGTACTTCCCTCCTTGATCATAGCCACCTACATGGCGCATTATTGAAATGCCTTCATTCACTATACAATATCTAGACAGAAACTAAGCCACGGTCTCGACCTTAAGGCTTGGCGACAAAGACTGCTGCAACTTGGAGGCTCTCTCGGCGTCGTTGATGACGATGGTGTAGAGGTTCTTGGCGCCTCTGATCTTGAACTTGGTCTCCACGAACTTCTTGCCGTTGGCGTTTATTTTGTCGTTCTTCTTGACGGTCACCTGGGTGACGTCCTTTCTTCTGGAAAGCTCGACGAACTCCTTGATGTCTTTGATTTCTCTGGCCATTATTACTGTGTGTGCTGGTACGGACGCTGGGAAATATTTTTCAGTAGCCGGCACACTCCCGAGTTAAGAGCACGGGGACAGGGCGGTGGTCCGTAACTGGTATGTATCTCACGTGGAAACAGCGAGGGCTGACCAACTGCGCGAGCGAAGGCGAGCGAAAACCAGGGCCAAACCATAGTCGCCCGAAAAGCCAGGGCCGAGAAACCAAGGCCGCCCCTCTTTGGTTTTTCGGCCCTGGCCTTTCGGCCTTGGCTTTTCGGCCCTGGTTTTTCGGCCTTGGTTATGTGAGAGTCGGGCTTTTCATTAGTAGGAATTTAATTAGTGAAGCAGCGTCTCGCTGTCGCTCGACACTGCAATGCGCGTTTTTGTTACCACCCCGTTGGCATCCGTTGGCGATGCTCAGGCGAAAAGACTAGTCAGGTAGTAAAAGATTAATTCCAATAATTAAAAAATAGCTAAACGACTTTGACAAGAAAGGGCTTATTTCAGACAGCACTTTTTTTTTATTAGAAGGTGCTGTCTGACCGTACTACCACCGCACCGTCTTCATTGACTCCCCGTCCCGTGGCTTTTCCCCCCACAACACGTGCCGAGTGTTTTTTCGTGTGATATCGATAGTCTTGAGACCTGACTAAACCCAGTAGAGACATCGGTCTTCCACCCAAACTATCGGATTGGTCAAAAAAATATAGTGACACAAATAGTGACACTTCCCAATGAGCAGGCAAGACGAGCATCCTGAGCAGCCCCAAAAGACGGCCACTTCTAGCGAAGCCACTCCCACGGAGACTCACACACAGAGCAGTGTGATTTCCAATGAGAGCGAAACTCATGCGGATGACCAGCCCCCCCTCCTCCCAGAACTCTCGCTCGAGGAGATTGCGAAAAAGTACAAGATCTCTAACAGCCTCCTCCAGGCGATGTTCCGGCGTAAGGACCGGCCGTTCGTCTTGAAACTCGAAAAATCGTTGCTCGACTTCATCGAGTCCAACATCAACTCGTACAAGCTCTCGGCAATGAACTCGTACTGCCGGCTTCTCGCGCACCAGATCGCCGAGTACCACGGGCTCAAGCACATTGTGGCCAACGACGGGGTGCTGGTCGTGGTGTTCAAGCCGTTCACCCCGCCGAAACAACTCAGCGTCAGCGAGCCGGACGAAAGCGCGAAGCCGGTGCGGAAAATGAAGACACGGCTCGCGGATATCCGGACTTTCCAGATGGACAAGGGCAATGGGTACAGAAAGAGCTATCACAATGGGTACATGGGGCACAATGTTGGGCCCAATGGCTACGGCATGTATGGGTTTGTGCCGAACCAGTTCCCCGTGTACGGCGCGCCATACCTCCCGCACTACCCCGAGGCGCAGCCGTATGCGATGCCGAATCAGAACGTGACGATTCTCAGGAAGCCACAAAACGGGGAGAACGAGAACACAAGTGCCGCGGGTCTGGAGAGTGATCCGGAGAAGGTGGGCAGCCAACTGAGTACGGCGGAGCGCGCTGACAACGCGGCTGCAAACCCTCCGGGCTCGCCTTCCAGCCCGGACCTCGAGTCCAAGAGATTGACGAAAGAGGAGATGTACAGAAAGACAAAGGAACGGATCTACAACGAGGAGGGCGACGAACTGCCGAGCGAGCTGTCCAGCGAGCTGTCGAGCAAGGTTGCCGAGGGGCTTGGAAACTTGAGTTTACTGGGGGAGGACGTGTCGTCGGCAAGCGCGGTGGGCAGCGGGGTGGGCACCCCAGTGGCGGGACCAAACCAGGCGGCTCCATACTATGTCCCACCCGGATTCTATCCCCCGCTCCCCGGGATGCCGCCGATGGGGTACTACGACGGCCCCCCAATGTACCCGATGGCGCCGCCGATGTTTGCCCCGGGCCAGTTCCAGGGCCAGTATCCGCAGGGCCAATACCCGCCGCCATACTTCATGGTGCCCAACCAGTATGTCCCAATGGAGCAGCAGCCGAACGGGCAGCCGAGCGGACAGCAGCAGTACCAGCTGTATAGTGGCTCATCGAACGGCCACTACAGTCGGGGCAAGAAACAGGGCAAGCCGTTCAAGAAGCAGACGAAACCGAAGGCAAGCGATTCTGTGGCGGAGGGTTTGCCAAGGGCGCAGGTCGAGACCTAAGCACTGGCGAGCGTCAGCGAGACAGTGCTGCTTTGAATTTGCCACTGTTTCCCAACTCTTTGGTTGGCGCTGTCTCCCTACTCTTTAGTTGGCACTGTCTCGCTAACGCTCGCCAGTGCAGGCCAGTGCTAGTGCTTACAATAATGATGATGATGAAGTGAATGTAACTCTATAAAATTCTAACTGGATGCAATCGGGCTCTCGTGCTCAGCACTGGTAGATCTCCAAGCTGTAGTACTGGTCGTAGCCGGTTCTTTTCTGCCCTTCACTGTGGCCCAGGCCGAAGTCGACGTAGTGGTACGTGTCGGCCACCGCGGAGGGCACGTAGCTCGGCACCTGCTCGGGCCGCTTGTAGCTGGTGGCAGGGGTCTGGATGTACTCGTCAAGAGAAGCGATGGAGCGTGGAATCGTCTGAATATGGGAGTCGCCGTAGTTGCTGCTGGAGGTGGATTGTGGGGAGCAGGAGGAGCAGGAGGAGGCAGTGTAAGAGGAGGCTGGGCTGACTCTCGTGAGCTGGGTGGATGTGGAGTCCGGGCTGGTGCTCGACATCCGGCTGCTTTCTGGACTTTCGGAACTGCTGTAGGTCGCAGCAGTTGGAGCCCTTGGAGAGAGCTCTGGCTTGGGCTGCGGAGCGCGGTAAGTGGCAGTGAACGTCTTGTTGAAGTCGTCGATGTAGGTCTTGAACGCCGGGATCTTGCTCTGCAAGTTCTCGTTGAAGTTGGCCAACTTCGTGACATTGAAATTCAACACGAGCGGGTTGTGCTTGAGCACGGTGTTCAACAACACGAGCTCGAGCTCGTTGATCTTGCGGGTCGGGATCTTGGTGAGCCGCAGCCAGTACTTGGACTTCATCGCAAAGTCGTTCGAGGCCTTGTTGGCCACCATGAGGCAGGTGACAAAGTTCAAGTAGAGGTTGTCTTCTTTGCTTTTGTAGTAGACAGGGTACTGTTCCTCCTCACTGCTAGGCTCGTACCGTGTGCTGTACTCATGGACCAAGTCGAGGTAGTAGAGTGCGCAAATCACAATGAAGTTGGGAAATCTGAGCCGCACCAAAATTTTTTTGACTCTTATAAGGAACTGAGTCCGCAATCGCGTCAACTCGAACTCCTGGAGCGTGTTCTTGCTGCTGATCCGGAGGTCGAACCACGTGCTGAGGCAGTACATGCCCACGAAGTTCCCGTTCAACACCTTGTTGTAGTTGTTGGCCTCGTCGTCAATGAACTTGACAAGCCGCTCTCTCATCTCAATTGGGTTTGTCAACGAACGCATTTTGTGGGTTGTGCTTGTTAGTTGTGTTTGGTATCAGTATTGGGCATCAGGAACCTGTCCAACATGGGAATATATACCCCTGGGCCTCTGTTCAGTTCCAGACCCCAGGAATCCTGAACAAAGGCAGCCGCTTGCCGCCTGCCAAGCGCCCTGCATGCCGCATCTCAACTGTCAGTGGTAAGGCGGTTTTTGCTAGGGTTTTTTGAGGCCCCAAACTTAGGAGTTATGCTACCCTTGCATAGTCCTTGGGCGTGGCGATTGGATCATGCACAGCGCTAAACAAGCGACAAGTCGCAAACGAGCAGTTAGAGAGTCATAGAGCACTCTTGTTTTGCTGAAGTGGGTTTATGGATCCTTACGTGCTGCAGTATAGCTCGTCACTGAATAGCTATCACATCAATGCCTACTAGAATTATTTGTTTGTGCCCGCTCGCTGTTTTATCTCAGATACTTCCCTGTGGAGCAGCCGCATCTGCACGTCCCATGCATCTCGTGTCACGTGCCCAACTTTCCAAGGTAGCTCAGCGGGCCTATTGTAGTTGGTAACAGGTCGAATCTATGGGTCCCAAAAGCAAGGTCCAGGCGAAAGCAAAGCCCAAGCCAAAAACCAGGGACGGTAGGGTTTCCAAAAATAGCACAAATGGAAGCACGAATTCTGTTACCCCACCGGAGCTGAAACCGGCCAAGTATGCGAAAGACTCAGATGGAGTGCGGTACTGGCTCATCAAGCTGGAGCCGGAAACTCGAATTGACCCGGCAACCAAGGCAGATGTGAAGTTCTCGCTTGCAGACTTGCAAGCGGTGTCTAGTGAGCCGTGGGATGGGGTACGCAACTTTGAGGCGCGCAACAACTTGTACACTATGCAGGTCGGCGACTGTTGTCTTTTCTATCACTCCAACTGTAAGGTGCCTGGAATTGTGGGGGTGGCCAGGGTTACCTGTGCACCGCATCCCGATGAGACTCAGTTCGAACTGGGACACCGGTATTTTGACCCGAAAAGCACCAGGGAGAAGCCGAAGTGGTGGTGTCCTGATGTGTCTTTTAGTCGTCGGTTCCGGCGGAAGGTGACCTTGGAAGAGTTGAAGGAGGCAACGGAGAACGATGCAGAAATGAAGGAATTCTTGTTAGTGAAGCGCGGCCGGTTGAGTGTGATCCCCGTGAGCGAGGAGCAGTTTGGAGCGATCATTGAGTTGGAGGAAAGCGGTGAGGTTCAGGACGACATTGATTGTGAGATTTCCCGGGAGTTCATTAAGCCAGGGAAGGAAGCGAAGGCATAAAAGAAATGTGTTTTTTGATGAATTAATAACGTTTTTTAGCAATTTTCGAGTTACATTTCTGTGGTTAGGATCGTGTAGTGTGTTGGAGAGGAGCATTGCTCATTATGAGTGTGCTCTTGCCATTTGGTGACCCATAGCACTCAAGTTGTCCCCAACAAGCTCTTGAACAACAACATTGAGAAGCAAAAAAAGGATATATCATCTTTTATTTATTTATTTATTTATTTATTTATTTAGTTTGATATTCAACGTTGGGTCCTTTAATTCCCAATTTTTTTTGTAGGCTTCATCCTTGCATTTTGGACACAACTCTTGAGCTTGATCTACCAAATTGCCGTTCGAGAAAGTTCAAGATATGAGTCTTGGAAAACATTTTTTTTTTACCTATAAAAAACTCAATAAAATTAAATAATAAAACAAAATCAATTCAGCACATTAAAATCTATACCAGTAAACCGCCTGTGGGCAGAGAGAAGGAGAATCACTATCCACGGCGATATGCATAAGCCCATGACAATGCGCCACGGCTAGGCATGGGAAGCGATCGAGACGGGACAATACTTAGAAATCAAGCATTTTAGCACGCCATCCTGCCTGGATCTATGAATTATAGCACTGAAGATATACAGGAGATAGTAGGAAGAAACACTTGCAACCACAAGCCTGGCCTGCGTACTGCTCTTGAGCCCTGTCCCGGTTCTGGAACTTTCGCAGCGGCGATGCATATAACCGAGGGGGCCTCCAGAATTTTTGATCTTGAATTCTAACGAACCGAAGTCGCAACTAGTAATGACCAGACCACGTGTTTTCTTTGACATCTCCATTGGCGGCGAGCCAAAGGGCAAGATCGTGATGGAGTTGTACAACGATGTTGTTCCCAAGACTGCTGAAAATTTCAGAGCCCTCTGCACTGGCGAGAAGGGCACCGGGGCTGCGGGCAAGCCATTGAGCTACAAGGGCAGTGCTTTCCACCGTGTGATCAAGGACTTCATGATCCAGGGAGGCGACTTCACCGCGGGCAACGGTACCGGTGGTGAGTCTATTTATGGCGAGAAGTTTGAGGACGAGAACTTTGCGTTGCAGCACGACAAGCCGTTCTTGTTGCTGATGGCGAACGCCGGGCCAAACACCAACGGGTCGCAGTTTTTCATCACCACGGTGCCGACCCCGCACTTGGACGGCAAGCACACTGTTTTTGGCCAGGTGCTACGCGGAAAGGGCATTGTCAGATCCATTGAGAACCAGCCGAAGGACTCTTCGGACAAGCCAAACAAGGCGTGTGTCATTGAGGACTGCGGCGAGATTCCTGAGGGTGAGGCGCTTCCTAGCAGCTCTGTGGATGACGGCACCGGCGACATCTACAACGCGTATCTCGCGGACGACGATAATGTTGACTTGAACAGTCCAAAGTCGGTTTTCACCGCGATCGAAGCTGTGAAGCAGATTGCCACTGATGCGCTCAAGAAGGGCGACCTCAAGGTGGCCTACGCCAAGTTTGGCAAGGTCAAGAACTACGTCGAGGAGTACTTCCCAGATGATTTGGACGAGCAGGACCTTGCTACTTTCTCCAAGTTGAAGTTGCTGGCCTATTTGAACCTCTCGCTCGTTGCGTTGAAGCTCGACAAGCCAAAGGAGGTGATTGCTGCGGCGACGAGCGCGTTGGGCAGCGAGGGCATTGAGGACAAGCAGAAGAGCAAGGCGTTGTACCGGAGAGGCGTGGCGTACTCGGCGGCGAAAGACAACGAGCTGGCGTTGGCTGACTTGGGCAATGCGTTGGAGTTGTCGCCAGGCGATGCGGCTGTGACCAAGGCGATCCAGGACGTGAAGAGCAAGGTGAAGGCGCAGAAGAGCAAGCAGAAGAAGGCGATGGCGAAGTTTTTCGAGTAAGCAGTGGATTGTTCCACGCCCCCCCCCTGCTGGGTTGGCCGCAGGGGTCTTGTGATTTAGGTTCCACGGTGTGCTGCGCTCTCAGTCAATGGCCTGCTCCTGCTTTCTGAGTATTTTCTCATTGCCACTGTTTCTCAGTATGATTTCTAGCCGTGTGCTTGTAATGCATTGCCATAGTGACTCGCTAGAGCATTGGATCTTTAGGATCTTTGACACAGTATGTAGGGAGCGCACCATAAAACGAATGAGACAAAGATTGTCAAGCAAACCAATGTTGTAAACTTTTGCCACCTAAGTCATTGAAAATCAGGCTAGTACAGGAAACTGATAACTGGTTTTGCCAGTGCACTGCCCTAAAGCCTACAATTTAAGGCGGTATTCTAACTGTAAATGATGGCACCCTCCTATATTCAGTGCAACCGGAAACATGGACTGCCCAGTGTTTCAGTTTAAACATGGACTGCCTATTCTTTCATTTTAAAAATGGACCACCTAGTCTTTCAGTGTAAACCTGGACTGCCTACTTTTTCAATACTACAAGACAGTCTTAGCATTTACAAGTCCCGACTTGTAGCCTCGCCACGCGTCCTTCAGGCTGGGCGGGACTAGGCGGGGCTAGGCGGGAGTCGGCGGGACTCTGCTGGACTACGCGGGCACTATAACGCAGCACATCGGCTTCGCCAAAGCTCTGCTTGACCACGAAATATCAGAAATAAAAAAACACTTGGAAAACCTCCTGAATCAATTCATACAATAGCTGATTTAAGTTTAATATTTTTTACCATTCTGTGGCTGCGCTTTACAACTCCTTACTTGTTGGCCCCGCCAATGCACTGCGGGGTGCTCCGTGCCTGGTGTCCGGGTGTGTTTTGAAATTTATCAATTTTCAAGCGCACAATTGGCAACCGCAGTTGGTCTACGGGCAGACATCCATTGGACTTATCACCGCATAACTCCAGTCGATTCACTTGTAACATCTGAGCAGTATGGCAACCAGAACGTTTGCATACTCCAGTGCGCCGCTCCGCGTGGTGAAGGAGGTGAGTACTGACTTGCGCGAAGCTTCGGACTTTATGGGGGCAAACACGTCGTCCATGTCACCCACACAGCACACCACGGAAACCATACTAACAGCCAGGTCCAGTTCGGGCTCTTCTCGCCCGAAGAGACGGTGAGTAAAACGATGGGAAGCAATAAATATTAGATGGATACTATCTATCTTTATTGCCTCCCGATTTTTTGTTATGACCTCTACTAACCCCAGCGCGCGATCAGTGTGGCAAAAATCGAGTTCCCCGAGATCATGGACGAGAACAAGCGGTTGCGCGAGGGCGGGCTCAACGACCCGCGGCTCGGCACCATCGACCGCGCGTTCAAGTGCCAGACCTGCGGCGAGGACATGTTTGAGTGTCCTGGCCACTTTGGTCACATTGAGCTTGCGAAGCCCGTGTTCCATATCGGGTTCATTGCCAAAATCAAGAAGGTGTGCGAGTGCGTGTGCATGCACTGCGGGAAGTTGTTGTTGGACAAGAAGAGCCCGCAGATGCAGGCGTTCATGAAGCTCAAGGACCCGAAGAAGCGGTTCCAGTTCATCTGGCTGGCCTCGTCGCTGAAGATGATTTGCGATGCCGATTTGCCGACCGAGGAGGAGTTGGAGAACAACGACGGCGAAAACCCGATCACGTCGGGCGGATGCGGCAACATCCAGCCCTCGGTGAGAAAGGAGGGGCTCAAGTTGTGGGGGACCTGGAAGAAGGACAAGAACTCGGAGGACGCCGATGCCCAGCCGGAGAAGCGCTTGTTGACTCCTCTGGAGATCCTCAATGTGTTCAAGCACATCTCCGACGAGGACGCGCAGATCCTTGGCTTTGACGTCGACTACGCGCGGCCCGAGTGGCTTGTGTTGACGGTGTTACCCGTGCCTCCTCCGCCGGTGCGGCCTTCCATTGCCTTCAATGAGTCGGCCCGCGGTGAGGACGATCTCACCTACAAGCTTGCCGAGATTCTCAAGGCCAATATCAACGTGCAGAAGCTTGAGATGGACGGGTCCCCGGCGCACGTGATCACAGAGTTTGAGTCTCTTCTCCAATACCATGTGGCGACGTACATGGACAACGACATTGCCGGGCAACCCGTTGCCTTGCAGAAGAGTGGCCGCCCAATCAAGTCGATCCGTGCCCGTTTGAAGGGTAAGGAGGGGCGTGTCAGAGGTAACCTCATGGGCAAGCGTGTGGACTTCTCTGCGAGAACTGTCATTTCGGGAGACCCGAACCTCGACTTGGACCAGGTCGGAGTGCCTAAGCTGATTGCCCGGACCTTGACCTATCCGGAGATTGTGACGCCTTACAACATCCACCGGTTGACGGAGTACGTGAGAAACGGGCCGAACGAGCACCCGGGTGCCAAGTACGTCATCAGAGACACGGGCGACCGGATCGACTTGCGCTACCACAAGCGCGCGGGCGACATCCAGTTGCAGTACGGCTGGAAGGTCGAGCGCCACTTGATGGACAACGACCCGGTGTTGTTCAACCGTCAGCCGTCGTTGCACAAGATGTCGATGATGGCGCACCGCGTCAAGGTGATGCCGTTCCTGACGTTTAGAATCAATCTTTCGGTGACGTCGCCATACAATGCCGATTTCGACGGTGACGAGATGAACTTGCACGTGCCACAGTCGCACGAGACGCGGGCCGAGCTTTCGAATCTTGCGGCCGTGCCACTTCAGATTATCTCGCCACAAAGTAACAAGCCCGTGATGGGCATTGTCCAGGACACTCTTTGCGGTGTTCGCAAGATGACCTTGAAGGATATCTTTTTGGAGTATGACCAGGTGATGAATATCTGTTACTGGATCAAGGATTGGAACGGAATTGTCCCACAGCCAACGATCCACAAGCCGAAGCCGTTGTGGACGGGTAAGCAGGTGTTCTCGATGGGCATTCCCCAGGGCATCAACTTGGTGCGCTTTGAGGAGAAGACGACGTACCTTTCGCCGATCGACGACGGGATGTTGATCCTCAACGGCGAGGTCATGTTTGGTGTTGTCAACAAAAAGACGGTTGGTTCGCTGGCCGGTGGCTTGATCCACACGGTTTTCCGTGAGAAGGGACATGCGGTGTGTGCACAGTTGTTTGGTAACTGCCAGAAGATTGTCAACTACTGGTTGTTGCACAACGGATTCTCGATCGGGATTGGTGACACCATTGCTGACAAGAACACCATGACCAAGATCACGTCGACGATCAACGACGCCAAGCAGAAGGTGCAGGAGGTCATTCTTGATGCTCATGCCAACAGATTGCAGCCCGAGCCCGGGATGACCTTACGTGAGGCGTTCGAGGCGAACGTCGCGCAGCTTCTCAATAAGGCCCGTGACGATGTCGGTAAGTACTCGGAGAAGTCGCTCAAGGACCTGAACAACGTCAAGCAGATGGTGATTTCCGGGTCCAAGGGATCGTTCATCAATATCTCGCAGATGTCGGCGTGTGTGGGCCAGCAGATGGTGGAGGGTAAGCGTATTCCGTTTGGCTTTGCCGACAGAACGTTGCCGCACTTCACCAAGGACGACTTTTCGCCGGAGTCCAAGGGGTTTATTGAGAACTCGTACCTCCGTGGCTTGACGCCGCAGGAGTTTTTCTTCCACGCCATGGCCGGAAGAGAGGGTTTGATTGATACCGCTGTGAAGACCGCCGAGACCGGTTACATCCAGCGTCGTTTGGTCAAGGCGTTGGAGGACATTACTGTGCATTACGACGGTACGGTGAGAAACTCGACGGGCACTGTGCTCCAGTTTGTTTATGGAGAAGACGGATTGGACGGTACCCAGGTCGAGACCCAGCCTCTTGACTCACTCACCGCCTCTGACGAGACCTTTGAGAACCGCTACAAGATCGATTTGATGGACTCTGCGCGGATGATCAAGCCGTCGCTCATCGAGTACGGCGACGACATCCGAGGCGACGTCGAGTTGCAGAAGGTGTTGGACGCCGAGTACGCGCAGCTTGTCAAAGACCGCCAGTTCTTGCGCGAGGTGTTTCCGACCGGTGAGCACAAGTGGCCTTTGCCTGTGAACCTCCGCCGCGTGGTGCAGAACTCGCAGCAGATTTTCCACGTGGACCGCAACAAGGCCTCGGACTTGCCGTTAGACTACATTGTCGAGAAGGTGCGGGATCTTTGCAGCGGGCTCACGATTGTGCGTGGCGACGGTGCTCTTGCCGTCGAGGCGCAGGAGAACGCGACGCTCTTGTTCCAGTGCCTTGTGCGCTCGCGGTTGGCGTCGCGCCGTGTCATTGAAGAGTTCCGTCTCAACAAGGACGCGTTCAACTGGGTCATCGGCAAGATCGAGGAGTTGTTCCAGCGTGCCGTGGTGCACCCAGGCGAGATGGTCGGTGTCATTGCTGCCCAGTCCATTGGGGAGCCGGCCACCCAGATGACGTTGAACACGTTCCATTATGCCGGTGTGCTGTCGAAGAACGTGACGCTTGGTGTGCCGCGGTTGAAGGAGATTCTCAACGTCGCCAAGAATATCAAGACCCCATCCTTGACCATTTACTTGGACAAGGAGTTTGCTGAGGACGAGATGAAGGCCAAGACGGTGCAGGCGTCGATCCAGTTCTCGACGATCAAGGACATTGTGTCGTTGACCGAGATCTTCTACGATCCGGACCCACGCTCGACGGTGCTTGAGGAGGACCTTGACTTGGTCGAGGGCTTCTTTTCGATTCCCGACGAGGAGACCGAGCGGACCTTGGACCAGCAGTCGCCGTGGTTGTTGCGTTTTGAGATTGACCGTGGCAGTTTGTTCGATAAGCAGGTGTCGTTGTCGCAGGTCGCCGAGAAGATCCAGAAGTCGTTCGGCGCCGACGTGTTCATCATTTGGTCCGAAGACGCCAGTAGTAACAAGTTGGTGATCCGTGTGCGTGTGGTGCGCGACGCCAAATCGTTCAACGAAGAGGCCGAGTCCGAGGAGGACCAGATCTTGAAGAAGATCGAGCACTACATCTTGGACCTTCCGCTTGGAGGTATTGAGGGCGTCCTGCGTGTGTTCATCTCGAAGAACGAGCACCACATGGTGATTGACGAGGCCGGAAGCTTCAAGAAGACCACTGAGTGTATTCTTGAGACCGACGGTGTCAACCTTGCCGAAGTGTTGGCAGTCGAGGGGGTTGACTACACCAGAACGTACTCCAACAACTTTGTTGAGATCTTGTCTGTGTTGGGTATGGAGGCCGCCAGAGAGGCTCTTTACAAGGAGACGTTCAAGGTTATCTCGTTTGGTGGTTCGTACGTGAACTATAGACACATGGCGATGTTGATTGACGCCATGACCTCCAGAGGTCACTTGATGGCGATTACCCGTCACGGCATCAACAGAAACAACACCGGTGCGCTCATGAGAGCCTCGTTTGAGGAGACTGTCGAGATCTTGTTGGACGCCGGTGCGTCTGCCGAGCTCGACGACTGTCATGGTGTTTCTGAGAACGTGTTGTTGGGCCAGATGGCTCCTGTGGGAACCGGAGTCTTCGACGTGATGGTCAACGAGGACTTGCTTAAGGACGTGCCGTACAATGTCAACGCGCCTGCGTCGGGAATGGCGAAACTGGCAACTCTGCTCGAGGGCTCGGCGACGCCATACGACAACAACCAAGGCGTGTACGACGACGACATCGAGATCGACGACGACGTGAATTTCTCGCCGATCCACGACAACAGTGCCGGCGAGAACCGCGGCGGTTTCTCGGAGTACGCCGGAGGGGTCCAAAGTCCGTATAACGCGACGTCTCCTATGATTGGCGCGTCGCCGTTCAACGGATACCAGCCGACGTCGCCAGCGACGTTTGCCCTGAGCCCGTCGTACCAGGACGCAGGCTACGCTCCAACGAGTCCAAGCTACTCGCCAACGAGCCCAAGCTACTCCCCAACCAGTCCTTCCTACAGCCCAACGAGTCCTTCCTACAGCCCAACTTCTCCAAGTTACAGCCCAACCTCGCCAAGTTACAGCCCAACCTCGCCAAGTTACAGCCCAACTTCGCCATCGTACTCGCCTACGTCGCCAAGTTATTCGCCAACGTCCCCGAGCTACAGCCCAACGAGTCCAAGCTACTCCCCAACGAGTCCATCCTACTCGCCTACCTCGCCAAGCTACAGCCCAACCTCGCCATCTTACTCCCCAACTTCGCCAAGTTACAGTCCTACGTCGCCGTCGTACTCGCCTACGTCGCCGTCGTACTCTCCAACTTCGCCAAGTTACTCCCCTACATCCCCATCCTACTCACCAACATCTCCTAGCTACTCGCCAACGTCGCCTAGCTACTCTCCAACCTCCCCGAGCTACTCCCCAACCTCCCCAAGCTACTCCCCTAAGTCTCCGTCCTACTCTCCAAAAGACGGCGACGAACATAAAGACTAAGCTGCGTGCTGTGCTACGAGCTTCTAAGTATCAATATAATAAAAAAATGTTAGTTACAAATAAACAGTGTAGCAGAATAGTAGTCGCAATACTTAGGCAGTTTCAGAGCTACAAAGGGCTGCTCTGCTCTGAAATAACATAGTAAGTACTAAAGTAAGTATTGACCGTGACGCTAATCCCAACTATGGCCCAGCAACTGCCAAACATATTTCCAACATCTTGGTATGTCAAGGGCTACAAAGTCTTGCGACTATGTATCATTACGGGTGCCACACGACTGGAAGACTCGTGGTCTGTGACTAGAAAGTACTCGAAAGTGAACAGAGCGCAGCATCCCACTTCGCGGTCTGCTGTTCTAATGCTCTAACCCTTTCTCGTAATAAGTCCCTTGAACATATCGAACGAGTTCCCATCCGGCAAGAGTTCAAGCGTCTTCCCCGTCGGGTTGTTCTGCCGGTCGAGCTCCTCCACCACCAACAACCCCCAGTTTCCAGAGATCCCCAGAATACGCGCCTTAGTATTATTGAGCGAGCCAAGCGTCACAATTTGCCCAGAATGAAGCCAGTACTGGTAATACTTGGACAAGAGCGGGGTAAACCCGGCGCTCTTGAACAGGCCGATGAGTCCCTCGAAGCTCTGCGAGAACTTTGCAGCAATTCCCTCGATGGTGAGCAACGGCAACGGATCCTGGTGGCGCTGGGCGCGGAGCTCGTTGAGCTTATTGACGACCAAGTTCAACGAGGTCGTCGGGTTCCCGTTGGACACGTTCAATCCACAGCCAACGACGCAGACATAGTGCCCGTCCTGCACCTGGGTGTTGATGAGCAAGCCTCCGACCTTGGCATAGACGGGGTCAATCTCGTAAACATACTCCATAGGCCCGGTCTTGCCCAAGTATTCTGGCTTCAAGAGGTAAACATCGTTGGGCCACTTCAAGCGGATGGGCATCTCGCTGTAGCCCTGTTCTTCGGCTCCGCCATAGTTGAGTACCGCCTCGATCATCGCCATCGACGCAAGATATTGCACAAAAACAACGGGCGCGTACTTGGACTGCTCGATGCTTAAGCGGACGACAGTAGAAATCGCCAAGTTGCCGGTGGGAGTAATCCAGACATTCCCACCTCTTCCTCTGCCTGTCACCTGGGTGGTGCCAACCGCGGTGAACCCATCAGGGAGACACAGAAGCACGTCATAATTCTGCTCGAGCAAACTGTTGGTAGACGTGAGTACTTCACCGTAGAGCAAGGTTTTGCCATACGTGTCGGTGCTTGTAAGATACGAGTAGAAGCTGCGGAAATTGAAGTATGGCGTCGCTTTGGCGTCGGGCAACGCGCCGTTCTCGTATGCGACGAGCTCCTTGACCGCGGTTTCGGGGTCTTCGTAGTCTTCGTGCACCGAGACAAGTCCGCTATCGCTGCCCGTAGTTGTAGTGTGCAACCGGAACTTGTCCTTGGCAGCTTGAAGTATTCCGTCTGAATTTGTCACTCTGGCCTCGATCTTCTCAACAATATCTTTGACCGACCTGGTGTCTTTTGAGGTGAGAAGCAACGGCGTAAGCTTCGGGGCTGCCAACGCATTGCTCTCATTGACCCGCATGCCCATCTTCACAAGGCACTGCTTCAAGAAGTAGTCTCTGCTGACAGCACCATCTTCGAGCGCGTCCACAAGCCCTTCCTGTCTGTCTGGAGCATTGGTGTAGCGCAACAAGACTGGGTCAAACTCACAGTGGGGGCCAAAGAGTATAGCCGAGCCGTCACCGACTTTGCAGTACACGACCGCAGCTTTGCTCTCATTTTCAACGTCTAGCTGCTCAACATAGCGGGACAAAACCTCAACATTGTCATATTTGTCGGCATCAACAAAGGTGGGACCGCCATGGTAGTGTGTCACAAACTCGGCAAACGGCTTGTTTTCGGCCAAACCATCTTCGATTGTGCAGTGCACCGCCCTCTCGCCCTGGTGCGTGCCGTACTTGAACCCTTTGTAAGCAGCTCCCCTCGCGGTGCCAGGAAATAAGCCTAATTCGCGGGAGCCAGTGACCTCAATACTGCTGCCCACCTCGAACTCTAGCCGGCTCGACCCGAAGTATGCACCGGCGCAGAAACCCATATAGTTCCCGCCTCCCTTAATGAACTTCTTGATGATGCGCGAGCCTTCGCCGTTGAGCTGCTGGCAGTAGGGGAGGTCTGCGCCGCCTGGAACAACAAGGAGAGACGTCTTAGGTGCCCAGGGCTCCTTGAGCAAAACATTGGCATCGACACTGACAACTGCGTAGTAGGGCGAGAGGTACCGGCGGAGACTGTGAAGGCAGTGCTTAACCGACTCCGCGGTGGTTCCCGGCCCGGAGTAGACTAGGACGTTCATATTTGTGATAGTAGCAGTTTGCAGGAGGTGCGTAGTGGATTGATTGAGAGCGGCTGAGAAAGAGCGAGTGAATGAGAGTAAGACTTTCCTTGTTGTGTGGCTCTTTGCCTTGATGTAGTGATGAAAAATGTTGGAAATATGCACTGCAATGTTGGACGTTCAGTCATTTGCGATGGGTTGAGTCAAGCGCCGCCGCGCGGTGCGTCGCCATGCGTCTCAACGCATCGCCATGCGTCCTGTCTGTGAATCATGAACAGTCGCAACACTTTCGATTACAAGTATTTGTCGAACCGTCAAACGCTTTGGTTGTGCCTATTGTATTATTGCACACGCTTTCAGTGCCGCACCTCTAGACGTTTATAATAGCTTCCAAGAGTTTTGTCTGAAAGCCATGGCCAAGCCACAGTCCCAAGCGCCAGCGACCTTAGAGCCTCCGCCCTTGGAGCCATCGACTAACGGGAGCCCCAGTCCCCTCACCGAGTCCACTACCTCGCCACTAGAGCAGCCCTCCCTGTACCCACTCTACCCACCAGCCAAGGCCACTCCACACCCCCAGGTCAGAAACAAGGTGCTCCGCAAGACCTCGCTCTACGGCGGCAGTCTCAATGCCGTGGTGAACCACATGGAGGAGTCTTTGATCCGATGGAGACCGACGGAGTCCCAGCATGGGGCGGCCAACGTCTTGGCAGGTGCTCATGTTTACGACAGATATGCTGCGCACTATGATGAGGAGCAGGCGGGGCATGGCGGTGCGGTTCAAAGTGGGCCGTTTGCCGTTGATCAGAGTCAAGCGGCTGCTACCTGTGAGGGGCCTACCTGTTCTACTAGCCCTTTGTCACACGCCGTTATCAGCTATCCGTTTCAGGCACATCTAACCACCCTCTCGAGACAAAGCAATCTATACTTTCCATCTGCCAACAAGAGTCCTGCTCTGAGCCCTGCTCTGAGCCCTGCTGCGGCCCTTGCCGAAGCCGACTTCAACTGCGACCAGATCGAGGCCGAGATGGAACGATATAACACCCCGAGAACCTCAAGATGTGACACCCACGGTACGTCGGTCTGCAACACACAGGACACAATTCGGTACACCCCAAGATCTAGCCCCACAAGACACTCGCCAACAGGACGACCTACAGCGTACAACACCCAGGGCACCGCTAGATACACGCCCCGAGCAAGCCCCACCAGATCAGCTACAAATCGTGAGTCATTGTTAATATTTGTCATTCTGATGAATCCATGCTGAGGCAGAGCCTTTTGTCATGCCTCTTGCCTCTTGGCATGCCTCTGACCACTACTAACACCAGACACCCCTCGCTTAACTCCCGTCCCCGCCATACCGCTCACCGAGAAGGACATTGCGGCCATTTTCCCCGGGAGCTATGCCGTCCGGACAGAGACCCCGTGGTGGTCGCGCTTCCTGGCGTCCATCAGTCCGTGTGCTTAGTAAATAGGACTGTGAGCCGACGATAGTATGGCTTGTAGAAGAGATGCGATCCGGGGTAGTGTAGCTGAGATGTGCAGCGGCATAAGTAGTGCCATAGGCAGCGGCATAGGCAATGCCATATAGACACATAAGGTGTTTCAAGAACTTTCAGTAAGCAAAGTCCAATACATATTGACTAGCAAGCACTGTCTAGTAAGCACTGTCTAGTAAGCACTGTCTAGTAAGCACTGTCTAGTAAGCACTGTCTAGTAAGCACTGTCTAGTAAGCACTGTCTAGTAAGCACTGTCTAGTAAACACTGTCGCACTGCTTCGGTGCGCGCTATCTAATGCAATTCGCACCATTCAACTGAGCACCATCTCGCTTCGCTCGACGATGCCCTAATGCAATTCGCACTATTCAACCAAGCACCATCTCGCTTCGCTCGACGGTGCTTGGTTGACCACGCACCACCTCGTAGAGCACTGTCTCGCTTCGCTCGACAGTGCTCTACTCAATCAAACATCGAATCCACAGACGCACCGGTGTACAACTTGATCTGCTCCCGCGTCGCCGGCAACACCTTGCACTTGACCAACTTCTCGCCCTTCATCCGCTCGTACGCCTGGAATCTGTGACACCCCCCAAACGCAAAAAAGTACTCCTTCCCGTTCTCCTTGACTCTCAACACGTCGATCGGCGGAAGCTCGCCATTGAGCTCGGCCGCGTCCTCAAGCGTGCACGTCTTGGAGGCCGCTGGCACCCCATTCATCGTCAGCACCATGGCGTCGATCTTCTGGGTGTCGAGAACGGGGGCAATTGGCCGCCGGATCTGCTCGAGCGGGATGTAGTCGATCTTCTTAAAGAGGCCGGATTGGATGGACATGGTGACGCTGTGAATAGTACCGTTAACCAAGCAAAGCTGTGAGGAGTGTATTATCGGAACCCTTGGTTATTGGTGAGTGCTCCTTTCTTTGGTTTGCTGCTCGGTGCAAGGGCCCGCTTTATATGGTTGCCGGGTGCGGGTTATCTGTCGGTGAACATTGCTTACAAACTGCGCGCTGCTGATTAAGTCCGTGCATTCTAGAACGGGTCCATCGAGGCTCCATCGAGGTTTTATCGCCGACGGTTTTTGCATACAAAATACATGTCAAAGGTCAAAATTTCAACACTGAAAAAGCATCTTTCATTCACTCTAAAGCCAAAAATTGGTTGTTTTCGGCGCCTTAATTCTATTTTTGTTTGAAATCCACCTCGGGCGGAAATCAAGTAGGTCTCGATCGCAGGTCTGAGGGTCTTGACAGTTCACAAGTGAGTAGTCAAAATTCATAGTCAAAACTCATTGCCAATCTCGTAATATAAAAAAATTAACTTTTCTTTTCGAATTTTAGACATCGCCCGACGTAGTCTATGAAACAGTCTAACTTCTCCGGCATTTAGTGGGGTATTGCCACCTGCCTATATATATATGCATGGTCACCATCAGTGAGATCCATCGCCTGGCCAACATGCTAAAGCCATCTTCATGTGTGCGGCCGCTTTGCTGTGTGTCAAGAAATATAGAAGTGTCACGCTTGGCAAAAGCAACAACCACCGCTTATGTGGCATTAGCACCGCCGGTCTAGCACACCTGAGTTTGCTTCTAGCACATTGGCATCGCTTTGGTATTGCTTTGGCATCCCTTTGCATCGCTTTCGCATTGCCATGTCCAGCCCAACCGCGCTTGTTTGCTGCTTAGTCACGCAGCGCCCTGGCTTCACCAGTGCACTGCTACAATGTATACAAGAACAACCAATACAACCCAATGGCAATCCCACCCATCAAGACACAGTCGACAAAAATCGCACTCAAGGACCGAATAACGAGCGCCCGGAAGTCCAGCAGGGCATGCTGCAGCGGGTTCTGCGGCCGCTGCCGGCGTCTGTAGTTGCGGATCGGCTCCTCGACGTCGTCGTCGATCGAGATACTAAACGTCTCCATCGGAACGTTCTGGGAGACAGGGGCGTAGGGGGAAACCACTTCCTTCTGTTTGAAAAGGTTGATCAACCTGGAAAACCGCCCCTCGCCACCTGCTGCGGGCCTCAGATATCCATAGTAGGGCTTCACCTTGACGGTGCAAAGGACATTAATTATGATGACCAACCCGCTGAAAACCGCGGTCGCAGCGTATGCCACAATGTCCTTGTACGGCTCGGGGAGATAGCAGATTGTAGTGCTGAGCTTCACCTTGTCCTTATCAAAGGGCATGTTCTCTTCATTCATGTCTACCATGCTGAGAAGCTGCACAGCCGGGTACTGGATGCCCATTGTCATAGACACGGACTTGACAGTTATTTCGGTGACCTTCTTCCCACTCACATCATGCTCATAGACACAGTAGTCGTGGTCGTCGCCTGAGAAGATGAGATCTGGGTCGGTTTTTCGGAGCACCTCCTCCGAGATTTCAGGGTCCAACACCGTCTGATACTGGTACCCTGCCACCACCGGAAAGCTGCTCAGCTCGCGCAATTGCCCGCAAGGAGCATCTTTAGGTCTATACAACGGGACATGAGTGAGCAATACCCGCTGCTTGTCTTTGGGCATCTTTGCGACCTGGTCCAACACTTTCCGGGGTTTGTCATAGATGCGGCTGTTCTCAGTGTTGGAAAGAGCCAAGGTATTGATTGGCACAAACAAGGTGTTGAAAATCTCGTACGGCTTTGGGTCGCCAAACAGCTTCTCAAAGCGGTTCATTGCATGCTCCGTGACCCCGTTCTTCCAGCCAATGTCGTGGTTTCCGGGGAGCAGAGTGACAAAGTGGGAGGGCAGAAGGCGGTTGTAGTTCTTAAAAATCCTGCCAAACCTCTCCATTTGGCTCGCGTAGTACTCGTCTGACGAAGACCGCCCGTTGTCCTGGTAGTCCCCAAGAAAGATTATGGAGTCCGGCCCCAAAAGCTTGCTAAGATGCTTGAAGTTGCGCCGCATGTACTCGTCGCTTGTGTGCTGTGTGATCCTGAGGCCCAAGGGGTGGTAGTGCGGGTACGTGTGGTTGTCGACAAGCTGCGGGTCGGCCACTAGTAGTATGTTGTGGTGCTTGCTGGATTTCTGGAGGTCCTGGTGTTAGTAAGTGGGAAATCGAGAGAATCGCAGACATGGTCAGCCTAGGCATTGACATCTTACTCCAGCCCCCCGCTGGCAGAGCCAGTGGGAGGCGTAACCAGTGGAAGGAATAACCAGTGGAAGGAATAACCAGTGGGAGACATAACCAGTGAGAAACATAACCAGTGAGAGACATAACCAGTGGGAGACTGCTTTTGCGATAGTCATAATTTTTGTATAATTGTTCCGCCCACTGACTTCGCCAGTGGGACTGCCTCACATACCGCATTCCAACTGGGCCAGTCGCAGTACTGCACATAGCTGCTGGGCTGGCGTCGCTGGTAATAATAATACACCGCAAACCAGCAAACCGTTAGCACCACAAGGTGCCACCGGGCAGACCGGGTCAAGAGCTTAGAGTTGACCATGGGTAGGGCCTGTTGTGGTTGTGTGGGGTTGTGTAGTTGGGTACGTGTATGGTACGGGCGGAAAAACGAGTGCACTGGAGTCATGCATGATCTGAAATCTCTACTGCACATTGTACTGACCCGCCATGGAACGTTCAAGCTCCCCTCTGAATACACCTCCGATAGTGCTGGTTGAGATCTCCAAGGAGACCCTTGAGTTCCTACTCACTGACGAGAGCACCGCCAAGGGTCAGCGCAAAAAGAACAAGGCGGTCGCCAAGTTTGTGGTCGAGGACACCCATCTTGAGAAGGAGTGTCTCTGGGAGATTGCAAGCAAACGCAGCAGTAAGAGTAAGAAGAAAGAAACGAAACGGCAAAAAGCGCCTGTTCCTGACGAGGTCAGCATTCTTACTGAGATGTTTTTGAGTATCGACTTGGTGGAGGACAGTGGCGATGAGAGTGTGGAGATTGCGGACGTGCTGTCGGCTATCAGCAGGCAACGGCCCAAGAACAACCACGGCGCAAACTATGCCAAGAAGAAGTTTGAGCAGAAAATTGAGCGGGGGAGGCGGGAGCAGGACAAGCAGAGTTCTACTGAGAAGAGGACTTCTAGTTCCCAGCTGAGGAGAGGGCAGAGCGAGCCTGTCAAAGAGAAGGACTTGGCGGGGCCGAAAAAGTTGAAGGAGAAGTCCAAGGGGACGCCGAGAGGGGGCAATGCGAACGGGCAGGGGCAGAGCCAGAGTGGTAAGAGCGATGCGAGTAAACCTCGAGGCCCTTCTGAAAAAAGCACCCGGTCCAAGGGAGGAAGAAACAATGACAAGAGAAGCAATGGCGACAAGGGCGGAGGTGCTGCTGCGGAGCCGAAATCGAAGCCGAAGCCGAAGAGAAAGGAGAAGCAGGGCCAGGCAAGGGCAAGTGAGATTCCGGAGTATTAGCAGAGCGCAGGCGAGCGTGAGCAGTACGTTGGCGGAGCCAATGTGCTGCGACTGTACACTTGAGACTGTACACTTGAGACTATAATCTATAAACTGTGTTAAGGCAGCGCTGAAGACCCTTAATTGCTTCTAGACACTGCTCTAGACACTGCTCTAGACACTGCTTCTTCATACGGTCATACGCAGCAGCACTGCTCGCTTTGCTTGCAGGCTACTGCTTGCTTCAACCACTACTCATGGCCATTGACTATATTCAAAGCCGAACCGCTGTGTCCCAGACAAGGGCTTGCCTGTCGTCATAGTAGTAATTGCTTGCTTGCTGTCATAGTATGAAGACTGGCATGGCATACTGTCATGTCAGTGTGCTATTGCCAGGGCACACCGCTGGTGTGCATATCCCACTGCTACATCACACGCTACATCATACGCTACATCTTTCGCCACCTCATATGCTAAGCACCCCACGTTTTTGTTTTGCAAACCATTACATATAAACCAAATAGGGCATCTCACTACAATAAAAAACATAAATTGCATCTCCCACTACGTACTGCTGTCTTGGAACCAGGGCTGAACACTTGCGTGGCTTAGGCCCTCGGCAGCACAGGGCACACAACCACATGCCTACAGATGACAGATGGAGGAATGAAGGAAGGTGCACAGTCCACCGATCACCACTTGCGACGAACACACAATGGCCGGTCTTGACATCTCGATGCTCAAGCATCTTGTGAACGTCGAGAACCTTAAGGAGGACGCCAAGAGCCGCAACTTCAGTGTCTACGGGAAATGGTTGGGCATCCTCTCGGTGATTCTCTCGTTGGCGTTGGGCATCAGCAACATCTTCCGCCTCGACCTTATTATCATCTTCTCGATCATTGCGATTGTCGAGGGCTTGCTCATCTTGCTTGTTGAGATTCCGTTCTTGCTCAAGATCTGCCCCTTCACCGGGAACTTCACCGAGATCATGGCGAAGTTCAACAACCACTGGCCGCGCGTGGGCTTCTACGCGCTCTTGGCAGTGGTGCAGTGGCTCTCGCTCATCATCAAGGCAACCTCCTTGATTGCGCTTGCGGTGTTGTGGACTTTCTGTGCGGTGTTCTACGCGCTCTCGGCGTTTGCCCACCAGGATTTCCACAACTCCCAGAGTGCGCCGGGGGCCGCTGCCGCCACTGACATTCCGCCGAGTGCTATTAGACAGATTTTGTAACCGAGCGAGCACTGGCGAGCGTCAGCGAGCAGTGCGATCTACTCAAGCTTTTGTCTTTGCCAGTCTGCTCTCAAGCTCCTTGTGTCTTTGCAGCATCCTGGCTTTGCCAGTCTGCTGCTTCCCTGCTTGATATTGATATTGCTGATATGAGATTTAGAGATTTATGCTAGTGTTTGCCAGAATCCAGGGTGGCCATGGAGCTGCAATGGCCATTGGTATATGGTGAATCAAAAGTTGAAAAAATGTTGTAGAACGGGGCTGAAACTCGCACTGGCGAGCATCAGCGAGACAGTGCAATCAGCTCAGGCTCTTAATGTTCTATTCAAGCTCTTAATGTCCGCACTACTTCTGCTGCGAAAGCTGAAGCTCTAAGTGTTCGCATTATTCGCTGCAACCAACTGAGTCGCGCGTCCAATTGAGTCGCTTTTGTACATAGGCTTCTACCGTATTTCTTGCCACAATGTCGGAGCGTAAAAGTGTTCAGCATTTTTTAGCACACCAACATTAAAGATGTACCTATCCAGCACACTGACTGCGTCAGTGCACTGCTGCTGCGGGCATCGGAAATTCAATTTCACGCATCGCAGTTGCAGTTGCAGTTGCAGTTGGACGTTTCGCAGCCGAGTAGAACTCGTGTACCTCGAATATCTCTTGGAAAATAGAAACTTCTTGGAATAAATTAGAAATTTTTTTGAATCGTGGAGATTAGGATTGAAACTGTGGAATACCAAGAGACCTTAGTATCATGTCTGACAGTCCTGGTCATGGGGTGGAACAATTGGACGATCTGCCAGGGGACTGCCAAAAAGATATGGCCCTAGACATTGATCCGACGACACACCAAGAGTTGAATGGGGAACCTCAACAAGGTCCGAAAGAGGAGCCCACTCCGAGGCATGACGCGGCCCTAGGGGAGAGCCTGACGTCCTTTGGTCTCCCGCTGTTCTGGGGCTCTGGGCAAGTCCAAACACCTACCGGCAGTTCAGTGGAAACAGTCGAGACGTCATTGATGGCACAGCAGCACGCGTTCTACATTGCCAAAAAGACGCAGTTGCAGTCGTTTCTCAATGACCTTTCCGCCGGATTCTCGTTGCGCTTTGCGTTCCAGCGGTTCCAGTACCTCAGTGCCCCGCGCTTACTGAGTCTCAAGAAGCTTGCCACGGACCAGTACTACAGAATAGCCCCCGCCGAGAGCAGCGATGACTTTGGTGGCGAGGGCCTCAATCAGCTTCCCAGCGGCTTTGACCCCGTCGTTCAGCCCCAGGTCCCCCCCTTGATCGACGAGATGATCTACCCGCGGCAGCATAAAAAGAGGGCCGTGAAGACGAAGAAGAACAGACTAGCGAGCCTTGTTTTGCTGGACAGAGAGGGTTTGCTGGATATAGACAGCGTGCTAGACAGTGATATGGAGAGGGAGGACAGGAAGATGTTTGAGCAGTACAGAGAGTACGTGGAAGTCAGCGAGGAGCAGCTACAAGATGCGGCCGAGTTGCGCAGGCTCATTCTACGGATCAGAAAAATCGATGAGTTGAGCGACCGGCAGCAGCTGAAGTTGGTACAGAGATTGATGGGGGGTAAGCAGAGGGAGCGGGGGTTGGTTTTTGAGGAGGATACTGAGATGGCGGTGGCTGTGCAAGATGAGAGTGATGCTGCGCCAGAGAGGGTGCCTGTTGACTTGAAGTCTTTCCACGATGCCAGCCACACCGTTCTTGGATGCAAGCACTACATGCGGAGCTGCCAGTTGCAGTGCAGCACGTGCCTCAAGTACTACCCCTGCCGCACCTGCCACGATCTTGCAGAACCGACACATGAGATAGTGAGCAGTGCGGTGACGAAAGTATGCTGCATGGAATGTGGCACGGTGCAGGCTCCGAGCGAGGAATGTGTTGAGTGTGAGACTGTCTTCGGGGAGTACTACTGCGAGAAGTGTCGCCTTTACGACTCAGACCCGAACAAGAACATCTACCACTGCGACGATTGCGGGATATGCAGATTGGGGCTTGGCTTAGGGATAGACTATTACCACTGTGACGGCTGCAACGCCTGTATTTCAGTACTTTTGGAAAACGACCACAAGTGCATTGAGGACCGCACCAAGTGCGACTGTCCGATCTGCGGCGACTACATGTTCACCAGCAAGAAGAAAGTGGTAGTGATGCCGTGCGGCCACGCAATCCACCAGCACTGCTACAGTGAGTATGTCAAGGACTACTACAAGTGCCCCCTCTGTCTGCGGACGGTGCTCAACATGGCCGCGAGATTCAGAGAGATCGACCACGAGATCGAGGTCCAGCCCATGCCGGAGCCCTACGATGCCTGGAAGTGTGTGGTGAACTGCAACGACTGCAACACCAAGCTGATGTGCCGGTACCACATTCTTGGGCTCAAGTGCCAGATTTGTCAGAGCTATAATACTGCCCAGGTCCGACTAATAAAGCCGACGAGAGAGGATAGCGGGGTTCTTTCCGACGAAGGCGGGCTCACCAACACAGAGTTTGACGAGGACGAGGACGACTTCACCACCGATGACTATACCCGGTTGATGCACGGAAACTCGTCGCAGAATGATTTGCTAACCTCCTTCTTCAATGACAACTCTGAGGCGTCTGATGAGAAGAGAGAGGTGTCGCTGTTCACTGCTCCCCTGATGTCCAATGCTTTCACCAACAACATCCGTAGCATGATCAATCTGGCGACCACCCTGACTAACAACTACTACAACGAGTTTGTGCAGTCCACGATGGATCAGGTTGAGGCGAACGAAGAGGAGGCGTACAAAGAAGGCGACATGATCAACTTTGCGAAGCTCAATGAGAGGTTGCCTAGTTTTCTAACTGGGAAAGGTGATGAATTGAGAGAGGATGTAAGTGATGATGTCGACGAGTTGGTGCCGATGCCGTCGTTGAAGGATGTTTTGAAGAAGTGGGCGAATTCGACGGTCGGGTTTTCCGACAGCGAAGATGATGAGGATGATTAGCCGCACCTTGGCGAGACAGTGGCGAGCGTTAGCGAGACGCTGCGGTGTAATAGGTGTTTAACTGTAATCGGTGTTGTCTAACTGTTATCAAGTGTTGTCTAATGCCGCGTGTTGCCAGGCTTTGCCAGCAGCCTCAGCACACCTATTTCTTATTCACTTTGAATCTTTTACATGGGTAAAATAGCAAAGGTAATGCATACATTGGGTAATCTTAGACAACCGTAGCTAAACTCGTGCTCTTGTCATGTGGACTGGTGGACCTAACAGCGTCACCCATTGTACTGTAACGTATCACTGGCATCAGAGTGATACCCCGACTCGGCTCCTTTAGTGATTTGCACGGCTTTCGGCTGCTCCGCCAGTGCACTGCTTGCACTCGCCGGCGCTTGGCCGCCCCGCAATGGCTTCACAATCCTCAAGTTCAACCCCCGCTTACTTGCTGTGATCTCCGGCGACTCCCTCAACGCTCCCACACCGACGTCCTCTGCCTCCTCACTGAACCCTCTTAGATGAAGCTGCTGGCTAAACCGCGGCGACAAGCCGAGCGCCTCGGCACTGCCGTCGCTGCTGCCCAACCGCTTCACGTCGGCCAATCTGTCCCTCAAAAAACTTAGCTTCTCCTCAAAGTTGGTGCTCTCCCGCTGGACCTGCCCCTGATGCTCCTTCACCATCTGCTCAAGCGCCCTGATGCGGTGATTCCGGGTCTCGGCAATCTTGCGGGTCGCCGCGATCTCGCGCTTGAGCACCGTGTTCTGGAGCACCATGTCCTCCAACTTCGCACTGAACTGGTCGAGAGTCTGCTCGAGCGCCGCAAGTCGCAGCTTCTCGTGGCGGCCGAGGCCCAGCGATTGCAAGCGGGAGCGGAGCAGCTCCACCTCGATATCCAAACGAGCGCATTTCGTAGTCTTGTCCTTGATATCGTTGATCAACGAGGCGTTGGCGTGGCGCTCAATTTCAAGCTGGGAGCGTAGCTCGGAGACTTCCAGCGGATTGGCAAGACCGTCACCTTGTAATGAACTGCCGTTCATGTCGCTGCTGAGAGTAGTATCTACCGTTGCTTTAGGCACCTCGCCCCGCCTCCACTGCTCCAACTCTGCAACCAACCGCCGCACATACTCGTCCTGCTGCTGCCGCTGCTGCTGCAACTTCCCCACCATCCGCTTGAGCTCCTCCGGCGACACCTCGGTGTTAACATGTGCTCTGTTCTTGATTCGCTTGGCGCGGGCCCCAAATCGGAGGGTCGACAAGGTCTCGGAGACGTCAGACGCGTCCAGCGAGCAGTTCACTATCAAGCTAGTGCGGGAGTTGCCTCCCAACGACTCCTGTAAGATTCTAGTGAGCTTAGAGTCTCTGTACGGTACGTGCTGCGAAGAACCATCGGTGAGGGCGTAGATGACGTTTCCTAGTGCGCTGAGCGAACTGTTGATTTTTTTGGCTTCTTGCAATGTTTGACCGCGAGCGCCCGTCTTCGCGACCTTCTCACTCCCGGCGAGGTCCACGAGAAACAAGGTCCCCCTCTTGAGGCTCCCCGTCTCAACGTGCTTCTGAGTAATAGTGATCTGAAAAATCGCATGCGATCTGGACGACTCCTCGTTCATGGCAGTGGACGCAATGGCTCTGTTCTCGGAGCCCTGCTTCATAATGACGTGGAGCTCGTCTTGGGAAGTCACATACACGGTCTTGAGTCCCTTGACGTGGACACCACTGGCCCTGTCTTCATGTATGCTTAGCTGGGTGTTTGAGTCTGACAACAAGTCCCGGATTTTCTCCAAGTATATCTCCATATAGGATACCCCCACGGTGTACTCGATGTCGTAGGAACTGAGCATGATGAAGTCGAAAATCGTATTTGCTATCCGGGGAATGAGCCCTCTTTTGTCCGGGTCCTCAAGATCGTCTCCCATCATGGTGTACGTCTTCCCCGACCCCGTCTGGCCATATGCTAGGATGGTGCCGTTGTATCCCTCAAAGACGTCGCTCACCGTCTCGTTGATGGAGTAATTGAACACCTGCTGCTGGGTAGTTTCGGGGGAGAAGATTCGATCGAATGTGAAGAGCGATTGAGAAGGGCCATAGGAGATCGATGTTTCGCTCTGGAAGTCAATGTGTTTGGCAGGAGACTGCGAAGGCCTGAACCGGGCAATGACCTTGATTCCGTTGGAGTCGGAGGCCATGTTGAAGGACTGCCGCCTCTCGGCGATGGCCAGCCTATTAGGTGAGGGGCTCAAACCCTGTTTTCCCGGACTGTTGCTTGGCGACTTGGGGCTTTGCAAGAGTGAGTTTCGTTTGCTCTGGGCGGGACTGTTCACACCCTTCGGTATGCTCTCCGCTACTGAGTATCTCTGCTTCGGGGTCCCAAACTGCTGTTTGAAACCTGAGCTTCTAGTGGTATTTGGAGACGACCTCGGCATAATCCCAATGTTCCCCGTGCTCATCCGCTTGTCAGAGTTTCGTTTGAAGCCGTCCTTTGGGAATATCTGGCCCCCGGTGTAGTCGAGTGAGTCGCGCTTCGACATTGGGACGCGTCAAGAAAGGGTTGCTCTTTTTCTATAGAGATAATCTAGGAAGCAAGATAAAAACAACAGCCCAAGTGTTGAAATTTTCTGCCTTCAGTTTGTCTCGCCCTGCCTTAGACTCAGGAAAGCGGGTCAAAGCGACGGATCGTGATCGTGATCTGTTTTTCTGCGCGCAGAATTCGTGGGGAAGCAGTAGGCAGTGCATTGGCGAAGCCAATGTACTGCGGCGGTGTTGTAATGCAATGCTCCGCCAATGTGCTGCGTGTTGTAGTAATATATCAGAATTCCGTGATAACGCGGAGTTTTGCGAAGCCAATGTGCTGCGGTATTGAAGTAATACATTAAAACTCCGTGCTAAACGCGGAGTGTCTGCGAAGCCAATGTGCTGCGGGATCGCAGTAATATTATGTAGTAATATATTAGAACTCCGCGCTAAACGCTGCCTCGCTGCGCTCGACAGGCTTAGCTTGGCAAGTTGGCAAGCACTGTTTTCTACAAACAACTCCTTCTTGTTTATTCCTCTTCTGACATACACAGCTTGTACCTTATAGCTTGTACCTTATAGCTCGTACCTTATAGCTCGTACCCTCTCATAGCTCGCACCTTCTTATTTGATGAGCTACGCACTGAACACTGCTTAGGCAAGGTAAGTGACAACTACCACATACATGACAACTCTGCCTCGCTTCACCAGTGACTAACAACAGACTCTGCCTCACCTCGCCAGTGTCTAACAACAGACTCCGTGCTAAACGCTGCCTCGCTGCGTTCGACAGGCTTAGCTTAGCTTCGTTAGTGACTAACAACACTCCGCGCTAAACGCTGCCTCGCTGTGCTCGGCAGGCTTAGCTTGGCTTATCTGCGCTCGGCAGGCTTAGCTTAGCTAATCTCGAAGGTGTAAAGAACAAACGGCTCGTAATCCGGGTCAACCAACGACGCGTACTGCGCCAACGACCCGTCCTGCACAACCTTGCCCTTCTTGTCCTTCGAAAACGCATTCCCCCCAAGGTAGCCAAACTCCTTGACCAACTCCGCCTTCGCCTTGTTGACCAACTTCTCGCCCTCGGAGCCCCGGCCGGCCCGCAAAAAAAAAGTCTGGAAAGTCGGAGGGAGCCCGTACCGGAGAACGCTCTCGACAAACACACGCAACGCCTTGATGTGGACAAGAGCGGCAACGATGTCCTGGTACGACGTTCTCGCAAGCCGGGTGAGCTCACCCCGCAACTGCTGCTCCTGGCGCGACGCCAGCGAGTACTCCTGCTTGAGGCTGTCGACAAGCTCCTGCGAGTAGTTGAACTCGCGCGGCAAGAACTTGTGCTCGCGGCACTTGGTCAAGAACTGCGGCACGTACTTCTTGAACAAGGTCACGTTGTACAACACGTAGTCCGCGTCCTGGTGGATCGCGTGGCTCGAGCGCGGCACCACGTACTCGGTGAGGGTCTCGTACAGCGCCAACCAGTCCTTCTCCAACGACTTCGGGACCACCACGAGCACCGTCTGGAGGTGCTCGGAGTCCAACACAAAGTCCTGGGGGCCCACAATGTCGTGGAGCGACACCACCAGAAGGTCGCCGTTCTGCTTGCGGTTGGCCGCCAGGAGGTTCGACTTGGCGTTGTTGTACGAGCTGTAGAGATTGCGCAAGTCGCCGTCAAGGTCGTACGCTTCGTCGCTGATCACCTGCACAAGCTCCTGGATCAGCTTGCTCTCGTAGCGGTACTTGTTGCTGTTCCACTGGAAGCTCTCGACATACTCCACCGCCGACTTGTCCCCGTCGATTTTCTTTGCCGACGCAATGAGCGCGGCGTTCCCGTCGTAGATCGAGCCAAAGATGTCGTCGATCTTTGTTAAAAAACCGCCAATGGTATTGTCCACCTTCTCTAGCGTCTCGCTTTGCTCCACAAGCAAGTCCAACGTTCCGATCTTGAACTGGGGGATTGCAAACTTCAGCACCGCGGCCTTGCCGCCCACGAGAGTCTTCTCGAGGTAGCCCGGCAACAGCTCGTAGTTGCTGGGGGACGCGTTTGCGGGGAGAGAGAGAATCAAGTACCGTGCCCCGTCCATGCTGTGTTATCAGTGGCTGGCCAGAGGCAGCCGTGGAATCTGAGTCTCTGGGCTTGTCAACGAGCGGGTAACCTGGAGATAGCGCGGGTCATGTGATGAGCAGTGCACTGGCGGAGAGCAGTGCACTGGCGAAGCCGGTGTGCTGCGGTTTAGCATAATATATACATTTTTCATCCATTAGTGTTTTGAAAGGCGTAGGTTTTTAGGTTTGTTTTGTCTTTTTCGACCTTCGATTAATGGCGGCGAGTCGTGATGTTGGGTGCTTCTCGAAACTACAGGCGTTAAGATACAATCTATATTTTATGCGGGACTTTTGTGGACTCGGTTTGTTGTGGAGTGGTTGTGGAAATGAACTTTTGGCAAGCTTTTGGCTTTTGGCAGGCTTTCGGCTTTGGCTTTTATTGTATGGGCGACGCTTGTGGCGCTGCCATTGGGACCAACAACCCTAGATTTTGGACGTAGAGACAAAGATGCGCTTCTGGAGTGAGCTGACCAATTACTCACACTATAAAGAATTTGCTTGAAAGACATTGGCAAATTGAAAGGCATTTCCTCGATGTTGTTGCTTTGCCGGCTCGTTGTAGCACATTGGAGGGGCGATGGTGCCTGAGAGTACTGAGCAGTAGTCACTGTCAATGCCGGCGTGCGATCGAGGTGCTTGGCTTTTGTTCGTTGTGCGAGTACAGCAGTTAGGAAAAGCAATTCTTTAGGCGGAGCTGGTTACACCGCAGTGTCTCGCTAACGCTCGCCGCTGCTAGAGTTGATAACACCGCAGTGTCTCGCTAACGCTCGCCACTGCTAATACACTGCTCGCCATTCTTCAACCCGAGCACGTACCGCACGTCGGTGACAAACCGCATCAGGTTCAACAAGGGCAAGAGCAGTAACAACTCGGTGTCAGTCGGGTCGTCGATCCAGCCCTCGATGTCAATGGCGTTCTCATAGTTCAAGGAGTAGCTGATCGGCGAGTTGTCAACAAGAATGACTTTCGAAAGGTCGATGCCTAGCACAGAGAGATCCTTGATGTAGCCCGCGCCTTTGCGTAGCGTGCAATGGCTGCGGTAGAACCGCTTGGAGAAGTACTTGCGATCACTCTCCATCCAGTCTATCACTGGATCGGCATACTCCTGTGCGCTGGCAGTGAATATGTAGAGGTCGTACCACATCGACACCCGCCGGAGAAACTCGTCGCAGTAGGGGCGCTTGTACACATAGTAAAGCGACGCAAAATTCTGGTTGAGCTTCACCTCCACCATGTGGGCCGACGACATGCGGTTTGTTTTCAGCAACGAGTGGATGAGAGTCTCGTCCAAGTCCAAGATAAGCGTCTTTCTCTGGTGTTTTGCCGGGTTGAAGTTCAATGGCGAAAAGAAAACCTTGGGAAGCTTCGAGAAAAGCACCGAGGGATATGCAGACGGCAGGGTCGGCGACTTGAGCCTGCTGATCTCCTGCGCCACTGCAGAACTCGTAGTGTTGATCAGGTTGATCGTCGCCAAGTCGTCGTAGTCGCCGCCGAAAACGCTGTCGATAGACCCCAGCCGCTTGGTGCGCTGTGCCTTGGGCGTGGTGTCGCGCTCCGAGGGCAACGGCGGCACCTCGTCGTGCTGTTCCGGGGTGTGTTTTTCCTCGAGAAAGCGGAGGGGGAACGTCAAGATGAACCAGAGGTAGAGGAAGGGCTGCACAATGAGGAGGTTCGGGAAGAAGAACACGACGTTGAAGACAAAAATGAGAAGGTTGCGGAGCCTGCTCTCTTTTGCCTTCGAACCGCTTTCCTTCGAACTGCTTGCCTCCTCACTGCTTGCCTCCTCACTGCTTGCATCCTCACTGCTTGCATCCTCACTGCTAGACTTTGCCTCTTTGTCTTCTTGCGGCTCTACTTTGTGCGCGGGGGACAACGTGTTGTTGGCGACATGGTCGGCGAGCTTGCGCTGCAGCGCGAAGATGCCGCCCGCCTTCAGGCTGAGCAACTGGATGGAGTTCATATTGAAAGTGTGTGGGAAGTGTAAACAGAGTGTGCAGAGTGCAAAACTGTATGGGTGTATAAGTTGTGCGATGGGTTATGGGTTATGGGTTGTGTGTTGTGTGTTGTGTGTATGTGCTAGGTGTATGGGTTGTGTGCATGCACTTCTTGATGTCCCAATGAGTGACACCCACCGGACAGCGTTCCGTAGTAGCACTTCTTTGCTCGCCTCAATCAAGCAAACAAATGTTCTCAGACCTTCTCTTCCAAAGAAGTCTTTCCCGAAAAGAGTACTCAATTCGCTCCGCCACTGTTTCTGCTGGACTCTGCGTCTTGCTCCGGCTGTTGCTCTGGGCTTTGCTGAGTGCGTCAACAATAAGGCTCAACAGAGGGCAATGCTAGGCAGAGGCAAAGATGATTGGACAAGGAGTGTTGCAATGCGAGCAGTGCCTGGGTATGCTGCTCTCTGCTATGTCTGAAGTAAGGACCGTGCTGCGATGCTGTGGTGTTTGTCTGTTCCACTCTTGAAAGCTTCTTGCTTGGCACTGCCCAACCAAAATAGAAACCGAAGGTCATCGTGGTTGGGCCGCCCCGCTGTTCCGGGACAGCAGGGGGGAGCGGGGTCACGTGCCAGCAGCTTTTGCCGCCCCGCGCGGCCCCCCCGACCCCCCCATGTGCTTGATGTGGGCCCGCGGAATCGGGACATGCACCACAATCTGATGGGCAGTGGCTGGGCTGTTGGAAAACGGCAAAACGTTGGCACGTTGGTAGCTGGGGCTTGCAGCTCAGCCGAGCAGATGCGAGCATTTATTTTTGTGACACATGTGCCATGAACCACAAGTACACAGATCTCTTCAAGCGTACATTTATTTGACGGGTAATTAATGTTTATATGACAATTTGCTTTGCGAATTTCCAATGGCGCACTTCCAATGCGTCGAGTTAGTGAATCGCTCCGGACCAACACTCCAAAGGAGCGCACCGACCCGGTCACGTGACGCAAGTGTGGGGTCTGCGAGATAGCCTGGGGCAGCAACTCGTTTTGCCCCGAACATTTACCAACCCCCCTACAAAAATGGACTTCAACGTCGACGGAAAAGTTGCGGTGGTGACTGGAAGCAGCAGAGGACTTGGCCTCACGTTTGCGGAGGCCCTTGTCTTGGGCAACGCCAAGCTCGTGGTGGTGAACCTGAGAAAGCAGGACGCCTGTGATGAGGCGAAGGCTCATTTGGAGGGGTTTGCGAAGAAACATGGAACAAGCACCAAAGTCGTGGCGATTGCGGCCGGCTTGAGTGATGCGAAGGGGGCTCAGCACTTGGCTGAGGAGGTCGCAAAGCACGCCTCTCAGGTGGACGTCTTGATTGCCAACGCGGGGGCTTCGTGGGGCGCGCCCTTGGAGAAGCACCCCGAGGCGGCGATTGCCAAGGTGATGGACTTGAACGTCAATGGGGTGTTCTTCACCATCCAGAAGTTTCTCCCGTTGCTTAAAAAGGAGCAGGGCACCGACCCGCTGCGGGTGCTTATCACTGCCTCTGTTGCCGGCCTCTACAACTCTCGGTATGCCAACACATACGGCTATGCAGCGTCAAAGGCCGGAATCATCCACCTTGGCAAGCTCCTTGCGGTGCAGCTTCCCGGCCTGCACAACACAAACGTCAATATCCTTGCCCCGGGCTTCTTCCCAAGCAAGATGGCAAACGGGTTGTTGGAGCAGATTGGCGGGACGTACGAGGCGGAGAATCCGCGGAAGCGTTTGGGGCGTGCCGACGACTTGGTGCCTGTGATTTTGTTTTTGTGCGATAAGAAGTCCGAGTATGTGAACGGCGTGGTGTTTCCGATCGATGGGGGGCATAACCTTTTGGGACCGAGCCTTTAAGTGACTACTCAGAGCACATGGCGGAGCCAGTAGGCGTCTAAGTTCCGTATACTGCGAGGGCTGTTATTAGAATTGATGAGGGCTCGAATACATACATATATTGGCGATTGTAGCGTGGTAGTAGACTGCGAGGCGGTTATTATCTCAAGCCAAGTACTGAGTGCTCATACGGGACGTCATCATCATGGCTGAATTCCTACTGACAGCACATAGCGTACTTCCTCTTACTATAAACTCTGAAGCTCATCATCGAGGCTTTTATAAAAAACGGCAACGCTTGCCACTGCGTCGCCACTGCGTGTGTCGTATACTGAGAGGGCTGTTTTGCGAGGGCTGGCTTCGCCAATGAACAGTACATCTCAGAATGCTTTGCAGCACATTGGCTTTGCCATGAACAGTACTTATCAGAATGCTTTGGAGCATATTGGCTTCGCCAATGCACTGCCTCCGCCACGAGCTCCGGAATAGTATGTTCAGCGTAGGCAATCTTGTAACATTCAACTCTTGCTTAGCGCGTGCTCTGCGTTTTGCATGCATGCATTTTGGGGCGGTTGAGCAGTGCGATGGGCAGCACACACCAAGTTGCCCCATTCTGTTGGGCACAGCAGCGTAGTTGTGGCTGGCCAAGCCCCATTACACTGCTTATTAAGCTGCTCAGTCCACTGCCTTGCACTGCCCAATACACTGCACACTGCCCGTACCGCTTTCAGAATACCGCTCACCCTGGCTCACTTTTCCGAACCCTGCAGGACTGCATGTATAGTCACTGCCACTCCCTACTGGTACCGGTTGTGTTACTACTTCCTGGTACTGCTCAAATGCAGCACTTTGCTGCTACTTCTGCTAGTGGCTTTGCCAATGCATTGCTCTGCTGCTCTGATACTGCTCAAACGTCTTGAAGGGCCCCTTACTGTTCCCAATGATTCCCAACATCTCGTCCAGTACTTGCTACTGCTCTGCTACTTTTGCTCAAACACAGCACATTGGCTCCCCCAAAGCTCTGCTTGCTCTGATACTGCTTTACCAATGCACTGCTCTGCTTTTGGGGCGCGCAGGCTTCCGCCGGGCGCTAGTGAAAGTGGTGCCGCGCCGATGTCGCTTTGACAACCGGCGATCGGAATGAGAAGCAACGTGAAACAAAAAACCAGAAAACAGTGCGTAGCAGCAGCACATTTGCGAGGCAGCGCAGGTGACTGTACATGGGAATACGGTTTCGTGTTCACATTTGAGCGATTTCGGATGACAAATTCAAACACCGCTGGGCTTCGTATCTACTTGTCTTGGCATCGCCCCCGGCCTCCGCTCTTTCCTACTTACTGGTACTTATCGATACTTCTCAAACACAGCACATTGTTACTACTTCTGCTTTGTACTGCTCTGCTGCTCTGATACGGCTCTGCAACTGTTCAAACGTCTCAAAGTCTCTTACGAGATCGCAGTGCAAAGCCACCCAGTTGATAGCGTAGTCTCTGTGAGCAGCAGCAGTGCATTGCCCTGGTGTATCAGCTCGGCACTGGCTCCTTGAAGCTATCTGTATTTGGCCTGTGCAGTAGGGTCGCAGCTGAGTACCATGGGCTAACGTAGTGGAAGGCCCACGCTGAGGAATACGGTGGGAGATAACATGCGAGCACGCAGGAGAGCAAGGAAAAATTTGACGAAGCCAGGCGACGATGCAGAGGCCGCCCTCAGGCGACACCCTCAGGCGACACCCTCAGGCGACGGCCTATTACTTTTTGTGCCGATCAGGAACAATAGCGAGAAGCAGGGGCTGGCGGAGAAACCGCCGGTCAGGGCGTATTGGCGGCGCCTGCCTTGGGCGTAGGCTGACGGCTGCTAGCTGCAGCGGGATCTGGGCGATCTCAGACACCGGCGGTGGGGCGGTGGGGCGGCGAGGGGTGCGGCGCGTTAGGCGTGCCACCCCGCGATCCCTAGCGCCTCCCGGCACCCTTTGGCGCGCCGAGATACAGAAAATCACCCGATTTGGCAAATCGCCGGCGCCGTCCCTGGCATCCCATAGGCAGCTAAAACATCTTTTTGGCGGTTGGGACTTGTGCAGGTTGCGAGCCTATGCCAGGTTGCCAGTGTGCTGCGAGGTAGCAGGGTCGTAGGGTGTCGCTTGCGTGTAACGGCGGGCGATGCTCAACGGCGTGCACTGCCAATCCCAGAGATGCGTGCCGTCGGGGTGTGCCAGCGGTAGGTTTGTACCGTGCTTCTTGCAAGTGCTACGCACTTTGCACGCCCAACTCACGCCCCGCGGTGCTTCCTGCCCGCGGCTAGCCGCCGCACCACCGTGGATCCCGATTACTGCAAGCGTCGCCGCGCGCTGATTGGCTGGCGGAGATGCAGCACTGGATAAATGAGCACGTGAAGGGCGGAAACGTGAGCGGAAACAAATTGGGGCCGACATGGGTATGTTTAGACGACACGCTAGCAGACGAGAGCTAGCAAGTGTATGCTAGCAGGTGAGGGTCCAGAGCACGCCCGGCCAGCGTGCTCTGGCGCCGTTTAGGTTTAATTTGGATCCGAATATCCAGCACGTCGTGCAGGATGGCAGCGGCGCGCAGCGCCAACAACCATGACTCCTCTATGTCGAGACGCATGATGCAAGATTGCATATTGACGCTGCAGGTCTGCTGCGCCTGCGCCCTGGCTGCACGCCGGTGTGTGGCGACAGCAGAAAACAGCCAGATTCGGGACTGCGGGCCTAGCGCCCACTTTTCATGAGGTGCTCGCACGCGGTGGCCCAGCGGGCCACCGCAGTGCCGTTGGATCTAGTAAAAGGTTTGATAAAGAATAGCCCGATGCGGAGGGTCGTGCGATATTGGAAACGGCAAAGTGCTTTAGCCCACACTCTCGACGCAATGGCACTGCTTCTTTGCTTGCGTCTTGGTTGCTGGTGCTCTTGTATGTAGGAGGTCGCCTGTTGTTGCAGCGGGCTTCAGTTGAATTCAGTACCGTGCCGACACCAGTTAAACAACCGCGCCAGCCCGATGGCGCTGCGCCATCTGGTGGCGACTGTTGACATATAAGTGAGCCGGCATAGGTTGCTGAAGGTTAAGCCGTTAGTGCATGCACCGGGAGCCAAACCTTAACGCTGAGCAGGGCGACACTGCGAGCGAGCAACACCAGGAGCTATCAATGAGGATTCAAAACACCGGGTTTGAGATGGGATCTTCGGCTGGGATCAGCGAGAACAAAGCGGCCGCGCAGCCGGGCTCAAATACGGGATTAGCACGCCAGCATGGGCCTGAGTAGGGGCCGCGCGCCAGGATGCCTTTTTTATTTACTGGCGATTGGGATAAACAAGGTCCTATTGTTCGCGTGCGCTCCGGCAGTGACAAAGTGTCAAGGTGCCGCACGCCTCGAGCGGGAGCGGGTTGAAAATCGCAGGCGGCCGAGGCGGTGGGGCGCTGGGCGTCGGCATCAGACAGGCTGGTTTTCATACCGACGTGCGACGCCGCTGTGCAAAGCGCAGTTTGCCAGCAGCGACTGAGATAAAGATGACGCTGGGGGGTCACAGGCAACGGGCACAGGGGGAGTAATTAGATGCGCTCACATGTAGTACTCAGTGCGCAGATTGGGTATCCGATAGTAGCAGCGGCAGACCGCGCAAGCGGTGTGCTGCGACAAATCAAAAGGAGACGACGCTACAAATCAAAAGGAGACATAATTCAGAGACAACAGCGGCGCAAAAACGCCCCCCCAAAAGGCTCTGGCGAGCAGCAAAGAGCCATGCATCGGCGAAGTAAGTCTTACGGGCTCAAACCAAAACTCCAACCGAGGCGGCCGCCGGCTATTGTCAAGCCCCCCGTATCTGTTAGGGGGTTAATTACAAGTCTCACCTGGCTATGTCTCACAACAACTGACAACCTGTGGTACGTGACGCCTTGGCGATTTTGCGGCCCGCTGACTTGGGGCAAGATCTGAAGTGTGTCGCCCCGTCCCTTGATATCGCACGGGAGTCAGAGGCGAGGCAAATGCCGAAATCCACAGTTCAGCAGGCCCCGTTCTCGCCTACCGTTTAGGCCTCTTGCATGGGCAGTGCCACTGGGAGTTTGAACCAGTGCCAATCCAGAACAGAGTTGGCGGCAAGCAAGGGCGCTGGGTGCTGCCTGGGCCATGGCCAAACAGTCGCAAGCTCCACCTGCCGGTTCCAGCGGCATTTAAAGTCTGCTGGCGCAGCGGCTTGCGCGAGGTGGCGCATGAGCAGCGGTGGCCAAGCGTACATCGCGGTATCTGCCTGTTTAGCGACGTCTGGTGATGCTTTTGCACGCTTGGAGACGCAGGCCATGTGCACCCGCCGCAGGCTGCAGCAGCCGCTCTAGCTCTGATTTTCACAGGTTCTCATGCTACTACTGTCTCTGTAAACTCACAAACTATAAATGCATTTTGATCCGCCCAGCTTTCGGTACCCTCCAGCAAGCACCTGACCAAGTCACACTCTGTCACACATCGCCCAGTGTGCCCTCAAGAACCCACAAGGACCACCCAGAGGCAACCCCGACTCGTGCGCAATGCTCAAGATGCCCAACCAGGCAAAGCAGATCAAGGTGAACAGCCAGGACCTCTACCTCCCCGACCAGCAGGCGCCCTTTTCAGACTCCCAGGGGTTTCCCTATCCGCAGAAGCACCTCCCACCGCTCTTCCAGCAGGGGCAGCATCCGGCACCGCCTCAGAATCACCAGCAGCCGCAGACCCATCTACCCCCCGTTGTGTCGCCCACTCTGCAGACCCCGTCAAACCCAAACTACCAGTCGTTCACCCCCCAGTACCAGATGACCAACTACCAGGGCCCGGCCTCCGCGGGCTACTTTCCGAGCTACAACGGTAGTCAGTGGAAGCCGCAGGGGCAACAACAGGGCCTACCACAGGGCCAACCACAGAGCCAGCAGCACCACCCGCAGAGCCAACAGCACCACCTGAGACCGGCCCCCTCCACTGCCTCCCAATACCAGTCCATCGACCCGATGTACAACCCCGACGGGTACTACCCGCAGCAGCTCCTGCAGCCCGTGCCGCTGGAGCAGGCGTACTCCTACTCGTATCCGAACAGCGTGCAATTCAACTACCCGCTGGTGTCGCTGGCGGGCAGCGCGGTGAGCGAGTCGCCGACGGCCATCCCCACGCAGAACAGAAACATGCTGTTTCCCATGGCCTCGTCGGACGCCCGGCTCCAGCTGCTACTGGCCCAGGAGCTCATGAGCCCGGGCGACAGCAACAGCAAGGTCCCCAAGAAGCACCGCCGGCGCAACACCGAGCTGGACTACCTGCCGGCCGCGGGGATGCTGGAGGAGACCGCGCGCCGCAACCGCTGCCTGCGCTGCCAGAAGCAGTTCAAGCGCCCGCTGCTGCTCCAGACCCACATCTTCTCGCACACGGGCGAGAAGCCTTTCATGTGCCAGTGGGAGGGCTGCGGCCGCAACTTCTCGGTGCGCCTGAACATGACCCGCCACATGAAGCTCCACGAGCGGGACTTTAAGACCTCGGACGTCAAGAAGGAGGGCTTGCCGGAGGAGTACCCGATCGGCACTGCGTACCGGTACGGGCAGGAGGGGTACGGCGCGGGGTTTGGGGGGCAGGCGCAGATGAACATGGTGATTCCGGGGGGTTAGCCGCGAGCAGCGAGCAGCGAAGCTGCGAGCTGCGAGCTGCAAGTGCTTTAGTGCTTGAGCAACAGCGAAGCAGCGTAGCTGTGAGGTGCTCAAGAAAGAGCGAAGCAGCGTAGCTGCGAGCCGCAATACTGAGGTGCTTAAATAACAGCTCGCAGCGACGCAGCGTAGCTGCGAGCTGCAAGTGCTTTAGTCCTTTGCCTGAGTGCTGCCTCCGTACTTCATACTCCGCAGGGTGTTTGCCTTTGTCTGAAGCGCTCTCCTTTGCTTTCGCACCTCGCCATAGACGCTCGTTGTTGCAAACACGCCAGCCACTCTTGCCACCCTTCCCACTCTTGCCACTCTTGCCACCCTTGCCACTGCCACTGACAATTTTGTTTTTTTCCCAAATACCATTACCCTTGTCACCTTTGCGTTACCTTGCCAGGACATTTTTTTCGCTACGGAACAGTCTGTTGCTCTCACTATACTTGCTGCTTTGCTACTGCTTTGCTACTGCGCTCGCAATGCCCGCATTGCCATCGCTCATATCTACCACACCTTGAAAGACAGTGACAATCTTTCCAGGAAGCCCGGCGGCGCGCGGCCCACAGAGCGTCGCGGCCCGCTGGGCTTCTCCCACATGCTCGTGCTCTGGTTTCATTTCCCAGTTACAGCTTTTTGCTCGTTGTTGTTTTTTTTGCTGCTCAGTGTTTCGAGACCCCGGTCTTCTATGTACTTTTATTAGCATCTTGTGAGTAAATCACACCCATGCTGTGTGTCGTCGAAAAGCCGTAAGCAGTCACTGGCGAAGCCACAAGACTGGAGTCAAAAAAATGTCTCACTATGAGGTCCACTGCTTCTTAATGACAAACAGGGCAGAAGCACTTAATGAGCATAACAGTGTCTACAGGCCGCCGTATCACTACTTAGCAGTCACCGGCAAAGTCAGAAGCTTGTCCCACTATGTGGATAAGCACGAGCCCAGGCAAGTGCCAGCAGCTAACCCCATGCTGCACCCTTGCGTCTAGCCCACGTCACATTAAACTTCTCTGCAAAGTGCTGATGATTATAAACTCCTTCTATATCACAACCTGCCATCCTGAACTCTGTTCCGGAACTGTATCGGAACTGTATCTGGCCAATCTTGTTGAGGTGCCGGAGATTGGCAGGATTCCCTAAGATCGCCCGTGCTGGGTGGTGTGTTCAGGCGGGGTCGGCGATCCAAAATGTGATCATCCCGTCGGCGAAGCCGCAAAGCCAATGTTCATTTTTTCAAAGAAAACAAATAAAACGTCTTGTCTGGCGAAGAGGCGCATGCCTCTTCGCTTGGCTCCCCACTCCCAGCGCCTCCGCTGAACCCATGGTGCAGTTGCCCGAGCCACCCGCCTGTTGTGCAGTTACGAGCCGCCCACAGGCAACCATGCCGCCCACAAGACAGTAGCCATGCCGCCTACAAAAAGACCACGGGCCCGCCCAGCAGAGGCAAGTCCTGAGTGCAACCGCCGCATTGGACAATAGCCACTGGGCCTGGATATTACTCAAAGTCACCACTTTTCAAAACAAAACTCTTCAAAACACCACATCATATCATTCCCCATGGGAAACATCTCAAAAATCCCAGTGCGCCTTTGTTTGAGGACTGCGAAAATCCCCGGGTTCAGCACCACTCCCGCCGCCCAGTGCTCCTCGAACATGCACGCGCGGTTTCAGATCCAACACTCGTACGCCGGCCCAGCGATTACCACGAAAAGTCATTTTGAGGAGGTACCACAGACCAGCGTGTTACAGGATATCGAATGGGGGCGTCAGTGCTTTTCTTGAGGCAAATTAGTGTTGGTACCACAAATGCTCAGCAACGGGATCCGTCGTGCGACGCCTGCTAGCACGTAGCACTTGGCATTTCTCCTAGCAAGTAGCACTTGGCAGCTGGCGGCTTCTTGTGCTACTTGTATTATTGGATTATACTGCAAACCCCTTTTCTTGCAAACCGTTTCTTTGTGACCCCCTTTCTTAGTCTAATTTGCTATCTACTACTTTATTGGTGCAAAAATCGACCCACACAGTGTTGCGTCGTGCCTCTGCCTCACCTCAAAAGGCAGACGGATTCCTCAAGCTGTTTCCAAGCCGTTTCCAAGCCGTTTCCAAGCCGTTTCCAAGCCGTTTCCAAGCCGATCCCAAGCTACTTTTTGTTTCACCACTCGTAAACACCGATCCATGGCCAGCCGCACTCTGAAACAATCCGCCACTCCTCAAGAACCGTTGCACTACCGAGCTCCATGTCTTGCTGTCCCCCAGACATTTCCTGTTTCAAGAGCCGCACTACACCGCCCTGCACCACGGTAGCACGTCCGACCCGCGCGCATTCGGCCGGCTGACACCGCCCGCCGCCCAGTACACGCGGCCTTCCCGGCGGGTCCCACTAGTGCGTCTCAGGCGGGTCTGCAGTATTACCATGAATCGTGGGGAGAGCAAAAGAGCACCAGATATAAAGAACATGCTTTCCAACAGAATTCTACGAGATGTCTAGCAAACAATCGGTTTTCGCAACACACTCACCACATTATCAACGAACCACAATGATCGCACAGAGAAACATCTCACCCACCATCGCTTCTCCACAGGCCACGGACCTCGCACGCATGACCCAGCTCGTCGAGGCCCAGCAGAAGAAGCTCATCATGAGAGCCAAAGGGAAGCCAAGCGCACAGCCAAAGGCACAGCACACCACACCGCAGGGCGCCAGCTTGCGGCTCAGAAGAGCGCCCCTCAATGGGTTGCGCATGCCCTTGCAATATCGCCAGCCGATGTCCTACCTCCAGATGCGCAACCTCTACGCCCTGGCATTGGCCAAGCGGATGCGGTACGCCTCGAAGTTGCAAGGCTCAAGAGCCCCCGGCCGCGTCCACAGTGGCCGTGGCCAAAGCAGCCGCGCTCCAAACTACACCCCCGTGGTCGACATCTTTTCTGTCGGCTCTAAGTCGAGTAAAAAGCTTGCTCCCTTCGAGTCCCAGCCGCACTCTGCGCGCTCTGAGTACTTCTCCCTCAGTGCACAGGAGGTCGCCCACAGCGTCGAAGAAAAAGCGGCAGCCCCCAACGACGATGTGGAGAGCGACGTTGAGAGCAACGCCATCGAGGAGGACGCCGTTGAGTCTGCGCAGCAGCAACAGACAATCAAGTGTGAGTTGAAATGGGCCGACCGCGCGTTGGCGTTCGATCTCAAGCAGACCCAGGGAAGGGCCCAGGACAACCGGGTTGTGTTCCTCAACCAGTGCATGGCGATCTGGAATGACATTGAGAGGGCCAATGAAAGTGCCGCTGCCGCCTCATAGTAAAAGCACGAGTTGTCTTCCCACCTTTTACTACCCTTGCCACAACGTTATGCATAGACGCAGCTGCTGAGCGGTGCGCCGATTCTCATTACTTCTCCTTTGCTCTTGTTTAGATCGTTAATTTATTGCATCATAAAATTATTCGTAGAGCGTTGGAAAAACTATGAAAATTTTTGATGAGTAGTAGTACACTGCCCTGGAATCCCATGAACGAATCCACGTCAGTGTAAGTACTGCGCTTTCCAAGTCCTCTAGAATGACGAACTTTGTTCAACCACAGAACAGCTCAGTCAGCAAAGGTGTCAAAAAAAAAACCGATTGCACTGACCTGATTAAAACTTGAAGAGACAAAATCTTTAGCCAAAAAGGCTTTGATGGCTCTTTTCTTGCCAGGCCTTTCCCACAGCTCGCAGCTCTGGCTCTCATGCATGTCGAGAAAAAATCAACGATCTTCCAAAAACAGCCATCGTGAAAAGAATTGCACCAACCAACATCTGATCATGTCTGAGCAAACAACCCTTACCACACTTCAGGAAAGCGCCCTGAACTTCTCCAAATCTCTCAAACAATACAATGCTGCCATAAACAGCGACTATCAACACATAGAGCCAGCCAGTGTCCCTTCTCCGCTTCTCGAGTTGCCGAAGATCCTCACTCTTATCCATTCGAATGCCACCAAGATAGGCCTTGTTTTCAAGTACGGACTTGCAAGTGACTCCTACAATGCTGCATTCAAGCAGCTCGTTGAGTATGCGCAGTTGTTCGATTTGGGTGTCAGTCTCTTGTCGCAGATCCAGAAGAAGAGCTCGGCCAGTGCTCTCATGGTGAAGCACATCAACTTCAGTGCGTTGAAGCTTGTGGAAGTTAACCAGGAGTTGGCCAATGACTTGGAGAGTATCACGGCATTCAAAGGCAGCGAATTCGAGCAAGAGAATAAAGACAGACTTGTCTACATTGGCAAAGTGTGGGCCGCGTGCGACGAGTTCAAGACTTTCTTGCTGAAAGGAGAACTCGGCTTGCTCAGTGTGGAGATCAAACAGCTGAGCAAGATGGTAGGCGACGCCGTGGCCGATCTCGAGGACTGGCTTGAGGATCCAAGTAGTGTGGACGAGGACCCGTTTGGCATTGACGACTTCAGTGATAACGAGGAAGGAGAGGCCGAAGACGACCCAAACTTAGATGAGAAAGTGAAGATTGGCAAGGGGGCCCTCCAGAAGTTGAAGTTGACTAAACTATTGTTCTCTGTGGGGCTCAAGCTGGTTGCCCAGCCCAAATTGCAGGATGTCTCGTCGGCTGTGGTGGACGCCTTGTACAAATCGCAGCTCGACACAGTGTCCAACATCGACGAGTTGGTGACGTGTTTTGCCATGGGCGGGAGTCTCCAGGAGATCAAAGGGGCTGTGGGGGAGCTTGCCAGAGATACAAGCGCCGTGAGCGAGGCGTTGACCAAGTTGAACAAGCAGGCAAAGAATGAGAAGTTGTTGGAGTTGTTGGGCTCGTGGAAGGGGAAGTTTGATCAATGCTAGTAGCGCATTGGCGCAGCCAATGTGCTGCGGTAGCCTGTACAATGTACACTACGGCACAACCACTGGTGGTGTACACCTGCTGGCTCAACCACTGGGGTGTACACCTACCGGCACAACTACTTGCAGCGTACTACTACCGTCGGTATGCAATGCGGTCACTACCGAGTCCACCACACGACTAGAGCTCGGTTGGCGCGGCCAAGGACTAGCCAGTGCTCCACTCTAGCTCTGCACTGAAAGCCACCATACTCGACACATGACAGTTCAGGCAGAGGCAATGGATAGTAGCGTGAGCATTGTTGCACCGCCTCTCTTTATTCCCCGCTGTTCGAAAACAAGCTCCGTTTTTCTATTGCCACTAGGCCACTACATGCGACATAATGCACACAACAGTGTTGCCAACTAGTAGATAGCGTCAACCTTGAAAAGAGATAATTGTGTTGGTCGACTACGATGATGTCCACACATTCGTTCTATTATTTTTCGCATTATAATATACACAACAGCGCCATCAATATATAACAGACAGCAATGCCCTTTTTCGAACAATACTGGAGTAAATTGTGTCTCTGAGTCAACCGAGTCAGTAGAGAGCGGTGTTAATAGGCAACGACGCGAGTGAACAGCAGCCCAGGTGAACAGTAGTGTCACATAGCATTGCCGCACTGCTGAGTCAAGCGCAGTGCTAAGCAGCAGTGCTATTAGACAGCAGTGCTATTAGACAGCAGTGCTATTAGACAGCAGTGTTAGTAGACAGCAGCGCTTTGCTCGGGACTAGCTGCTGCTAGGCAACCACATCGTCACCTCGCTGTCGGCAGTCGCCAACATCATCAACTTCGGATTGAACAACACCATCCGCGGTACCTCCTTCCCCGCACTCATCAGCTTGGCAGGAGCCAACAACCCATTCAGCTCGCCCGCTTTTTGCAAGTCCCACATCAACAACTTGCTGTCACCACTGCCGCCAAACACAAACCGGCCGTCGGGACTGAACGTGGCCAGGCCGGTGTCTGGGAAACTGCGCGGCTTCATCGGGCCGTGACCCTTCAATTTGGTGACCAAGCCTCCCTCGAAAGAGTCCAACACATAATGGTATTGGTAGTTGGTGCCCACCAACAAGTACTTGCCGTCGTTTGAGAATTCAAGCCTGTTCCAGAACCCACGGTCCAACACAACGGGGTCGCGCTCCAATTTCTTGAAGTCAAACGTAATGAACGGCTCCTTGTCGTAGTTGCGGCAATCATAAAGACCAATCTCCTTGGTGTGAGAATTGCCAACTGCAAACACCATCCCGCTGGGATCAAAAGACGCAAGGCTGGGACTCTTGCACTTCATGTATCCTTGACAGGACGACGTTCGTAAGTCCCACATCCGCACAGAGTTGTCGTACGATGTGCTGATGAAAGTGTCGTCCACAGGGTTCACCTCAAGAGAATTCACCAATCCTTTGTGGCCCTTGAAGTACCTCACATACGTGTTGTCGTGCAACGACAAGTACCGGATGGTGTGCTCATCCTTTGTGGAGGCATATAAACAGTTGGTCTGGCTGTGCGTGAACTTCGCAAGATGGCACCCGTACTTCTTGCTTAACACGTTCTTGTAGTGCTTTCCGTTCTTGCAGTCGTAGAGCTGGATGCTCTCGTCGGCGCCCAGCAGCATGAGCAAATGGCCCGTGTCGTCAAAATCTAAAGAGGTGATTGGTGCAAGATCCTGGTGGTAGCGGAACGTCTTGGAGGGAGCAAAGCTGCCAAAGAGCAGATCCGTGATCTTAGTGCTCATGCTTTTTGGTGACTTATTATTAGTTCGTGTTGGTGGCCGGCGTAGATGGGCAGGTGAAATATTGGGGCTGGGTCACGTGACACGCGTGAATGAGCGGCGGCGATGGTCAGGCAGGAGTGCACAGGAACATATCTGGTAATGGGATTGGGAGTGAGTATTGTTAGATGGTAGACGGATTCACATAGAGTTTGCACAGAGAGTATGCACAGAGAGTTTGAGTGATCAGCAGAAAGATAATTGGGGGAGGTGTTAGAGTGAATACAGGGAGGCCCTCTAAGAATAGGCGGAGATTTTCTAAGATTAGACAGTCTCAGGATCAGGCAGAAAGAGTCTAAGGATTAAGCCAAGCTTTGTTTGGCCTAGGGTTGACGAGACTGAAAAGCAAGAAGGAGCATGGCTTAAGAGACTATCCACACCACACGACTGTCGAATGCGGATCGGCAATTCCTTTGAGGGCTGCGCACAAGAGGATCTTATCAACAGCCCAGCAGCCTTCTCCAGTCTTAGCAGCCCTCTGTTATTCAAGCGTTGCTCTGTCTTAGCAGCCCTATGTGATCAAAGCGTTGCTCTGTATTGGTCTTATCGTCTCGCTATGCCGGTGCTTTAATCTTATTGCACCGCCTCGCTGCGCTCGTGCTTTAGTCTCATCGCACCGTCTCGCTACGCTCGCTGGCACTAACCCCAGATTGGAAAACTCACGCATTACGCGCTCGACCTCTTGCTCGTGTCGATGCTCCTTGCGGGGGTGCGGCGCGACACGGGCTTGTTTCTTGAGCCGAGCCAGTTTGCGTCGTACGACCTCCGTCGGTATCTCGCGAAATACTTGGCGTACGGAGAAAGCGCGTACGACTATTTTGTGGGGGCGATCAAGTACTCTGGGTATTTCAAGTTGCAGCGGTTCAACAATGTTAAGCGGTTTGTGAACGACGTGAATGAGACGTTGAACAAGGGGGACAAGATCCGGCCGTTGAACGAGGAGTATGACGAGGGGAACCAGTTTAATTGAGAGTCGCATTTGACGGCCGAAGACTGGCGGATGCGAGGTAGTAATTTTAGACATGCTCTTGTCCGATTTTTAGTTGTTAGTTTTTCAGGCTGCTGTTGAGAGCGGGTGGTAGTAGAAATTTTGCGGGACTGCTGGTGTGCTGTTGGTGCACTGCTGATGTACTGCTGCGTATTGTTGCGCGATGCAGTAGGGAGATGATTGTGTGTCTTATTGAGAGCCGATGAAGCGTTGTCTGATATTCCAGCCTGCAACTTGTGGCAGTACGTTCATCGCTAAGATACTGATAATTTTGATTGTTCAAAGATGTCCCGCCTGGCTTAGAAGCCCTCTGTGATTCAAGCGTCGCTCTATCCTAGTCTTAGCGTACACACGCGCTACGCTCGTCGGTGCTTTCCGCATAGACACACGGCTGAGCTGTCACGCCCGGTACTCACCCTCGTGCTCTCGATGCCCCAGCTAAATCTTACTCTACAATGCCTCCTACCATTATTTTATGCTTATTATATGATGTAAATAAATGGAGTAGATTATATCGCTAGTTCGTGGTATGTCTGAGGCTGCACCTTGCACCGTACTTTCACCCATGTCCACCCCCCGCGAAACCACCCGCATTATTTTTCAGTGACTAATTTCCCACCGTCTGATCCACCCACTGAACAACACTCCAAGATGCTCAGAACCGCCTTGAGATCTACCAGAGCCGTGAGACCCAACTTTTTGGTGAGTCTTTGTCAGAGAAAAAACATTGCTCTTCTATATTTGTCTCAGCTCACAGGTAGACAAATACAGGAAAGCACTGTTCTTGTGCTATTAATGCACTGGCTGCCCTGCCCACTGCCTCTTACTAACTCCAGTCCTCCCGCGCCTACGCCCTCAAGACCAATGAGCTCAACTTGATCTCGAAGAGCGTCGCAGAGGTCGACCCCGAGATGGCCGAGATTCTTGCTTCCGAGAAAAGCAGACAGAAGCACTCCATCACCTTGATCCCCTCCGAGAACTTCACCTCGCAGGCCGTCATGGACCTCCTCGGCTCGCCAATGCAGAACAAGTACTCCGAGGGATACCCTGGCGAGCGCTACTACGGCGGGAACGAGTTTATTGACGCCTCTGAGGCGCTCTGCCAGAAGAGAGCGCTTGAGTCGTTTGGCTTGGACCCTGAGCTCTGGGGGTGCAATGTCCAGTCCTTGTCCGGTGCGCCCGCCAATTTGTACGCCTACTCTGCGGTCATGAACGTCGGCGACAGACTCATGGGGCTCGATCTCCCGCATGGCGGCCACTTGTCGCACGGGTACCAGACCAGCACCACCAAGATCTCTTTTATCTCGAAGTATTTCCAGACAATGCCGTACAGACTCGACGAGAAGACCGGAGTCATTGACTATGACATGCTCGAGAAGACCGCGGAGCTCTTCCGCCCTAAGGTGATTGTTGCCGGTGCGTCTGCATACGCCAGAATCATCGACTACGCCAGAATCAAGAAGATCGCCGACAAAGTGGGTGCCTACGTGTTGTCCGACATGGCCCACATTTCCGGGCTTGTTGCCGCGGGAGTCACCGAGTCGCCGTTCCCACACTCCGATATTGTTACCACCACCACCCACAAGTCGCTCAGAGGCCCACGTGGGTCTATTATTTTCTTCCGCAAGGGTCTTAGAAAGACCACCAAGAAGGGCAAGGAGATCTTCTACGACCTCGAGAAGAAGATCAACTTCTCTGTGTTTCCAGGCCACCAGGGTGGTCCACACAACCACACCATTTCTGCTCTTGCTGTTGCCCTCAAGCAGACCCAGACCCCGGAGTTCAAGGAGTACCAGCAGAAGGTTGTGGACAACTCCAAGGCGTTCGCCGAGGCGTTGCGCGCCAGAGACTTTGACATGGTCTCTGGGGGAACCGATAACCACTTGATTCTCATTGATTTGCGCAACAAGAACATCGACGGTGCGCGTGTCGAGGCGGTGCTTGAGCGTATCAACATTGCTGCCAACAAGAACACCATCCCAGGCGACAAGTCGGCTCTCTTCCCATCTGGGTTACGTATCGGTACCCCAGCAATGACCACCCGTGGATTCGAAACCCAGGAGTTTGAGACGGTTGCCAAGTATATCGATGAGGCTGTCAAGATTGCCTTGGACTTGAAGGGGAAGGTCGAGGGAGCCAACGCCAAGGAGTTGTTGGCTAACTTCAAGAAGGCTGCCGATGAGAGTGAGGCGATCAAGAAGGTGGCTGGGGAGGTTTCCGAGTGGGCCGCGAAGTATCCTGTGCCGGGCGAGTTTCAGTAAAGCCATTGGCCTCGCCAGGGTGTTGCGATCAGTTGTAAGAGACTGCTCACATTGAGTGACCACTTCTTAGATGCAACGCTCCCATACGCACTAGATAGAACTGTTAATACACGTTGAACAAATGATCGTACCACTGACGACACAATTTTCAGGCTCCATGATTGCAAATACAGCAAATGACACAATACCCGTTTCCCTTTGTTTGATTGTATGGTGACTGGCTGCATTGCACAGGCGTACTTGAAGCGCAGAGTTGTAGGACAGTTCTCACCCGTCTGCGCTCCTGCTGTGTCTATGGAAGTGTTAACAATGTGTTGAGTAGTTTTTGACGTTACAGTAAGTAGCAGAAAATAAAAGCTGATAGTTATGTTAGTGATGAAGCTAGTGTTCATAAAGTGCTTCGTGAAGCTAGTGTTCGTAAAGTGCTTCGAGTGAATGCCACATGTACCGCTTTGAGGAGACGGTGGTGACGTGCGAACGTGATCTTTTCAACAATCATTACTCTGCTGTTGCAGGTTTCTTTTGAAATGCACTTACTGTTGGTTCCACTTGCGGGCTTCGACTCCTCAGCTGCTGCTAAGTTTGGATCTACTGCCGTTGCCCCGCTGCTGTGCTGCGTGCATGATGCATGATGAAGGAAAGCTGTTGGAATTGGATCTACCACGCTGAGCAATGATGTACATATCCCTGTCGCACTTGTCTTTGCTGACTAAAGCCAGGGCAGTTAACAGCAGCACACCCACCACAGCACACTTGCTAGTGCGCAGTTTAGCAAAGCAGCAGCAGCAGCAGCAGCAGCAGCAGCAGCAGCAGCAGCAGTCTATCGCGCAGTTCCAAAAAGGCAGCCGCTGCTGCGCACACTTTAGCAAAGCAGCAGCGGATGTCTTTGGCACAATTGCGAAGTAGCTGCTGCGAAGAAAATTCTACTGCTGCGCACTGTCTCGCTAACGCTCGTCAGTGCTTGAAATCTTTATTAGCGGACTTAGAAGCGAAAATTCTGCCGTCAAGCTTCCCAACTGTACTACTAGTCAAATCAAAAACTTGCTAACAACATGCTACCAACATGCCAACCTGCTAACGTGCTAACAGCTTACTAACAGCATTGACCCTGTAGCAGTGAGAAATAATTGGTCAGAGTCACGTACAAACCTACAGCTAAATTCCTAAACCTTTATTGCATATTTACATTGCCATTGAGAAGAAGCCTTCCAATGTGAGAAAAAATTGTGCTAGCAAATATCAGTGAGAAGTTTCAAATAGTGCTTTTGCAGAATAGCTTGACAATTAGCACCCATCGCTTCGCTCACAATACTAGTTGAAACCCTCAAGAGCCCTCAAAGCAGTCGTTAACCGCTTGATCCCCTCATCGTGCCGGGTCGGGTCGGCAATCATGTCCGCCGTGAGCCTGCTCAACGCGTCCACCAATTTCTCAAGCAACCGCTTCTCCTGCTGCGGCATCGCCAAGTCATTGAACTCCTGGCCAATCGCAGTGCCCTCTGTCGCCTCAAGAAGCTTAGCCACAGAGTCGTAATCAAACGGCTTGATCTTGTTGGCACGACTCAGCTTGCGCGAGCGACGGGCCTTGCTTCGGCGCACCTTCTCCTCGACGGCAGAAGGCTGAACCAAGTTCTCCTCAGGCACATCGACAAAGTCCTCATTCTGGCTTTCGCTGAGCTGGCGGTCGACCTCGGCAGTCAAGTCCTCAAACAGCTTTGGCTGCTCGTAGGCAGGCTTCAGCGGCTTCTGCCAGTCCTCGAACGCATGCTTCTCAGACTCTCTCCGGGCGTCAATCAAAGTCGTGTTGCCCGTGTGGACAGTATTCATCGTGCCAGAGCTGGCTGGCGGCGTAGGCAACGGTCTGCCAGACCCGCGGCGGTCCCCAGAAGCAGTGCCGACCGATCGCTTCTTCACCTTGAGTGGGCTCTCACGCATGCTGCCGCTCCGCTGACTGCCGGCAAAGCTCTGCACCAGCTGCTTGCGCTGCGGGTCAAACTCGGCGTCGTCGAAGGCGTCACTCTTGTACCGCTTGTGGTGGTAGTTGAGCGAGTTCTGCGGGAAACCGAGGGGTTCGGTGTCCGCAACGCTGGCGAGCTTTGAAGAAGGAGATGGCAACGCCAGACGGATGCTGTCGTTTGGACGGTTGGTCTCCTGAGAGAGTTTTTCGCGAACAGTAAGAGACAGGTTGTTGACAAGAGAGGCAGGATAGCCCGTTTTCTTAGAAGCTGGATGAGACCCCAACACTTCAGCAGACTTTTGTTCTCTCGGCTGCTGCGAGCCAAGGTGCTCATCATATTGCTGCGTGTCAGGGTGCTCATCATACTGCTGCGAGTCAGGGTGCTCATCGTACTGCTGCGAGCCAAGGCTCTCATCATAGTGTTGACCCGACAAGTCTCTAGACTGCTCCTGGGTGGCTGGCTGATGCAACTGCCCGCTTTGCTGTCTTGGAAACTCGTCACTGAGTGGCAGTCTCTGAAAATGCTCACTGCGGGTGTCCACAATGATCCCGCTGTTTCTGTGCAGATTGTCCGTGATTCGACTATGGCGCTTCGAGTCGAAACCGGAAGTACTGCGACTCACGTCCAAGTTGCTGCTACCTTCAGTGTACCGACTGTCCCTGTTGAGTTGGTGGAACGCGCTGCTTCTATCACTCTCCTTGCTCTGGTCAAACAGAGAGTCCCGCGGAAGCACCAGCGAGTGCTCGACGCCGTACAGTTTGCGGCGCTGCTGTTGCGGCTGAGTCTGCGGTGGAGCCAGGCGATTGTGCAGCGAAGTACGGAGCCTCATCTCATTAATGAGCGTCGTGATCTGCTCGTCGTCAGTGAGATCCAAGTCTTGCTGCACCATGTTGTTGCCCTGCGGAGGCGCAAGGTCGTGGTGCAAGTTCCGCGTCGAAGCAAACGAGTGAGTCAGCTCGGGACTTTTCATCCCAGACTTCGCGGCAGTCTCGGTCTCGTGCACCAGGCGGAGGTCGCTGTTGCGCATCGTGTTGAGCAACGTCTTGTTGTCGAGCGACGTGAACGACGCGGCATCAAACGAGGCACCGTCGTAGTTGGCGGCGTCAAGATCAATGCTTTCCATTGGGGCAATCTCGTCTGAGTCGGCATTCGCCACAGGCTCCCTGTTGAGATCCTTCGTCAGCTGCTCGGACTTGTCCAAGTAAAGGCCGTCTTTTGGAGGCGGCTTCTTCTTCGGCTTGGCCTGGCTGAGCTGCTCAGTGACTCCAGAAAAGCTGTTCTGCGGCGAAGGACGCTTTGGAGACCGTGGCGGGATCTCCAACTCGTCGGAGCGCGGCGAAAGAGCAGCGGTCTTGAAATGAGCGTCGGCAAAGTTGCCGTCAGTGTTGGGAGTCAATTCGGCGGCATTGTGGATCAGGGAGTTGCGGGAGTGGCTTCTGTTGGAAACCGGGGAGGTGCCTTGGCCATACGAGTTGGAGGAAAGTCTCTGCTGGCTCTTCTCCAGGCCGTACGGCACCGGCTCGATCTCAAGCGGTATGAACTGTTTGACAGAGCCCGACAGGCGGCGGCTGTCTGGCGGAACAGTCTCCTGCTGCGGCGGACGGGTCTCGGGGCTCTCGCCCAAGAACAGTCTTCTGTTCGCGTCGCGCGGCAGCTTGAGGGCCTCGCCGGCATTGTAACTGTTGCTGTAGGCACCGGTCCCGAAGTAGCTATTGCTCGCCGAGTAGAACCCGGGACTCTGGGGCTGCGGCATCGTGACGTTCTTGGTCGGCACGTTGGTCGCCAGGTAGAAGTCCGGCATCTGCAGCAACGGGCGCACCTGCGGCTTGGATCCGCCCAGGCTCAGGCGGCGGCTCTGGGGCTTGCGCATGTCCCTATTGCTGAACTCCTTGATGATGTTGTTGTTGATGGTTGGCGGCTGGATCGGGACGTCTGTGGTCAGAGACGTGATGGAGTTCAAGCGGTCGTCGGCCTGTTCGCGGCTGTTCTCGAAGCGGCCGTCGATATTGCTGTGCCCTCCCTCCTGGTTGCTGGCCAGCCGGACCTCAGAGATTGACCCTTGCAAGGACTCCTGCGGCGGATGCTGCAGCTGAATGATGTTGGCCACGATGCTCTTGTTGACGCTCTTGACACTCGGCATGTACTGGCTGTGCGCCTCTGGTCTCGCGTAGTTGATCGCGGGCTCCGAGTCAGAGTCCGAGTCAATCAGCGAGTAGTTCAGCACCGTGGTGATGTCGTTGGGCGGGTGGCTCAACGAGTAGTCGTGGTCTGCGTGGGCGCCGGCCAATTTCAAAAGCGAGATCTGCGACTTGCCCTGGCTCAAGTCCTCCTTTGTTGGCGACGAGAGCGGGGTGTGGAATTCCTCTCTGGACGGTTGGCTCGACACCTCTTGTGGAATCGTTGGCGGCTGGAGCTTCAATCCCGACTGGCTGTGCAAAACAACAGGCACTGCGTCACTGAGCACCCCGCTGTACTGCAGCACCCCGGACATATATGAGTCGCGCGGGTGGGACTGGGGTTTCTGCGGCGGCTCGTACTGGAGCAGGTCCATGGTCGATGTTCAGGGGTTATGCAGGCCGACTAATCCGTGGTAACACTAGTGATTGGCTGGAATTCGCGAATTTCAGATGGTGCTAGACAACAATATCTCAGACACGGTCTGCTTTAGTGCAAACGCTGCTCCGTTCTTTGTCAGGCGTTTCTCTCTTGTTTGTGGCTGTTCCGGATTGGCTTTCTTGGTAGCTTTTTTCAGCACTGCTCAAGGGGTTCTCTGCACAGGGTCTCGATGGGCAGGGCAAAAAATAGCAGCGGGCTTCTCAAGTGTAGCAATGTGGTGGGAAGAAGATCGTAAGATGAGCGCGGAATCTCGATGACTTGTGTTATTTAAGAGACGCGCAAACAAAAATAGAATATTTGGTGGCTGAAAGATGGTAAAGACGCCTGATTTTTTTTTAGCAGGCCCTGGAGGCTCAGCTTGACGGCCACCAAAGTGTCCCGATTCAGTCAGTTAATAACAAAGGCTGGTCCGGAGGGTGTTAGACGGGGGCCGAGGGGGGCTGCCTGCAGGCGGGCGGCTTGTACAGTCGAGCTGTAAAATTGCAGGCGGGCGGCTTGGGCTCCCACGCGGAGCGGCCCCCGTCCATGGCTCCAGACGGGTCTCGTAACGTTCGGCCCGACTCGGGCGGGTTGCAGGTTGGCATTTGGGCGGGTCAAAATCAGGCAAGGCTGGGGTATGGTCATTTTGAAAATGAACACCGCTTTCCAAGTGACACTGCTCAACAAGTGACACTGCTTAACAATTAGCACTGTTTACGAGTAACACTTAACAAGTAGCACTGCCCAATAAGTAACACTATTTACGAGTAATACTGCTTAACAAGTGACACGCAGCACCCTGGCTTCGCCAGTGCACCTCGATGCTTCCCCAGTGCACTTCGATGCTTTCCCAGTGCACTGCGTTCCCGCCCGAGGCTGAGCGAATTCTAACCCACAAACCCAAAGTGTAAGTTCGGCCAACCAGTCATTCTGCCAAGCAGTCGCCAGATTGGACTTAAAGTTGGAACCTTGTCAAGGTTGGGCTAGCGTAATACTGACGTAGAACGAGTAAAGCTAAGAACAAATTGTGCAGCGAGCCAGGAACAAGGCGGCAGCAACTACGCAGCGTTCTAGAAGCGCCCGACGGTTGTTGTTTTTTTGCTGAGCAACCAAGAACGGAGCTGTGGATTGGCATGTATTGCCGATCCATCTGGGTGCTAGCCTGATGCCACAGACTCGAGCCCCCGACTAGGTTTAGGTTTCTGACAGGAAACGCGGGTCTAAGACTATACTTGTCAAGATTTGCGACGCCGATCGCGATCTGCGAACCGTATCGAAATGGAACAGCGACGAGTACGGCAAAGCCAGAGACCTGCCAATTTCATCTTATTAAGCCGAAACTTAATTAGATGAGAAAATGGTTGAGAAAAAACGGAGGCTCGGGGAGCTGGGCGGCGAACGGTGCGGTTTGCTGCTGGCGAACTCCATCGAGGCACTGCCCCCCTGGCAGCCGAGAACAAAGGTGCCAGCTGCCTGCCAAGGACAGCCGCACCAAGCACCAAGCCACGCGCCGTTACCTTTCATCAGTGCGGTGCGGCCTCGCCTACGCATCGGGCCCTAAAGCACTCCACAAAAAACCCTAAGCAGGCTCGCGCCGCCCTGGCAAACTTTAGCCGCCCGGGGCGGGCAGCACTCCCAGGCGGCGCCCGGGGCGGGCAGCACTCCCAGGCGGCGCCCGGCGGTGCTCGCCCAGGCAGCCTGCTGCTAGGCCCCGCTGAGCACTGCCAGCGCAGAGGCGGCCTGCACCACGCCGCTCGGGCGCTTAACCATGCAGTGCTGCTAAAACCGTCTTTGCAGTGCTTTCAGGACACAGTGTCCACGAGACAGCTGGGCAACTTAGGCAACCTAGAGGTGAACCCAAATCCACGTTGGGCGAGTGCCCCAATGGGGCTGGGATTTACAGTGGCTCTCGACAGGGTGACATTGTAGTGGGTTTGCGAGTCAGCAACGTCGGGCGTGACTCAGGTGCATGGGATTTTCAATTTACTCTCGTATCTTCTGTTTGCTTACTACTTTTGGGGGCCCCAGACACTGCCGCCTGGCCTCTTCCTGACAAATGCCGCCTGGGCCACATGGCAAATGCAGATCAGACCACAACAGTGGCGCCTGACTAACACACTGCCCGAGCGCAATGGGCTGCGTGTTCTATTGCTAAGTACCGCAGCGTTTCGCTAACGCTCGCCACTGCTGAGTATGACAAATGCTGCCTAGCCCACCTTTGGCTGACACACGGCCCGGCTGCAGGCTGTGCGTCATAAACTTGCTGGGTTGAGCTAGCTGCCTGTTCCTAGCTGCCTACTTTTGAGACCCGCCCCTCACCTGTCCAGCCGCTGACCAATCAGCGCCCCCGAAAACGTCATAGTGTATACCAGACCGAGGGTGAGTGCGCAGACTCTGCGCCAGGCCCGCGGGCCGATGGCCGCCACCCCCCCCCCCCCCCCCCCCCCCCCCCCCCCCCCCCCCCCCCACTCCGCATTTCACTATCTCCATTTATAATCCTCAGGGGCCCCGCCCCTCAGTTGCATATATATAGCCTTGCATTCTCCCAAGCGCCTACCATTCAATCCATCTAACTCCATGCAGCCAGCCAAACGAACTTTCTCTCGGACCCTCCACCGTTCCGCGAGACGCCTCAACCAGGCCCCACCACCGCCACACAGCTCTCCCAAGGCCTCCGGCGGCTCAGGCTCTGCCGTCGCTCTTGCTCTCGCCGGAGCCGCGCTCACTGGCGCCGGGTACTGGTGGTACACCTCCAACAGCACTGCGAACCGGCAGCTCGGGAACCTTGCGACCAAGGCCAGTGTCCAGACCCCCCTCAATCCGGACTTCCCCACCAACGCGTTCCAGGCGAGCTCCGACCATAAATCCCAGGAGGACTACCAGAAAGTCTACAACGCGATCGCCAAGAAAATCGCAGATGAAGACGAGTACGACGGGGGTATCGGATACGGCCCCGTGCTTGTGCGGTTTGCGTGGCACGCATCGGGCTCGTTCGACAAGGACGACAAGCTGGAGCACAAGGGAGGGAACTACGGGGGCACGATGGCGCACAGCTACGAGGCCAGCGACGCCGCCAACAACGGGTTGGCCAACGCCCGGAAGTTCCTCGAGCCGATCCAGAAGGAGTTCCCCTGGATCTCGCGCGGCGACCTCTGCTCGTTGTCGGGGGTCACTGCGATCCAAGAGATGCAGGGCCCCAAGATTCCCTGGAGACCCGGCAGAAAGAATCTCGACGACAAGCACCAGCCGCCGCACGGGCGACTCCCCGACGCGTCGCAGGGCGCGACTCACGTGAGAGAGGTGTTTGGCCGCATGGCGCCGTTCACCGACGAGGACATTGCTGCGTTGATCGGCGTGGGCCACGCGCTTGGCCGGTGCCACACGGCAAACTCCAAGTACGACGGCCCGTGGACCTTCTCGCCAAACATGGTCACCAATGAGTTTTTCCGCTTGTTGCTCGAGGAGCAGTGGAACGTGCGCGAGTGGGAGGGCAACACCCAGTTCGAGGACACCAAGACAAAGTCGCTCATGATGCTTCCGACGGACTTTGCCATGGTGTTTGACCCGAAGTTCAAGAAGATCTCTGAGGTGTTTGCCAAGGACCAGGACAAGTTGTTTTCGGTTTTCAGCAAGGCGTTTTCGACGTTGCTCGAGTTGGGGATCCAGTTTCCGCTGGGCCAGGAGAAGTGGGAGTTGAGAACCCTCGACGAGCAGGAAAATTAGCGCCGCCGTAGCACCGCCGAGCGAAGCGAGGTGGTGCTACTTCTCATCTGCGAGGAGGAGGTAGCTTATAGTCAATAGTAGTGCCACTTCTCAACTGCGAGGAGGAGGTAGCTCATAGTCAATAGTAGCGCCACTTCTCAACTGCGAGGAGGAGGTAGCCCATAGTCACAAATACTCAACACAGACATTACAACGAATACTACAATGGCTATTTGTAAAAATTACACTTATTTGACTTAGTGGCTCAACACACAAACATTACAATGATTCTCCCAAAGACTCTGTAAATTAACCCCTTATTCAGCGACTGTTGTAGGAAAAGTAGCAGAGCTGCCAGTCTGCTACTTTTCATCTGCGAGGGTGAGATATGTATATCCTGGCTGCGACCTTGAACACTCGACATACAGCCATTACAACAAATTAAATGGCTATTTGTAAGAGTTACACTTCTTTGCATGTATTGTAATGGTTACACTTATTAGATGTATTCTCTCACTTAGACATGGCAAATATCGACCAGTACTGGCTCTTGCATTGCGTACTCTGAAGTGCTGTATAAGTACGAGGACCGTTCCCGCAACACCATATATACTACACCTACGGTTTCTTGGCACACGTCGTAGGTAATACAAGCGACCAAACCTGACTTAAGTACCTTGTTCTCACCTTCACTACACACTAATAGCAATAGACGTAGATGTTTTATATTGTCAAACCAACAGGCACCGGCTAGGGCCAGTGGTGCCTACAGGCGGTGGTCAAAAGAGGCAGCGTAGCAGAGAAGCAAAAAAGCTGGGTAGCACCAATGCGGAGAGCGGTCATCGTGTCGAAGAGACGGTCACTCCTCTCCGCCTCAGAGCGGCAAAGTTTCGAAACAGGAGCAACCGTGCCATCGTGTCGAGGAGACGCTTACTCCGCTCCATCTCATCCCGACTCCGTCGGTCTGAGACTCTGAGACGGTCACTCCTTCGGCACACCCACCTTCATCCCCTTCTGGACCTCCGGCACACTCCCCACCCGCTCGATCCACGCCTTTAACAACGGAAACTGTGGGATATCCTCGTCCAAGGCCCATTGGTATTTGGACGCCCACGGATAAGTCACAATGTCTACAATCGAAAGATGATCGCCAACGATATAGCCTGTGCCCACCTCCTTCAATCTGATCTCAAGCACCCCGTACAACCGCTTGGTCTCCTCGGAGTACCGCTTGATCCCGTACTCGACCTTCTCCGGGGCGTATCTCCGGAAATGGTTTGCCTGGCCCTGCATCGGCCCAAGCCCGGCCATCTGGAAGAAGAGCCATTCGAGCTGCTCATAGTAGAGCGGGGACCCCGGGGCGTAGCTGTACTTGCGCTCGGTGTCGTACTTGTCAGCGAGGTAGACCAAGATCGCGGCACTCTCCGAGATGGTGGTTCTCTTGCCTTGCTCATCGACATCGCTCAAGGTTGGAATCCGGCCGTTCGGGTTGAGCTTGATGAACCAGGGTTCTTTCTGGATGTTGGTCCGGATATCGATCAGGGTGTAGTGGTACTTCAAGTGCAAGAGCTCGAGAAACACAGTGACCTTCAACCCGTTGGGAGTCGGGAGTCCGTACAACTTGATGTACGGGGACTCATACTGCTCAGAGGTTGGGTCGCCTTCGTCAATGAGGGGCATGCTAGACTGGAGTTTGCTGTGGTGGGAGAAGCAACGCTTTGTGTGAAGGGTCAATGGAGAAATCAATCGAGTCCGCTGGGTGAATCGAGAAATCAATTGAGTCCGTTGGGTGAACAAAGCAAGGCCCCGGGGGTGTCTTATAGTAGCAAGCATGGGGAATTAGTAAGCTGGCACAGTGCGGAGTAATAAGGCTATGGCGTGACTCGGGCATGCAACCCTGAGCCTGCCATTAGTCGTCTAAAAGACGTTTGAAAAATCCAACCGCACTGCTAACCACAATCTTAACTACAATTCTAGCTCGCAGTTCTCAATTCTAGCTCCAGTGCTTATCACAATTCTAGCCCAGTGCTTATCACAATTCGAGCTCCTAGGCTTGTGCTGTGGGGTTATCGAACGCGGGACCCGATTGGGGAGACAAGATCGGCATGCTGTGAAGCAACGCGCAGCCAATTACGATCAGTGCTAATGTTGGCAAAAGTTAAGCTTTTTAAGATTTCTGATATTACGACCAAGTTGGCAAAGCTAACTGAGTCAGAATCTAAACCTTGGTTAGACTGGCGGCTCAACTTCGTCTGTGATTGGCCATGCTTGGATGTGGAACGGCTGACACCCACAGTATGCACAAGCACGCAATTTAAACGGAGGGTGTAAGAAATTAGCCCAATAAGCCTCGTCAATAAACAGACTCAATAGGTATTGTAACGACGAACTCAATAGACGTTTTAACGACAAGCTCAATAGATGTTCCAACGACAAACTCAATAAGGAACTCAATACGAAGCCCCATAGGAGACCCATTAGATGACGTATTTCCTAGAGACATCGGGCATGAGCAGTTGAATGCACTGCAAAACTGAGAACAATCTAAGCTAGCAATATTTCAATCGCAAAACTGAACGCAATCTGAACTACAAACTTAATAAATGCAAAGCTGTCGAAAACTGTCGACTGTCAGAGCATTGACACTTGCAACCGCGAATGTTTTGCAGTAGTCAGATCACAGCCGTATCTGTAACGGACTCTGAAAATAGTGCGTGTGTAATGCATCAGTGGCAGTATTGAAGCTGAACACAGCTCAGGGATTGTTTTGAGCGAATGAATCTCAAACCCATCTACGACTTTGCTCACGCACAGAAAGATATTTCCGGCGACTATTGCGCCGCCCACTGGCAACCCGGGTGGTCTCCGCGTTCCGCGACTTCTCAAGCTGTGCTCAATCACTCGCCCAGTCCTGTGTGGTTTTCTCAAAAACTGCCATAAGCAGTGCCCGCGACCAGTGATTAAGATAATGGGTGAATTCTGAGCCAAGCGCCAATCGAAGACCGGTGGTTGCGTAACATAAGTTGCGGAGCACCATTTCTGTTGCGGAGCACTACTGACATGGCTTCGCCAGACAACGCTGCGCCAGAAAATGGCTGCGCTTTGCCAGTGACTTTGCCAGTGACTTTGCCAGTGACTTTGCCAGTGACGGTGGTGACTACTTCTAATCGCACCGCAGTCACTGGCGAAGCGACTGCTGCGAATACTTCTATCACATCGCAGCCCCTGGCTTCGCCAGTGACTGCTCTGCTACAACCTCTTAGCAGTGCAAATTGTTAACTATACACGAATATGAATCGCACCCTCCCGCACGTCCACTAAGTTCACTACTTGCGAGCAAGCGCCATTTCCGCCAACGCGTGGAAACGGCTTAGCCAGTAAACGACCAGTGACTGCTGTGACTGCCGTGATTGCTGTGGCTACTTCTGCTGCTCACACCGCAGCCCCTGGCTTCGCCAGTGACTGCTCCTCTCGCCAGTGACTGCTACGCTTACTGCGACGCACACTGCACACCTGGACCAGCATCCTCGTAGTACTCGTCCTCGTCAGACGCCCCACGTCTGTTCTTCTGGTGCTTGACCGGGTCGAACTCCTCAAACTGAACCTCGTCGACGTCGGCACTCGCAGGAATCGCAACCTTCTCGCGAGGCGGCAACACAGCCTCCAAGGTCTTGAGCTGCTGCTCGTCAGCAAACCCGTGCTTCGGGAACTCCACCTCAAACGTGATGAACAAGTCGCCATGGCCGCCAACCTTGCGCACCGGCATACCCTGGCCGCTCACCACCTTGACTTGGCCCGGGGCAATCACCTCGCCAGGCAAGATCTCGGCCTTGATCCAGGCGCCGCTGATGTGCTTGAACGCAACCTCGCCGCCGGCAATCGCAGTGAGAAGGTCCACCTTGCGCTTCACAGAAAGATCGTTGCCCTTTCTGGTGAACTCAGGGTGCTCCTTCTGCTGAATCACAATGACAACGTCGCCGGTGATCACGTCCGGCGCCTGGTCGCCCTCGCCCCGGAACACCACGGTGTCGCCGTCCTTCATGCCCGGGTCCACGTGCACCGTCAAGATCTTCTTTTCGCTCACGGTCTTCTGGCCGTGGCAGGTGGTGCACCGGTCCTTGGCGTTTATTATCGAGCCCTCGCCGTTGCAGACGTCGCACTGCGTCTGGAACCGCTGGATCACCGGCCCCATCTGGCGGGTGACAAACTTCACGCCCTGGCCGCCACACGAGTCACAGGTCTTCACCGCGCCCTTCTTGCCGCCGCGGCCCTCGCAGCTCTTACACAAGATCGTCTTGTTGAGCGCAAGCTTGGTCTGCTTGCCCTTGTACAACTCCTCGAGCGACACGTTGATCGCGTGCTTGACGTCCTTGCCTCTGCGCGGGCCCTGTGGCCGCCCGCCGCCGCCGCCAAACATCCCGCCGCCGCCGAAGAACTGCGAGAATATGTCGTTCGGGTCCATCCCGCCGCCCATCTGCGGGCCGTCGGTGCCGTACTCGTCGTACTGCGTGCGTTTCGTCTCGTCAGAAAGAATCTCGTACGCCGCGGTGATCTCCTTGAACTTCTCGGCGGCTTCTTCCGACGAGTTCTTGTCCGGGTGGTACTTGAGGGCGCACTTTCTGTAGGCCTTCTTGATGTGCACCTCGTGGGCGTCCGGCGCGACTCCCAAGAGGTCGTAGAGCTTTGTGTCCTTGACCATTTTCAGTTATGTAAGGTGTGTCAGATAGGTGCTTCCTCACTGCTTTTATCTAGTAGGGCCGAAAAAAATTTTCCTGCCAGTGGCAACGTGATCTGGAATATTCTGAAGGTGCCAGTGCGGGGGGTCTGAGCAGTGCAGCAGCAGCAGTGCATTGGCGGAGCCAATGTGCTGCGTCATCTCTCATCTCAGAGCAGTGCAATGGCGGAGCCTATGAGCCTATGAGCCTAATGAGACAGTAATTTCTGGCTCCGCCATTGTGCTGCGATGGCATTGATGCTCTTCATCATACCCGTTTTTGAACTGCCGTCTTACTTCTACTTTACTTCTTCAATTTACTTCGAATCTCCTTTTTGATTTCCCACTGCTTATGCGCTGACTCGATCGAATTACTCAGCATGCAGCAGTGCATCGTAGCAGTGCAACGGCGAAACTATTGTGCTGAGGTCTAATTAAATGAGACAGTGATTTCTGGCTCCGCTATTGTGCTGCGCTTTATTCAATGAGACAGTGATCTCTGGCCCGCACAATTTGTTGCAATAATGTTGTTGCAGAAGCACGAGATTCTGCCTAGCAGTGCTGTGTAATAGGAGTGCTGTCTTACGAACTCTGCTACGCGACTACTGTAGGATATGAGCAACATTCTAATTTTCTGCTATTCAGGGAACAGAACTCGTTCACTGATATAGGTGTATACGTACAGCCGCGCGAATAGGCCAAGCAACCTCTCCACGCTGGCTGTTCATACTGGCGAGTGGAATAAACCTCGTGGAATAAACCTCGTGGAATAAACCTCTAGTCGCATTCACACTTCGGCAAATGCCTGCAGTGCTCAATACTTCTTATGCTAGAACTCCACGGTAAAAACTGTTCAGCATAGCAGTGCAACGGCTCAATGCACTCGCCAGCGTGAACGACTCATTCATCCCCACAAGCCAAAGAGCCCCTTCTTGGCAGGCTTCCCATCCTGCTTCCCGTCATCCTTCCCGCCGTCCACATCCATTTCCCCCTCCTTCTCGGCCAACTGCTCCTTGACACTCTCGTCGGTCTCCCCAATGTAATTGAACGCAAGGTCGAAGAACACCGGCTTGATCGCCACGGGCTTCACGTCAACAGTATTCACAACAGCGTGCGGCCGGCGGAGTGCACTGAGAGTGCCTAACAGCACAACCTGCGCAGGAGAGTCTGCCACCGACCGGTCCTTCACCAGGGACTCCATCTCGTGCTCGAATTGCGCAAGAACATGGGACTTCTCCTTGGCGTCAACCACGCTCTTTCTAAGCTGAGCAAGTCTCTCGTTGGTGAAGACATCCTCCGGGAACTCGCTGGTCACAGGCTTGATGCTCTCAAGGTCCTGCTCCACCTTGTTCCACACCAAAAGCGCTTGCCGGTGCTTCTTGGTGATCTCATACAAGCGGGCCACCACAGTGAGACGCAAGCTCTCAAAGTACTTCTCCACGGAAAGAACATCCTCATGTAATTCTTGCGACGAGTAGACACCCGGCAAGTCCTTGATCTCGCCGAGAAGCGAAAGGAGCATCCCATATATACGAAGCATGTCTCTGTTGCGGTCAATCAACAGCACCGCGTGCTTCACCGACTTCTTCTCCAACCCCTTGAGCAACGCCTGATCACGTCTGATCTTCGTCATCGTCAAGTGATAGCTGATGTAGGTCTGCACAATCTGCAAGTCGCGGTACTCGTCCAGCTCCTCCTGGCCCGCCGCACGCTCCATGTCCGCCTCGTGCAGTTCCAAAACCTCTTGCCAGCCAAGAAGAGCGGGGTCAAAGCTCGAGATATCATCCGTGTCGATTTTTAAGCTCTGGACAGACGAAATAGCTCTGGCGGTGTCGGAATTGCTCACCTTGGCAGTGTAGGTGGTCCACTCCACATGATCAAGCAAGCTGCTCGCCGCCGCCTCGTCGACCGCCAAGAACTGCTTGTCGACGCTGTTCATCAACTCGACGAGCTCCTCGAACGTGTCATCTAGCTCAATGTGCTTCTTGACCACTACTTTCGAGACCGCATTCAAGTTGCCCGAGTAAGTCAGGTGACTGAGGGCCACCTTCAACCATGGATCCACAAACGACTCGATCAACTCGCGATAGAGATGGCTCTGCTTCTGCGCGGAAAACTCGCTGTGGACTTCCAAAAACTCAAGCGCATTGCGCGCCACGCTGAGGCCAAGACTGGCAAGAGTCCACCGCTTCTGCTTCACGGAGACAAGCCCCTTGGCAATGGCGTAGTACACGTACATCTCCACGCGCTTGGCAACACTAGGGTCGTCAAACGCAATGTCCACGAGCTGTTTGCTGTACTCGGCGGCGCGCTTGAGCTTCGACACAATGAACTTCTCCTTGGACCGAGAGCTGCTGACTTCAGACACAGTGGCAACCTCAAGGCCATGCGAGAAGTCTCTCTCGGCCAAGAAGAGCAACACCAAGCCATAACGCTCGTCTGCTTTATAGTTCTCCGCATCGATCTCAAACGTCTTGTTCTTGTCCTGGTACTGCTTGGTGTCCTTCACCTGAATCCCGAGCTCCTTTCTCAACTTGGCAACCCGCTTTTTGACGTGACTGCTGTACTGGTGAAAGTCGTTGCCCAGGTGCAACGTCGTGCGAGCCCCGAATGTTTGGCCCAAAATAGACATGGTTTACTTGTTCACGACGCCTTAGACTACGGCTTCTGGTTGATCGCTGGAGTGAAAAACCCACGCTAGTTTCGAGCAGGGTAACCCTTCATGGGACGGCCTTTTGAGATCTCGGGCCAAGCTTCAGAGATGGGGTGAGAGACATATTCATGGTGGTTAGTGAAATTGAAAAAAACTAGGCATATACTGTTCTTTACTAACATTTGCTCCCGATATTGGTTGGACTTGGGGTCACGTTTGCGGCACTAGGGGTGAGTGAAATCATATGGCAGTGCGTTGCCGAAGCCAATGTGCAGGGAATGCTCAATTGCGCTGCTCAATTGCAAAATCTCAATTGCGCTGCTCGTTATTATGGCCGAAATATAAAGCTGGAAATGTGCGGCGACTACTTAATTGCAACTGACTGCACAAAATCGCCAGTATGCTAGAGTGCGGCACTCAATGATTTAGAGATGCACGGCTAGTACACATGTTGCCGTCGCACAGCGTCACTTGATAACACCACATCCACACGTCAATTGGTAACACCGCAGCGCCTGCTTTTGGCCGTCACTGCTCAGCTGAAGTAGCTTCCTAAAACATTTTCACTAACACCAGGTCAAGTCGGGAATCAACGCTTGGGTGCGGCTCCGGCATCTCAAGCCGAGCGAGATTGCCCGCATGAACGGGATCGTGCTCGACTTTGCGCGGCCCGATCAGCATTTCATGAAGGCCGACGGCTCGGTGAATCACGACTTGGTGAAGCAGTTCCAGCGGTACCCTGGTGGCTTTTTTCCAGCGATGACCGAGAACGAGGCGTGCATGATCTTGAACATTCTGCCCGAGGAGATCATGAAGATTGATCTGGGGATGTTGAAAAAGAAGCACCGTTTGGCGATGGTATTGAACCATCCTGACAAGGGCGGGAGTCCATACATTGCGAAGAAGGTGAACCAGGCGAAGGATATATTGCAGGAGAGCTACTTAGTTAAATGAGCAGCCGAGCAGTCGAGCAGTCGAGCAGTGCATTGGCTAAGCCAATGTGCTGCGAGATTTAATGGGGCAATTATACTCTGAGCCTTACGATAGGCAGTGCATTGGCGAAGCCAATGTGGTGCGAACATCATGCCGCGATAGCCACAAGCTTCGCCAATATTCTGCGAACATCACGCCGCGTTAGCCGCAAGCCTCGGCAATGTGCTGCGACTCCTCGATTTTTAATTACGCGGAACGCGCGGTCTGTGAAGTTGAGAATGCGCTGCAAGGCTTATGTGTGAATCCCAAAAGCTGCGAACACCACTGATGTTTCGCATGATTGCTTTGCCAGTGCATTTGAACGAGTGCACATAATCACAGGTACGGTCACAGTCTAAAAGCAATTGGAAGGAAGCTGTCGAGGTCTTTTTGTTTGTATTACCACATTCGCTACTTCCGACAATGATGGGACCTTTGTATATTGAGCGCGGTGTGTGAGGTCCTGCTCCTACAACTACTGCCTAGTCCAAGATCCTGGTGGATTGATAGGCGTGTATCATATCACACCAGCATTTTACCATGTATTATAGAGCAATTCATAGAAACGATACAGTGTAGAGGAGGTGGGAGTTTAGCAGTGACAAATACTAAGCAGTTTGAGGCACGCACCAGGTAGGCCCAGCGCCCACAGAGATCTTGAGATACCATCGTAACTATTCGGAATAGCAGATTGAGTATTATGCCCTTCCCAGCATTCCATTCAACTTGATACTTCTTGTTGGCGTCTTTTTTGACAGTCGTGGTACACCTCAGACTCCAGCATCGACCATCGACTTCTCAAACCACCTAAAGTTCATGTCTAGTCTACAGCTGCCACCTGCCATGGCTCTGCCTCTTTTCACGACCCTATTACAAATAAAGAAATAAGTTGTTAATCTTGATATTTATTTGCTAGGTTCTCTAAGTTTAATCGGTGTGTTTTTTATTATTATTAGGAGCTAAGTTCTTTGTAGTGTATTTGTGGTACCCGGCGGATAACTGCGTGGCAACCCACAGTGTCCCCGCTGGATATTGAACCGCCGCCGCGGTTCGAACCTGTTGCAACTCTCACTTGCAACCTACCTCACTGAATCTCCCTACCACTAGACTAGCGGGCCCGCTAGTAAATACTTTGTTTTTCAGCAGGGTATGTGTTTCCTTGCTCTGTGCAGGCGTGTTAGATTTTCTTTCATCATGCATGATGCAAGCGGCAGACCACTCCGCAGCTTCTGCAACTCGTAGGCCACGGCAATAACAAACCTACAAAGAAAATTATCAGGCATGTTCAAAAATAATATAAAAAAAGACGTTGCAACAATAAACAGATACATCATTGGCACAAACGTGTGTAACTCTCTTCTGAGCACTCTGAGCACTCCAACCAGATGACGCACTTACGGCTCTGCCAGTAGCTACTACACATCGTATTTACAAGCATTCATTACAATTCGTCTAACCCGCGGCTGAATGAGACACAAAGAGTTCCAAACAGCAAAAGCGATGCTGCGGTGTGCCGGAGCGTACTGGGCAAGGAATGAGGGCATCAACTGGTGGAGACTGGCGATCAGCATTGGGATAGAGTAAGGCAAGCCACTAAGCAACTTAAATTTCCACTTTCGGCAGTGCGTTGGCTACCACAATCGAAGCAAGGCAACGGCTACCACCTCCGTGTCACATTATTGGCTGCCGCGTTGTCTTGCTTTCGCTCGACAGTGCTTTTGCTTCGCCAACGCACTGCCTACTCGCCCATCGCTACTCTCCACTTCTCCGACGAAAATTGCAACACCTCCAAGCTCTTCAACTGTCTCACTTTAACCCACGCCAAGAACAAGTTCGCCAAGTCCTTCACCACAGTAACAGCCGCCATCCCCACCAAGTTCGCCACAAACTCGCACTCGTCGGGCGTTCTCCCAAGCTCCTGGAACACAGGAAGACCAACCAAGAAATACTGCGCAAAGTAGCGCCCGGCATACGGCCAAATATAAGTAGTAGCAACAGTGATGGCAAACAGCTGGGACTGAAACACTCTGCTGTAGTCAGCAGTGAGCGCCGCCTTAAACTCTCTGACGCGGCGGCGGTGCTGGATCACAGAAAGGCTTTCCTCAGACACAGCCTTGCCGTGTATGAGGGCCTCGCTTCTTATGACTTCCTCCGCTTTGTTCTCAAGCTCAATCTCTTTGAGCTCGTCAGCAGGCACTCTGTCGGCCACAAAGCAAGGTCTTACACTCATCGCCCACTTGTAGTAGATTCTATTGAGCGTGAGAGAGAAGACAAGCTCCGCAATCTGCTTGACGGGAAGTACTAAGGCAAGCCAGAGCCGAGGGTCTTGTCGTTTGCTGAAAATTTCAGTGATGTCCTCCCCAGCAAACATCAAGTAGGGAAACACATTGCTAAACGTCCAGGGAAGAAAACCAGAGCCTCTAAGACTGTAGAGGTAAAGAGGCAACATTGGAAGGAGCATCAACTTGAAGGGCGCCACTCTTCCCTCACTAAGCAGCGACTCAAGCGTCGAAAATATCCCCTTGATGCCAAAAACTTTGCGCTGGACCCCAGGTGGGATGAGAAGCTTGGTGTAAGTGAGGCCGCTTCTCAAAAGAGACGCATATGCACTGGCGGCAAGCCCCGAGAGTATGGCCACCCCACAGCCGAGGGTCACATTGTAACGGAAAAGCCTGGCCACTCCCTGTTTCGTCCAGCTCACAAACCTCATGATGTTGCTGTTGGGAATCGTAATAAAAATTGGCTGCGCGCACTGGGGGCATTTGACATCGAACACAACCGCAGGGCTGTGATCAGAGTGGGCCACAAGGTCCAACAACTTGCCCAAAAAGTTCTCTCTGTTCCACCCCTCGCGCTGGCCCTGCCGGGGCACGTTTTTCGCCACACTGCTGGTTTCAGAAACCCAATCAAGCAAACAGCGACGGTGTGCCCGGAGCAGGCACCCGCAGGGTCTGACAAAGTCCTGGGCGTCTGCCATGGTGCCCATTGGCGGCGGCTCGTCCGTGCCATTGAGGCAGATCCAGCACTGCAAGTCGCTGGGAACACACATAAATTCACAGATGGGAGGATGTTGAAGTGAATAGCTGCTCCTCGTGTGATGGCGTTGCTGCCTGATCTGCAGGACAGCGGCACCACCTTAGGATGGTCGAGGGAAAGACCCGGCGGCTTGGTACACGTATCGTGTGGGGTGGAGCAGTGTCTGCGACGCCAAGGTGCCACGCTAGTCCCGCCGATTCTTGATTTTCAAAGTTCGGCAACTACTTTAATTGAAATCGGCGTCAAAGCAGAGTACTTCCAAACATCATTGTGATGTCTCTTGGACATACAACGGAATACAACACTGTGCAGTCCCACACTGTGCAGTCCCGCAAAGCTAAGCGGTGCACCGCACAGCTTCATGCTAAAACGGTACCGGCAATGGAGATCGCTTTTCCGCCATCACCCTACAAATGCCCCAATTCTTTTCTTCTAATGTACATTGTCTATGAGTTTTCGCCGCGCGGTGCATGGGTTATTTGTAGACACCCACCCCCGAACTAGCACCGGCTATGGCCATTTGCAGCGGGCGTTTGCAATGCGGTTTTAGTTGTCGGTGCCGGTGCGAGTCCTTGCTGAATAGGAACTTCAGCCTGAAAGAAACAGGAATGCTTCCCCCAGCATGAAGGGCTCTGGCGTTGACTGCTTCAAGACTTCTACCAGGAGTGTTGGCGAGGCGCGGCAGCCTACCTTCAATGCGCACTAAAGGTAGTTTACTGCTATTGTTGTCTGGCTTCATTGATTATCCTAACCCGGCTTCAATGATTATCCTAGTCCGGCGATGACTGTAGCCTGGATTCAGTGATTAGTGTAGTCTAGCTTGACTACGCCCCGCCAGACAACTTTTGTTCTTGTTGCAACCGGCGGGCCCGCATGTTGCGCAACTCCGTCGCCAACTGTGCCTGCAACTGCGCGTTCAGGGCGAGTTCTTTGAATATCGCATCGTTTACCGGGAAGCAGAGACCATTTTTGAAATAGTAGTCTGACGACTTCGGCCGATTCACGATTGGCAACGTCCACTCAAGCCAGTTGTTGCCCATCACATAGCACCAGTTCTCCCACTTTGTCGGAAGGCTGAACAAGTTGCCGTACATGTCCAGGTTCGGCTTGTTCGTAAACGCATAGTCGTAGTCGTGGAGCCGGAACAAGTTTGTGCGGTACCGGGTGTACTCGTAAGTCTCGAGCGTGGTCTTGTTGATCAACAATTGGTAGATGCTGTAGGCCTCAAAGACGCCGACCGCCAAAAAAAACGCGAGTCCGAAAATGAACATGAGGATCCAGTTCAACGAGAAGTAGTGGTGTAAATATTCCTCGTGGAAAAAGAAGCCGTAGAGAATGCGATAAGTAGTGTATGAACAAAGGAGGGAATACACCACAGTGTAGTGCAAAAACTGAATGAAGAACTTGTGATTTTTGAACCCGATACAGCTGGCAAACCAGGGACAATGATGATCCATCTTGAGCATGCACTGCTTACAGCTCAGGCAGTGGTGGCACCGGTCCGGTTTCCACACGAGGCACTTTTGGCACCATCGGATAGTTCCTTTACTTTTTATCGTAAAGGTGTTGTTGGTATAGTGCTGAGGTGGGGCGGCGATTTTCCCCAGCTCCACGGCTTGTATCAATGTTTCGTCATTTAATTCTGAGATTTCCAGAAAATCACCTTGTATCCTGAGTTCTGGGTAGTCGAGGGCAGAGCCTGCAGTTAATTTGACCACCAAGTAATAGGCCCGCATCCCACATATCGTGAAGAAGAGACCAAAACAGCCTAGCACTAGTCCCCAGAACCCGCCAATATGCTGGTACGATATTTGGTAGCAGTACGTGAACCCTGCCCAGAGGTAGAACCCATAGCAGACGAGTTTGGGAAATAAACTGGCAAACGCGCAGCAGCAGCGTTGGAGTTGTAGGAGCATTGGTGAGGCAAAGCAGCGGTTCCAGGAAATCGTAGGAAACTGTAGGAAAAGTGTCACTGAGTATACCAAGGAAGTGGGGCAACCACTCTTTTTCGGAGAAATCTATGGGATCGTGTATACCATCCGGGCGGCTCCATCGGAGTAGAAATCTTTTGCGATAACCGATTGCGTTTGACGGAGGCTTCTAAGCGAGAGTAAAATTAACAAGAAACGATCGTTCTAATAGCTAACAGTTCACTAATACAAGCGATTTGCCGACAAGTTTTAAAAACAGCGTCTGCGTTATTTTTGACTCAACGACAACCGCTTTTGACAGGCCTCTGGCTCGCTTCTTGATTAAGTTTTTCCACCTTAGCCTCGTTCAACTATGACTCTTGAGAACGACTTCTTCCACTCCAACGCGCCGCCGAGAAACCTAGGAGACTACTCGAAAAGGCTTCTCGGTTTTTTGGAACATCACAAGAAGATTGGGAATTTTTCTAAGAAAATCGCCCTCGTCACTTCTGGCGGCACCACTGTCCCACTCGAGGCCAATACCGTGCGGTTCATCGACAACTTCTCTGCGGGGACTCGGGGTTCGACCTCGGCCGAGTACTTTTTAGCTAACGGGTATTTGGTGATCTTTTTGCATCGCGAGTTTTCTTTGAAGCCATACACGAACCAGCTAGGACAGGTCAATTTACTAGACCTTTTGGATGTGGACGATAAGAATGAGCTTTCGTTGGACAAAGAGACAATTCAGGACATGCAGGAGCAGAATAAGTTGGCGAAGCTTGTCTCTACTTACAGAAAACAAAAGGAAAACTACCTTTTGCTCTCCTACACAACGATCAATGAATACCTCTTTATTTTGCGAGCAATTTCCGAGGACCTCAAGCGTTTTTACGCCCTGCAGGACAACCGGATAATGCTCTACTTGGCGGCCGCGGTCTCGGACTTCTTTGTTCCGGACTCCCAGATCCCCGAGCACAAGATTCAAAGTAACACCGGCAGCGCACGGCTCGAGCTCAACCTTGATCCGGTGCCAAAATTCCTAAAGAACATGGTCGACAGCTGGTTCGACAACTCGTACATCATCAGCTTCAAGCTCGAGACAGACAGCCTGATCCTCATCAAGAAGTGCCGCGGGGCGCTCACCAAGTACGATCATCAGCTCGTTATTGGAAACATACTCCAGTCGAGAAAGGAGAAAGTTGTGTTTGTGAGCAAAGATAACGGCGAGTTTGGAGAACAGTGGTTTCATTTGGAGAACAAGGAAGAGCCCTTGGAGGCGGTGTTCATTCCCCAGGTGATCAAGTTGCACCAGCAGTGGATTGAGTCGCGCAAGAAGCAGTGAGGCATTGAGTGCCATTGAGCGAAGCGAGATGGTGCGAGATGGTGCGAGATGGCGTGTGGCATCGGACATAGCTGTAAGCATTTGACAGCACCGGACACCGTTTGCAAGGATGTTGGGATGTTACAGCAATGGACATCATTTGCAAGGATTTCACAGCACTTTCCAGCTTGTGAATCGCCATAACTTGTGGACAGCTGCCTGCCGACCTACTCATATAGGGGAGAAACCTGCATTGAGTTCAAGGCAAAGCTAATCAACGGTACAGTGTATAAATCTGCACATTTGAGCGAAAAAAAGTAAACCTTTTGAGGGGGGAAGGTCTGGAGAGCATGATGTAGAAGTTTGTCGATGTAAGGCCGCAAGTGCATAGTGGGTTTCATTAGCAGTAGAGATGTAGCAAGCAACGGCTGGTTCCTGTCGCACTTGTCTTTGCTGACTAAATCCAGGGCAGTTAACAGCAGCACACCCACCACAGCACACTTGCTAGTGCGCAGTTTAGCAAAGCAGTAGCAGTAGCAGCAGCAGCAGCAGCAGCAGCAGAAGCAGTCTATCGCGCAGTTCCAAAAAGGCAGCCGCTGCTGCGCACACTTTAGCAAAGCAGCAGCGGATGTCTTTGGCACAATTGCGAAGCAGCTGCTGCGAAGAAAATTCTACTGCTGCGCACTGTCTCGCTAACGCTCGTCAGTGCTTGGCTAACGCTCGTCAGTGCTTTGCTACCGCTCGCCAGTGCTAGTCAGTGCTAAGTTTGGACCCAACGGTCGCCACCAAATTGTACGCCAATCTTGCCAACAACAACACCGTCCCACTCACAGCAAACACCTGCAAACTCTCGTACACCTTTCTCGGCTTCAACTCCGCCGTCACAATCTCAAGCTCTTTCAGGTCGTCCTCGAACGAACCCTGCTTGTAGTAACGGTCGAGCAACTTGTCCTTGCTGTCCCACAACTCAAACAACCACTGCTCAAACTCCTGCTGGGCGGCAAGTTCCTGCTCGGGGGTTTCACACTCCAATCCCAAAGGAATCTCGCTGAGCTTGATCGCACGGAAGTACATATCCGTCAACTCGGGCGATTTGCCGCGGATGAAAAGGTCGCCAAGCTTGTACACAAACTCACCGTATCCGGTCTGCGCCACTCCGCTATATCCAATAGTGACGTCGTACACCACATCGCATGACTGTCTGAGAGTGCGAAGCGAGTGGCGAAGCCCCGTGGTGCGCGGAAGGAGCACGTTGCGGAGTTTTGGGCGGCCCAACTTCTCGCAGTACTTGTCCGAGACAGCCCTTCGCAGCGGGGAAAGATTCGTGCCTTCTGGGAAAAGAATCAACGTGTATGGCCACTTCTCGTTGAGAAACATCCGCTGAGTCTCTTTAAGGCTCAGCTGGATCACCTGGGCGTCGGTGCTCCATTTCCGCGAAAGGAAGATGAAGCGGTAGCTGACCATGCCCTGGCCGAGAATGGGGATTTTCTTCAAAGAATCTTTGAGCATGATGTAAACGCTCTCGCTGAGCTCCGCAGTATACGCTATCCACCAGAGAAACACCCAGTCGGTGTATATCTGGTGGTTTGCAATGACCACCGAGGAGGCACTGAATGCAGAGTGGAGTTCGCCATTGACCAAGCGGAAGGTCCCCCTTGGCATCGACGCCAAGTCACTGGTCACTCTGATCTCGGAGGGACACACCCAATGAAAAATCGCCAGCACAAGAACAATAAAGTGCTTCTTCGTGAGCCCTATGACGGCCTGAACCGCCGTCCGGTTCAGGCGGAGGAGGAACCGGATGACACTCTGGGTGATGACAATCGAAATCGCTCCGAGTGTGAAGAAGACGAGCACGAAAAAGACCCGGATCATTTGGAGTATGTAGATGAGCCATGCCGTGGCAGGCGAGGACGGAGCCTTCTCAATTGGTTTGGCCATTTGTGGACTGTTGCTGGTGTGCTGTGCAATGTCGCCTTTGCTGGGGGGGCACTGGATGAGCCGATCGGATCTTTGCATGCATGTGCAATGCGAGCCAGAGACACGGGCTCTCCCGGTTGCTTGGCAGGATCGGTGATGGAAGCAAGACACGCAGTCTGGCGAGCCGTAGGCGAGTCAGGCTGCAAGTGAGCATTGTTTTATGAGCATAGTATTCTAAGCATTGTTTTATGAGCATCGTATTCTAAGCATTGTATTATGAGCAATGTACTATGAGCATTGTATTATGAGCATCGTATTATGAGCATTGTACTATAAGCATTGGGCTATGAACATTGTAAAATGAGCAATGTACTATGAGCATTATACTATAAGCATTGGGCCATGAGCAGCGTATTACAAACAATGAATTATGAGCATTATATTACGAGGGAGCATTGGCTGCGATTAACCCCGTGCGGTGTAGCAACAACCGGTTGTGTCTGTAAGGCACAACTGGCATACCCATACAACCCAAATCTATTTTCGTTCTGGTATTCGAGTAGTGAGATGTCTTGATAGCAAGAGCTCTGGTCGAAAAAAAAAAAGGCGGTCAACCTTACGGCGCGCAATTCATGAGCATATATTAAACGTGGCCAGCCTGCACTACTGCTCATAAACTGTTGACAAAGAATGCTCGCCTCCGCTGAAACATGCTTCGAGGAATCCTTTGGCAACCAGATTATCAACATTGAGCGATACTAAAAGATCTTGATGGAGCATGGTTGCATATAGTAGACGGGACTTGGTGCAGCCGTGCCTCTTGAGCTTCCTTCTCTCCGTCTCTTGAGCATACATTAGAACCTTTCCCTCGGACGTTTCGTAGAAACGATTTAAAGCATCATACCTGTCCAACTGGTCCAACATACATTGGGTCCAGCCGAGTTTGTCGTAACGTAAGCATTCACCGACAGTGCGGCAACTCCACCTGCCGTAAAGGTCGTAATATTCGTTTGTGGGGGGAAAAAAGACTTTGCACATACTCCACGGTTCGATCAAAAAGAGGGCCGGGCCATCCAGTAAATCTTGGCTTGTTTCGTTCCAAGTCTTTCGCATAAAGTTGAATACGTATTGGGGAACCGGCATTGCTAATTGTTTGCAAAGAAATGCACGTTAGCAAGATGTCAAGTATCAAACCTCCAAAACCGTCTCCTTCAATGTTAGTACCCAACGCGGCGTAAGCAGTAAGGAAAACCTCCGCTCTTCAATTGCACTCGGACCACAACACTATTTTTTGCCTAGACTCCACTTGCCACCAGTTTCCGACAAAGATTTAGAAGCTTTTCCTTCCGCACATGAAACGACTTGAAGCACACATCTCTGGCCAAATAGTATGGAAGCCGAAATTCAAACGGCCTGCTCTCAGGACTTGCACTCCGTAGAAAATGAAAATGTAAGTTGGAGTCGTACGTGAGATAACCGTCAGCCAAGGTGCCGAGATAAAAGGTGACTCTGACCACTGGCTTGTTCTTCTGCTTGCAGAGAACCACTTACTTCGGCATTTTGTCCAATTTTTGGATGAGCCACTTTTCCGGCGGCCCTTCCGTCTCGGGAAATATCGTCATCTCCTCGTCCAAGACGGCATGGCCCAAGCTCACCACAATCTGCTTCAATTCGCTGTTCAACATGGCTCAAGTCATGCACCGGTCGTTGATGGAGCAGTCATACAACAACGACAACAACGACGCTACACCCTTGTTGTGGGTGTCGCTTTCCTCGGTCAAAACCGCCGTATAAAGGTACTTGAAGCCTTGGGGCCAGAGTGTTTTATAACACTTTAGCATAGTGCCGAGGGAGGTGGCAACCGTTTCCGCCACCAGCTTAGACAGATTCGGCGGTTTGCGACAGTCGCAAGAAACTTGATCTCACTGCAAATAGATTATTTCCAACAAAGCAATGTTGAGTAGACACCGGCCACTTCGGGGACCGGTGCTAACTGAGAATCACATCAATGCCAAACTCATCCTCCAACTCAGTATCCCCCACGACATCGTCCAACGCCAAGTCCTCGTCGTCAAATACCAACCTCACGGTCCCGCTCTTCCCCGTCTTTTCCAAATAATACTCAGCCACCTTTCTCAACTGCGTACTCGCACTCACCTGCACCTCGACCTTCTTGTTGTCTTGCCCCTTGAGCACCACCATGAACGTGTCCTCCTCTGGCCCCGGGTCCTGTTGACTCTGACTGCCCATTGTATTGTCATCCAACTCAACCTCATAGTCACTCTCAACTAACACCTCCTCATCACTCTCAACGACCGCCTTCTTCTCCTTATCGACATCGTCCTTGCCCGTCAACACCATCGTCGCAAACAGCTTCCCTGCTCCGGGAACGGCTGGAATGTCCAAGAATTGTGGTTTCATGTAGTCGTGGATTTTGATGGTGGTCTTCCATACGAGTATACACTCCTCGGGGCTATACTTGTCGCGCGAGTCCACAGGGATGAAATTATTCCCGGCCAACTCTTTCAACACTCGGACCACCACCTTGCGGAACTTCTTGCTGCCATTGATGTTCACTGTGACCTCCTGATTTTCCGTGTGGGGTAGTTGTGAGATTACCCGAATCTGATAAATCCGGTCTTCCTGAGAGCTCTGCGTAGTTGCCGCATCCTTGGCTTTGCGCATGCTATTCAATCGACTTTGCATCCGCGCTATCTCCTGGTCATAGTCCTGGTCCGGGTCGATATTAAACGACTGAGCATAGTGATTCTCCAGGTTGAAAAACTGCATATTACCATTTGGTTGAGCATATGTGTTTTCGAACCCTCCTTGAGCTACGCTTCTCGTTCTCTGGGTTCCCTGCGCTGTTGTATTTTCTTCAACAAAGTAATCCTCGCTGTCCAAATTGACAATCTCGGGCGATAAGGCCCTCTCGTTGTTCTCCTGTTGTTCACCCCTCTCGACACTCTCGATCTCCGCCATGATTCGCGCAACGTCCTCGCTGGGCTTATAGTTCAGGGAGCCGGTTCCGAGAGAATCAAAGGGGTCTTCTTCATACTTAGGTTGTTCCTTCTTAATCGCCTGCTGCTCCTGCTTCACGAGAAGTTCTGCGGGGCCCCTGAGGCTTTTCCGCTTCTTCTTTTTACCAATCCCCTTCTCTTCCTTGACTCTCTCCACCTTCACCGGCCGCACTGTCTTATTCCTATTGAGCACAAAGAAATCGTCGTCGTCGTCACTGTCCATCCTCGAGCTCGCGGCACTGCATGGCGCACTGTGGGGCAGCCCTATATACAGGGTCACATGACTGAAGCAAGGCAACAGAGGGGGCACCAACAACCCGTCAAAACAGGAGTTTCCAGGAAAAGTAAGGCAGCAGAAATATCTAAACAGAATTCTTACCAAATCCCCAAATTCTCAATATACAATCCCGCCTGGTCTGCCCACGCCAATGGACCGTCGGCCACTGGCCTTGGTCACGTGCTTCCTTGGGTTGAAAAATTTTAGACGTTCCCCAGCAACTGCTACTCAGCTACAGACCATGTCCACCCCGTCCCCCGTGCCTCTCGGCGACTTGGCCAAACTCAACCTCGGCGCGCTTCCGGGCATCACGCCGGAGCAGCCCCTGAGCCTCTGGTCCTCCAACCCGCTCTTCTCCTACCTTAACAATGTCTACGCCGGCTTCGCCGACCACAGACGCTCCATCGGATTGTTGAACCCGGGGACGATTGAGAACCTCAACAAGGAAGTCAGCAAGGACGTGTTCTTGAACCAGTACTTCTTCACGGGGCTCCGCGCCGACCTCAACAAGACCTTCTCGTTGAACCCGGCGTTCCAGACCTCGCACACCTTGTCGATTGGCTCCAAGACCATCCCGCCATACGCCTTCAGTGCGTTGTACGTCAACGACAACCTCTTTGCCCAGGGAAACATCGACAACGACTTCTCGCTCAGCGGCCGCTTGAACTACGGCTGGAGCAAGGACGCGATCTCCAAGATGACATTGCAGATCGCCCAGGGCCAGCCTACCATGGTGCAGTTGGAGCAGGACATCAGCGGAGTCGACTACTCCATGAACCTCAAGGCGTTGAACCCGTCCTGGTTGGAGGGCGACTTCTCTGGTGTTGTTGTCGGTTCGCTCTTGCAGTCGGTGACCTCGAAGTTGGCGCTTGGTTTGGAGGCGATCTACTCCAAGCAGGCGCAGTACCCACCGGACGCCGCGGTTTCCTACGTCGGAAGATACAACGCCGGCAACTGGATTGCTTCTGCGCAGTTGCAGGCCCAGGGCTCCTTGATCACCTCGTTCTGGCGCAGAGTCAGCGACAAGCTCGAGGCCGGGATCGAGACCCAGCTCCAGGCGTCGCTCCGCCCGATCGCCGACCCAATGTTGGGCCAGGTTGTCGGTGCCGAGCCGGTTGTGCAGGGCGTGACCACCATTGGTGCCAAGTACGAGTTCCGCCAGTCTGTGTTCCGCGGGCAGATCGACAGCGAGGGCAAGGTCGCCGCGTTCCTCGAGAAGCGTGTGTTGCCGACCGTGTCGGTGTTGTTCTCCGGCGAGGTTGACCAGTTCAAGGGGACGCAGAGAATCGGCTTGGGCTTGCAGTTCGAGGCCCCGGGCAACGAGCAGATCATGTTGATGCAGCAGGGTTTGGTTGACGCGAACGGGAACCCAGTTCCGGGCGCGCCTCCGTTGATGTAAGCATCGGAAGTATGAGACCCAAAGTTGCATTTGCCGAAGTCCGAAGAGAGGCGACTCAGCCTTAAATTTGCGGATGGCACAACTATCAAGAGCCTTTTTGAAAGCTACACATCCGACTGACAATACCGTTGGATGTCGGCCCGCGTTGGACACTCGGTGCAGGCCTGCCTATATAAAGGATTGTAAATAAAGAATAGCAAGGAGCGTAGGTATGACGCAGTGCACTGGCGAAGCCAGTGTGCTGCGATGTGATACGAATCAGTAAGTTAGATGCTGACTATTATACGGAGACAGTGATACTAATAAACTGTGATCCTGATAGCAGGCATTTACTACATCTACTTAAACCCTCTTCATGGGCTACGGCTCGGCAAAGTTGAAGGAATACATTGGTAGTTGATGGATACCGTCTATCTTTATTGGCAGTAGCACACTGGCGAGCGGAGCGAGAGTGTGTGTGCTGTCGCCACTTAATAAGGCGCGTGGCCAGAGAATAGTATGTGTCAGTGAGCAGTGCATTGCTGACGCCAGAAAGACAAAGCGTTTAGCACTGTCTCGCTTACGCTCGCCAGTGCCAAAGGTTAGACCCGCCGGGCCGCATCCCATGGGGACCCCCGCGGGCCGCGTTCCATAAGAACCCGCCTGGGTTTCGCCACCGAGGGAAAAGCTACGTAACTCGCAGCGCACAGCCCGGCCTGCAGTTACAATTTGGCAGAATTAGGCTTGCACTGTAGTGGTCAATACAAAACAAAGAATGCTAAAAAAGTGTAGGACACTTGCTCTAAAGTGGACAAAAACAATTTTGCGATTTATAGTATAAGCCGCAAAATTGTTTTCTGGCCCCAGACCAGACCCAGACCCTTGCTTGCTCTGCGGGCTTTGCACCCCCTCTTTGGTGGGACCCCCTCTCACCACCGGGTGACGTGCGTGCGATTTTCGCACCACTTGTTTCACGCAAGAACACACCATCCAGCAACCCGTACCATGGCAGGCCAGACTTCTCAGTATGTACCCAAACCCCACACATGCGTCTGACGAACCCCTTACTAACAACAGGATCACGGTGAAGTTGGTGGCTGCCGAGGCGCTCTCGAAGCGCGACCTCTTCCGGTTGCCCGACCCGTTTGCGGTGCTCACTGTGGACGGCGGCCAGACCAAGCTGACCAAGATCTGCAAGAAGACAATCAAGCCGTACTGGAACAAGACGTTTCACTTCGACGTCAACGAGGACCTGACGCTTGTCATCCAGGTGTTTGACCAGAAGAAGTTCAAGCGCAGAGACCAGGGGTTTCTCGGTGTTGTCAACATCAGAGTTGCCGACATCATGGACTTGAACCAGGCGAACTTTGAAGACACCCTCACAAGAAACTTGCAGAAATCAAACGACTCGCTCTCTGTGAGTGGCCACCTCATCATTGTCATTTCCAACAGACCGCAGCAGAACGGTGGAGACAGCTCTGCAAACGCCACGACCCATAGTGCCACCTCTGCCGCGTATGTGGCCCCACCGGCCCAGCCGCCAGTGTCACTGAACGACGCGGCCGGCCAGAACGCGGCAGAGAACATCAACCAAGTCGTCCATTCCGAGCCGACTCCCCAGGCCTCTGCTGACGACAGCAACCGCCAGTACACGTCCTTCGAAGACCAGTACGGCCGGCTTCCCCCAGGATGGGAGCGCAAGACCGACCAGTTTGGGCGCACCTACTACGTCGACCACAACACACGCACCACCACCTGGGTGCGGCCTGCTGTCAACCAGACCGAGTCCGAGATCCAGGAGCAGAGAGCCTCGGAGATTGAGGCCGAGAGACGGCAGCATTCTGGCAGAACGCTTCCGGGCGAGGGGACCGAGACGTCAGTCACTGTCAACACCACGGGGGAGACTCCGGCTTCGGACGGCAATTCTGCCTTGACCAACTCTGTGAACAATACTACCACCACGGGCCTTGGCGACTTGCCCGCCGGGTGGGAGCAGCGCCACACCCCCGAGGGCCGCCCCTACTTTGTTGACCACAACACCCGCACCACGACCTGGGTCGACCCGCGCCGTCAGCAGTACATCCGCACCTACGGCTCGACTGCAACCATCCAGCAGCAGCCCGTGTCGCAGCTCGGCCCGCTTCCCTCCGGCTGGGAGATGCGGCTCACCAACACCGCCAGAGTGTACTTTGTCGACCACAACACCAAGACCACGACCTGGGAAGACCCGCGTCTCCCATCGTCGTTGGACCAGAACGTGCCGCAGTACAAGCGCGACTTCCGCAGAAAGGTCATCTACTTCCGCTCGCAGCCGGGCCTCAGAGTGCAGGCGGGGCAGTGCCACATCAAGGTGCGCCGCGACCACATCTTTGACGACGCCTACCAGGAGATCATGCGCCAGACCCCCGAGGAGCTCAAGAAGCGGTTGATGATCAGATTCGAGGGCGAAGAGGGGCTTGACTACGGCGGAGTCTCCAGAGAGTTCTTCTTCCTCCTTTCGCACGAGATGTTCAACCCGCTCTACGGTTTGTTCGAGTACGCCGCGTACGACAACTACACGTTGCAGATCAACCCTAACTCGGGCATCAACAGCGAGCACTTGAACTACTTCAAGTTCATCGGCCGTGTGGTCGGTCTCTGTATCTTCCACCGCCGTTTCTTGGACACCTTCTTTGTGTCGGCGTTCTACAAGATGATGTTGCACAAGAAGATTGTGCTACAGGACATGGAGGGCATTGACGCCGAGTTCTACAACTCGCTCGTGTGGACGTTGCAGAACGACATCACCGATGTCATTGAGCTGACGTTCAGTGCCGACGAGCAGCGCTTCGGAGAGAATGTGGTCTACGACCTCAAGCCGGGTGGACGTGACATCGAGGTCACCGAGGAGAACAAGAAGGAGTACGTCGAGTTGATCACCGAGTGGAAGATCTACAAGAAGGTCGAGGAGCAGTTCAAGTCGTTCCTCGACGGGTTCAACGAGCTCATTCCGGAGGATCTTGTGAACGTCTTTGACGAGCGTGAGCTCGAGCTCTTGATCGGTGGTCTTTCGGACATCGACGTCGAGGACTGGAAGAAGCACACCGACTACCGCGGGTACCAGGAGTCCGATCAGGTGATCCAGTGGTTCTGGGAGTCTGTGGCCGGCTGGGAGAACGAGAAGCGCGCGCGTTTGTTGCAGTTTATCACCGGCACGTCGCGTATTCCTGTTAATGGTTTCAAGGACTTGCAGGGATCCGATGGGCCGCGTAGATTCACTATTGAGAAGGCGGGCGAGGTCAATCACTTGCCAAAGTCGCATACTTGTTTCAACAGAATCGACTTGCCGCCGTACACCGACAAGGACGCGATGGCGCAGAAGTTGGCGTACGCGGTCGAGGAGACAATGGGTTTTGGCCAAGAATAAGCGAACCAAAGCCAGCTTGCGATGCACAGCAGACCGCGAAGTGGGATGTTGTGCAAGCCGCTCTGTGCGAGCGGCAAACTTTGAGAGAGTGCACTGAGGGCTATTGTCCAAGCGGCTCCCTCCCTGTGAAGCACTGCTGCTCATACTTCTTCCATACATGTCTACTGTCTACATTGCTATGTACTTGTCATACATGTCTGCGTACTGTCCTGCTAGCTATAATTTTGCACGGCGTGCCTATATATTCGAAAATGTTATGTTTTTTGTTCAAAGCAGCGGTAGTCCAGTAGTGCATGTAGCAGTGCAAGTAGCAGTGCATTGGCGCAGCCAATGTGCTGCGATTAGTGTGCCACCAGAGAGTAACAGCAGGGTGTGTGAACAAGTAACAGCACATATTGCAATTTCAAGGCGATCGATGTCCATCATTATTACTGCTCATTGGCACTGTTCACTAGCACTGCCATCATCAAGCCTCGCTGTCTTTCAAAACGGTCTACCCGGGTCATTGGACAACTGCTAAGAAACTGCTAAGAAACTGCTAAGAAACTACTAACAAACTACTAACAAACTACTCACAAACTGCTAAGAACCTGCTTAGAAACTAAGAAACTAATGAAACCACTAAGAAACTAAGAAACTAATGAAATAACTAAAATACTAAGATACTAAGATACTAAGAAACTCGCAGCACACTGGCTTCGCCAGTGCACTGCTTTCACTGCTTACATCATGACCAAGCACATATGTATTCCAGATACAAAAATTATTATAGATATTAAAGGTCCATTCTATGGCACCTGCAAGTTGTTCGTGTGAAGCAATCAAGCATAATTCTTCTCGCTTTCAATTATTCATAAACTCCGCCGAGAACTCGTCGCTGAGATTCACGGTGGTCAAGCTAGGGAGACCTCCGCCAAGGAAGTCCAACATCATGTGCATGCCACCGCCTCCGGCGTACTGGTCGACGTCGGCAGGCAAGACTTTGCACACTCCCTCGAGAAACCAGACCTTGTCACGCATCTCGTTGGTGAACTCGCGGAGCATCAGGTAGTACACGCGCATGATACGCATCGCGCCCATGTCGCCGGTCATCAAAAGCGCGAGAAACGTCTTGTCAAGCAACGCCGGAAAAGAAAAAATCCGCAAGATAAAGTCCAGCTTGTAGCGCTCGTGGTGGAGCTTGTCAAGATAAGCAAGGGTAATTAAATATGGCGACGAGTACTCCACGGGATAGAGATCCGCCACCGACTCGTCAAAGCACTTGAGATGCGAAAACTCGTTGTTGGACAGCGCCAAGCGTTCTGGGTTGTTGATGATGTCGCCCAAGTCGTTGAGGTCCACCGAGATGAACTTGTGGAACTTCGAGGTGGTGTTGAGGGGCCACACCGCAGTCAAGATCGTGGCAGCTCCTTTCACGTGATAGATCCAGGCAGACGCGGGGAGACTCTTGGGAGACGGCAGCAGCGGTAAGGAGGCGTTGGCAAGCGAATCCATGATCAAGATGATGGCACTGGCGACAAGGGCGTCGGTGTTTTCCAACGAAATCTCAAGCACAGCGTCTCTGAGTAAGCGGAGCGCCTCCCCACGATGTGCCGTCACACAGTCGTCCAACCCCTGCTCGGTCCGCGAGAGGTGCGTCGCGCTGAACGCAAGAATCAGGTGCATCAAAAAAGGGTAGTCGAAAGCAAGGTTCGGAATGTACTCGCTCCACAACTTCTCCTCGGAAATGCCTGCAGCGGTTATGGTTGGCCACACCTTGGTGGTGTAGTGGTACATGAGTCTCAAGTCAAGAGTGTTGAGCCGCGAGCTGCGAAGCGCCTGAGTGCCGCTGCTCTTAGGCGACGGCGGAACGCTCGTGGCGTTCGTTTCTGTGTCGGAAAGCTGGTTGAACAGCGAGTTTGGGCTGGCCGGTTTGGACCCGGAGTCGGCGGGCAGATCGGGGGTGCTGGGTTTCTTTTGGAGATCCGCAAGGGCATTCAACCCGGGATAGAGCTCGTTCGAATTAGCGAGGCTTAGCAACGACGTTATTGGACTGCCGCCTGAAAGTAGGTCGGCCAAGGGATTGCTGGGCGTGCTGGCCAGCGTGTTGTTGGCAATCAAGTTGAGCAACAGTGCGTGCTGCATCTGCTGGTTTTGCTGTTGCTGGAGAAGCAAGAGCTCTGCGGTGGAGACGCCGTTCCCCGACTGGGGACTTATGCTCAGCATGATGTTTCCCAACCCGCTCAAGTCCATCTTTCCAAGCCCGCCTAGACTGCTGAGATCCCCCAAATTTTTCAAGCCACCCCCCATTATACTGGAAAGCAAGCCGCCCGGCAAATTCGCAAGCCCGCCCAAATTCGCAAGCCCTGCCAAGGGCGAGGCTCCCTGGAAACTCGGGACCGCGCTCTGGGCGTTTCCCAGCGCGCTCATCAGATTCGTCGCGTTCGCGAGCAAAAGCTGCAACGCGGCGTTCATTGATCCGGACTGAGACATGTCCGAGGCACCGGAAGCCGCGGCGGAAAAGGAAGCCGAGGCAAGCGGCAGCAGTTTTCCCTCTTCCTTCGGCTTCGCAACCACCAGGTAAGAACACGCAATCCCCATGTGCTCACACTTGTTGCACACCGGCTTGGCCTCGTCACACTTCACTCTGCGCTTCTTGCAGGTGTTGCACCCCATCCGCGACTTTGTATGATACTTGCGCTTTGCGCCCGCCTCTTTTTTTGTCGTGGGCTTAGCCACTCGGGCGTCCTCCGCCGCACGCTCCGCTTGTTTCTCCGATGGGTTTTTGGCTGTTGAGAGCCGTTCGTCGTTGGTCATGGTGGTGGTTGGTGCTAGCTGCGAGACCCAGGCACCTTATATCCCTCGTTCCGCGTCACGTGACGTGAACGAGGCGCCACAACGAGGCGCGGTCAAGTATTTTTTCCCAGAGTTTCCCGCGGCTTTGGCTTTCCTGCAGCGGCGATCCCCACGAATGGTCATCTCTGTCCCAGCTCTATGCTGAGCACATAGAGTTGGGAATAAACTCTAAGCGCTCAGGCGTTCGACGGTCGTATACCGTAATTGCTCATATTTTATTGCTTATCTTTTCTTACTGCTTTTTATTGCTTATCTTTTCTTATTGCTTTTGCTTGTTTTTTTCTATTACGTAACTGTTGTTGGAAGGCAGACAGCTACACAGGGCCCTCACACAGGGCCTCTCACGCTGTCTAACAAGAGCCTCAACTAACCCCATACAATAAAAATTCTGCTGCTGCCTGAAAGCAGTCGAGTTCGTGGCCAAAGTGGGTGCGAGCCGCTCGTCTGAGAGTCGGCCACTTTATGGCTGTTCTTGCCTATCATAATGGCTGTTCTTGCCTATGTCATCATGGCTGCGTTGTCTATCTCATGATGGCTGCGTTGCCTATCTCAGAATAGATGATATTAATTCTGGGAGTGGTGAGTGAATCGTAAGTGGGGCCTGTAGTGAGGCCTGTAGTGGGGCCTGTAGTGGGGCCTGTAGCTGCCAAGCAAATGCTTGGCGACTCACCTTGATACAATACCCTCAGTGAATTATACCACAGTAAATTATACCACAGTAAATTATACCACAGTGGATGATACCACAGTGGATTATACCACTGTGAATTATACCACTGTGGATTATACCACAGTGGATTATACCACTGTGAATTATACCACTGTGGATTATACCACTGTGAATTATACCACTGTGGATTATACCACTGTGGATTATACCACTGTGGATTATACCACTGTGGATTATACCACTGTGGATTATACCACTGTGGATTAT
>JNFV01000002.1:2895-50422 GCA_002564235.1 Saccharomycopsis fodiens
CCAGTCCACGGCTTGGTTGTCGTCACAGTGGCTTGTGGCACCTCGACAATGACTGTCGCAGGACTGGAAAGATCGGACGGGGTCACAGTCGTGTACGTCGAGGTTGCAGCGCCGGTCCAGGTAGCGGTGACAGTGGTAGTCGACTGAGGCGTGTAAACGACAACAGTTTCGGTTCCAATAGAATTAGTCTTCAGAATTGTAGACGTGGAGGTCCCGCTCTTGGTCCAAGGTTTAGTCGTGGTGACCGGGGTTTGAGTAACATTGAGAGACTGACAGGTCCCAGAGCCACCATTCTGCTGGAACTTGAAAGCGTTGAACTGAACAACCGTATCACTAAAATCGGTGATATTGTTTCCGCTTGGTGTCATAACCCAGAAGTACAAACCAACCGGCATGGCCCGTTGCACTTGCACAATTCTGATAGGGTAGTACAACCCCGCTTGAAGATACCTGTAACGGCTATCATATCCACCTTGATCATCCCGAAGAGCATAAGAGCTATAAAGCATAGTATCAGAGTAGTCACCCAGTGAAGACATTGTCCAAACACTTTTCCCACAGCAGCCGAACGCACTGGCAGAACCAACGTACAAAACAGCTGCATCATCAGGCATGTTCAATCCAAAGTTGTAGTAACCAGTTTCGGTAGCCAAAAAATATCCATTAAGCACCAACGTGAAGTTCGACACCGAAATATAAGTATCATAGACGTATCCCATTGTGTAGTAACCGCTGATTTTCTTGCCGTATCCATTTTCGTAGTAGTAGTTCGGCTGAGTGACGTGAGTTGTAGAATTGATAGACGACTTTTCGGCGTAACCATACTCGAGGAACTCCTTAGTCCAAGCTCCCATCACTGGGAACGGATAAAACTTGGCATCAAATCCGTATCTTGATGGTGTAGTAGATATGTCACAACCTTGTGACCATTGAACAGGGCTTTTGTTTCCCATTTCCCCGCTTCCAGCGGCTGCGACGAGCGACCAAAAAAGCTCAACAAATGTGAATAGCATAATAAAGCTTCTCATACTGGTTGGATTTGCAGAAACAAATTCACATGGTTAGTAGCTTGTATATGTCAGTGGAAGATCTTGAAAATTCTTCTTAGGTGTACCACGTTCTCAGCCGCACACACATGTAGATAGCTGTGCTCAGTAGGCTTGATTGCATGACAATAGGCAACGTGATCTTGAGGTAAAGCGACGCCGTACACATCGAGCTGATTACGTACGATCAAATCGTGCATTGCTCAGCGCAAGAACCGGCGTATTGAACAGCCGGCTGTCCTTTGAAAGTCTTTTCACCGAGATCTAGCAAAAACCAGTAACATTATGTTCATCTTCAAAGGAGAATATCGCCAATCGCTTATTGGCACACATGTGTCACGCGCGCGGTCGATCGTATCAAGATTGCCGCCTGCGCGCGTCTAGTGGTTTTAGCGCAAGCGAGACGCAATACTTGCATGGTTGCATCATTCGTAAAGGTCACAATGTCGTATTTGATATCCCTGATTAGTTTAATTGTGGTGTCTAACAAACGCCCTCCGTTGCGATTCTCGGAATCACCAGCACGGATCATTTTGTTTAACGAATGCGAAGCTTTCTCAAAAATAATGATGGGTCGTCATCAGCAGCTATTCCCAGAGCAAACCCCAGCAAAAGCACCGAGAAAAAAATTTGTCATCAGTCCATTGAGCCTTCAATAGATTTGGCAATTAAGAAACCGCTAAAATGTGCGGCAGCGTAATAGGAGCCATGCACAGCACGCATACACACACGGACAACTAGAGCAAAGCGTATTCAAAGAGTCCATGATAAGAAAAAACTGCTCAGCAGCAAAATCTCGGTGGTCTCAAACAAGTAGAAAGTGCAATCATTTTGGCTTGACGGCAACCTTTGAATTTTTCGTCTATACAAAACGTTCTCAAGGTGTGACCATGCTGGAAACGTGCTAAAAAGAGCGACCGAGCTTGTCAACCGAGTAAGCCTCTTTTCGCTGCAATCCTCGAAACGCACAAAAATTTTTTTTTTTTTTAACAGCCCAAAAAATGTTTCCCTAGTCCGCAGATCTCCGTCGCATCTTTCAGTTGCATATTTCAGCGTCAAGGCGCGCTACCATGTGTCCATGCATCGCAACGGCTCAACCGTTGAGATAGTGTTCAGAGTTTGCGGCTCTGGAATATAGCCCAAAAACGTCATAAGAGCCACTTTGGGTGAAAAAGATAGACGCGCATCATTAGAAAACGATCAACAAGCGTGTAGGAGCGATGATGAGTGCGTTGCGTGACGCAATGTAACTCATCCACCAACGCAAAATATTTTTCGAATCTTGGCGGAATCTTACATAATTAGAGGTGCATCGTCATCACGTGAGATATTTGCAGCAGCACTACCCTCCATGTCTCACTCTCTCTGAGAGTAGGATTCGGGACTTTGATCGGATTCGAAGCAAAAACGACACTCATATACTAACCAGTAAGTTTCAGTCTCAAAGAAAGGAGCAAAATTGGATCCTAAGCCTGTTTCTATGCCTCCTAGCTTTGTCCAATCACCGGGACCACAGACGCAACTGGATAGTGTCGTTCTCGAATATTCAAATACGATTCGAGCAATCTTTCATGACTTGCTGCCCTTCTCTCTTCCTGTAAAAGTTGCGTCGCCAATTGTAGACTTCACACGGCGCGGCATGAAATACAATGCATTACGTCATCTTCAAAAGCCAACGCACGGAGAGCCCACCGTGTGTTTTTTTTTGAGAAACATGGCCTTCGTATTAGAATAAAACAGGGCTGAGTTTCAAAATCAATGTTAGCGCTTTTGGGGCACATACATTGTTAACTGGGCTTGGCGCTGAAGAGACTTTGGTGAGTACGAAGTTTGGACTCCTGCATGTCCGAAGATAGTAATATTTGCTGTGTCGGGACAACTTCCCACAGCACCAACGCGTCTCAAATGGGTCTATCCTATGCTTGGAAATATGTCGTCTTTCACTCATCTGACCCTCTGCGCATCATGCCATGATCCTTTTGTGTCTAGTGGGATTCTCTCCCACGAATCAATTATCACTGTTACATATCGCGCTTCTGCGTGCTTCCGAGAAATAATAAGAAACGATGGCCAACTCTAACTACACAAGAAATAAATGTAAATATCTATTGTTATAGAAGGTTTCGGTCAGACAAACTGAATATGCTGAAAGACAGGAAAGAAAGAAGAAGTGGAGAGCTGAAGCCATCAGAATTGATGGCCAATGAAACGGCTCACGCTAAGAAAGAAAGAGCAGCAAGTGCCACACCAAAAACGTAGCTACGCGGAGTCTTGAGACCACTTGCAGCGCCATAGTAGGTGTTGAGGGTCACCCCAGAAGTCCCCACAGTAGCTGAGGTTGATGCTTCTTGCAAAGATACCGCAGAAGAGGTGCTAGCAATAACAGTTAGAGTGCTCAGATCACCTGAAGCAGAGCCAGAGCTTGAATCAGAGCCACCGCTAGATCCAAAGCCGGAGTCAGACTCAGAGCTCAAACCAGACTCAGAGCTAGACTCAGAGCTAGACTCAGAGCTAGACTCAGAGCTGGACCCGGATCCAGATTCAAAGCCAGACTCAGAGCTAGACTCAGAGTTAGACTCAGAGTCAGAACCAGAGCTGGAGCCCGGAGTGAAGCCCGAAGTGGAGTCAGAACTGAAGTCAAAACTTGATCCGCCAGTTGGGGATACAATCACTGTCGATGTTGCAGTGAAACCAACAAAGAGAGTGGAATCACTAGCATACGACGATGTGTCAGACTCATGTGTCGCAGAAGTAGATGCAGCATCAGGATTAACGGCAAACATTGAGGTAAAGGTTGAGGTAGTCCCGAAAGTGGAAACGGCATCAGTATCAGCATTAGACATCAAGGCAGAGGTTGCTCTGGTACTGGTGGTAATGGTGACAGCGGTGAAGGAGGAAGATGAAGAGGAGGTGGAAGACAAAGCCGTTGGAGCAATAGTCGAGGAAGTAACTGACGACGACGTTAATTTGGTGGATGATGTGGCACTCGAGTTGCCATAATAAGGGACCAGAGGCACATCAACCACAACCCAAACAGTGCTGGCGCCGGCAGATGGCGTCACCGTACGCGTAGTAGTGTAGCTATTCTTCCAAGATTCAATGCTGGTAAGCGTTATCACTGGTGTAGTTGATGGTGCAATCGGGGTGTAAACAACGACAGATACAGTACCACCCACGTCCGAAGGTCTAATGGTGCTGGTGAGGGTGTATGTTCCTGTCCAAGGTAGAGCAGAAACGGCAGTCACGGTAGGCTCTGGAGTGTGCACCACCACCGACACAGTGCCGTTTCCATCACTTGGCGTGACCGTTTGGGTGGTAGTATATGATCCTGTCCAAGGCTCTGCTGATCCGGTGACGGTAGGCACTGGAGTGTAGACAACAACAATGACGGTACCACTGGCGTCAGTTGGTGTGACCGTGCTCGTCTTCACGTAGGAGCCCGTCCAAAAACTGTGGGAAGGATTGGTGATAGTTGGCTCTGGTGTGTAGACAACTAGAGTGACCGTGCCATTCGCGTCAGTAGGAGGGACAGTGCTTGTGGTGGTAAAGCTTCCAGTCCAAGGCTTCTCCGAAGGGTCGGTGACCACTGGGGTTGGCTCGTACTCAACAATTGTGATCGTACCATCCGTACCAGTTGGCATAACGGTGCTCTTGCTGGTGTAAGAGTTGGTCCAGTACTGAGGATAAGGATCAAAGAAATAAGCGAACGGCTCGAAAAGTACCAAGGAGATAGTGCCATCAATGCTTGAAGGAGTGATTGTGCTAGTACTGGTGTAAGAGCCGGTCCAATGCAGAATGACAGGATCCGTCACGGTAGGTTCAGGAGTGTAGACAATCACTGACACAGTACCACTGGCATCGGCGGGCGTGTAAGTCTTCGTGGTAGTGTAAGTCCCAGTCCAGGGTTCAGCAGCAACCGTGACTGTCGGCTCTGGAGCGTAGACAAACTCGGACACGGTCCCATCAACATCCGTGGGATAAACAGTGCTGGTGAAAACGTAAGAGCCTGTCCAATGAGATGTTGTTGGATCGGTTGCAAATGGCTCCGGAACGTAGACGTAAAGTGATACAGTTCCACTGACATCAGTAGGGGAAACGGTGCTAGTGAAAGTGTACGACCCTGTCCAGTGACGTGTAGTTGAATCAATTGCGGTCGGTTCTGGAGTGTACACAACGACCGAAACTGTGCCATTGGCTTCAGCAGGAGTGTAAGTTTTGGTAGTGGTATACGCTCCAGTCCAAGGTTCAGCAGGTGCAGTTGTAGTCGGCTCAGGGGCATACACAATCTCCAGCACCGTTCCGTCAACATCGGCCGGAGAGACAGTGCTGGTGAAAATGTATGAGCCTGTCCAGTGTGAGGTCACTGGGTCAGTAGCAGTCGGCTCTGGAGCATAAACAAAAAGCAAAACTGTCCCATTGACATCCGCTGGAGATACCGTACTCGTGAAGGTGTACGCGCCGGTCCAATGAGACGTCGTTGGGTTAGTCGCCGTAGGCTCTGGAGCGTACACTACCACGGATACTGTCCCATCCAACACGTCTGGAGTGTAAGTCACGGTCGTAGTGAAATTACCAGTCCAGTGCTGAGTTGCTGGATCAGTCACAATTGGCTGAGGAGTTTCGATAATGACCGTTTCCGCCGAATAAAGGTCCGCAGGAGTAATAGTCGTCGAGGTAGTTGTGTAAAACCCTGTCCAAACTGTGGTGATGTAAGTCGTCGAGTCTGGAGTGTAGACCACCACACTATCATCGCCGTTAGGGTCGGTATTTTGAGTAGAAGACGTCACAGTGTCACTACCAGTCCAAGGCTCTGTTGTTGTGAGCGTCGACTGGGGAACTTCCACAATCACCGTAGCTTCACTCGAAAGATCATCCGGGGTAACAGTGGTAAATGTCGAAGTGTACTGGCCAGTCCAGACTGTGCTGATCAGTGTGGTTCCCTCGGGAGTGTACACCACCAAAGTGTCACTGCCTTCTGGGTCGGTGTTTTGTACTGTAGAAGTTGTCACACTTGCTCCAGTCCATGGTTCACTGGTAGTCGCGGTTGGTTGCGGAGTTTCAACTACCACGGTTGCCGCACTCGAGAGATCATCAGGAGTCACAGTGGTAAAAGTAGAAGTATAGTCGCCAGTCCAGACTGTACTGACTACCGTAGTTCCCTCGGGCGTGTACACAATCACAGTATCAAAGCCTTGCGCGTCGGGATTCTGAATCGTCTCGTAAGATGTTGTAGACCCAGTCCATGGCTCCGTAGTCGTCGTCGTGGACTGCGGTGTCTCAACAATGACCGTCTCGGCCGAATTAAGATCTGCAGGAGTGACCGTGATCGACGTGGTGACAAAGGTACCGGTCCAGACAGTGGTGATATATGACGTGGAGTCTGGAGTGTAGACAATCACGCTATCGTCACCGTTAGGGTCAGTGTTCTGGATCGAGGATGTGACAGTGTCGCTACCGGTCCATGGCTCGGTAGTTGTCAACGTGTCTTGCGGCGTCTCGATTATCACTGTGGCATCACTCGAAAGATCATCGGGAGTGATGGTGGTAAAAGCCGACGTCACAGTTCCGGTCCATACCGTGGTCTGCACAGTAGTCCCCTCAGGCGTGTAGATCACCAACGTATCGCTGCCCTCTGGATCAGTGTTCTGGACTGTGGAGGTGGTAACATTGTTTCCGGTCCACGGCTCCGTCGTAGTGATAGTGGGCTGAGGAGTCTCTACTGCAACCGTCGCATCGCTCGAGAGATCGTTCGGAGTAACAGTGGTAAACGTCGAAGTAAACTCGCCGGTCCAAACAGTGCTAACAATAGTGGTGCCTTCGGGAGTATAGACAATCACACTGTCATTACCATTCTGATCTGGATTCTGGATGAAGGACGTCACGATATTGCTACCTGTCCAAGGCTCCGTAGTGGTGAAAGTAGCCTGCGGAGTCTCCACGATCACGGTTGCATCACTAAAGAGGTCGTCAGGAGTGATCGTGCTAAAAGTAGAAGTCACATTACCAGTCCAAACGGTGGTCTCAACAGTAGTCCTCTCAGGTGTATACACCACTAACGTGTCACTTCCTTCCGGATCGGTGTTCTGTACAGTGGAAGTAGTCACAGCTATACCAGTCCATGGTTCGGTGGTGGCAACAGTTGGTTGTGGAGTTTCCACCACGACAGTAGCATCACTCGAGAGATCATCTGGGGTGACAGTAGTGAACGTGGAAGTGACCTCGCCGGTCCACACGGTGCTAATAATGGTGGTGCCTTCTGGAGTAAAGACTATAACGGTATCATCAGCTTGAGGATCAGTATTTTGCACAGTTCGGTAGGAGATTGTGCTACCAGTCCACGGTTCAGTCGTAGTTGTGGTCGACTGAGGCGTCTCAACAATCACTGTCTCAGCAGATGAAAGATCAGCGGGAGTGATAGTGGTTGAGGTAGTGACAAAAGTACCAGTCCACACTGTAGTGACGTAAGTAGTCGAGTCCGGAGTGTAGACAATTACGCTGTCGTCGCCGTCAGGGTCAGTGTTCTGGATCAAAGACGTAACAGTTTCACTGCCGGTCCATGGCTCAGTGGTCGTAGCGGTGGACTGCGGTGTCTCGACAATGACGGTTGCGTCACTCGAGAGGTCGTCCGGAGTGATGGTCGTGAAAGTGGAAGTCACCGTACCAGTCCAGACGGTCGTCTCAATGGTTGTCCCCTCGGGAGTCTCTATAACAAGAGTGTCGGACTCGGAAAGATCAGTGTTCTCCTCGGTGGTGGTACTGACCTCCGACCCGGTCCAAGGCTGTGTGGTGGTCAACGTTGGTTGTGGCGTCTCAATTATCACTGTCTTGTCACTCGACGGGTTGTCCGGTGTAATCGTTGTGGAGGTCGTGATTTCAAGACCAGTCCAAACAGTAGTGACCGTAGTAACACCCTCGGGAGTGTACACAATAACACTATCATCGCCGCTGGGGTCAGCATTCTGAATGCTCGAAGTGGCACCCACCGTTCCAGTCCAAGGTTCAGTGGTGGTGAGTGTAGCTTGTGGTGTTTCAACAATAACAGTGACATCGCTCGAAAGGTCGGCCGGAGTAACGGTGGTGAAAGTCGACGTAACTGTACCGGTCCAAACAGTAGTCCGAGTGGTAGTTCCCTCTGGAGTGTAGACGACAATTGTGTCACTGCCCTGTGGGTCGGTATTCTGCACGGTGGTACTCAGAATCGTGGCACCGGTCCACGGCTCCGTAGTAGTTACCGTTGGCTGAGGGCTCTCGACAATGATAGTCACGTCACTGGAGATATCCGCCGGAGTGACAGTGGAGATGGTGGAAGTCACCGTTCCAGTCCACGGTGTGGTGACGATCGTGGTTCCCTCAGGCGTGTAAACAATGACAGTACCACTACCAGTAGGATTGGTGTTCAGAATACTGGTAGTCGAGGTGTATGTGCCAGTCCAAGGCTCTGTGGTCTCAAATGGGGTCTGAGTGACGTCGACAGTATCACATGACGCACTGCTGTCAAACTGCACAACGTTGGATGCAAACGAAGTCATGTTAGTACCACTAGGTGTGACAACCGAGAAGTACAAGACGGCCGACCAACCTTTTTGCACCTGGACAATTCTGATAGGGTAGTAGTATCCGGCTTCAAGATACTTGTGACGATTGTCGTAGCCATTCTGAACGTCGGAAAAACTGTACGAACTGTATAGCATGACATCAGAAAAGTTGAGGCTGGACGATAGAGAGCCACTGTCACAGCAGCTGAAAGCTCCGGCAGCACCAACGTACAACACAGCAGCATCATCGATCTCGTTGAGTCCAAAAGAGTAGTATCCGGTCTCGTCAGCATAGAAATAACCCGTAAGTTCCAAAGTGTAATTGGAAACATAGATAAAAGTATCGTAGACATAACCTTCGTAAAGGTAACCACTGATATGAGTTCCGTAAGTGGAAGAAAAGCTGTAGTTGGGCTCCGTAACACCAGTTTGAGAAGCCACGACCCCAGTTGTCTTATACAAGTACTCGAGGTACGTCTCGTTGTAGGCTCCTCGAACCGTCCATGGATAGAAGTTGGCATTGAAACCGTAGCTGGTGATAGTTCCGGTAATGTCACATCCTTTGGCGCTATCCTCCGGAGAAGCTATGTCTGTCGCAGCAGCGAAAGAGCTTGAAAGCCAGACCAACGGAACAAGCCAATATAATGGTGTCATGTCCTAGGGCCTTTACTAAGCAAAGCAAAATCTGCGGAAACCAGGCAATATAAGCAGCCTCAGAATGCCGTCGTCAGGGGCCCCCCGTGGCCGAGCTGCATGCACACGCTGTTGATGCTTTGTGAGCGTTTCTGCATATATCGAGGCTCATTGACTAAAAGCAGTTTATGGGGCAACTCGCATCTCTCGTTTAGGTCGTGCCTCAAATAACGCATTAGATATCGCTTAAGTACAGCCCGTTGCTGTACAAGTCAATGTTGTTTCACGCACGTTTCAACATATCGATCGTTTGTGGATCATCTGTGTAATTCCTTTGAGGCCGAACGACCAGAAGATCGGCCTTAACTTCTGACACTAGAATAAAAAAAAACGCTTTCATTGATACAGCTGGTGTTCACTTTCTAATGTAGCTATCATTGCCGCAAATAAGAAAGTAAATGGCGAGCTCTTGTGTGAATGGTTCGTTGATGAGCAGCTGCATATCGAAGCTTTCGGGGCACGTAACCTGAAGGTGGGACGCGCGCTTCGTCATCGGAAGAGATGAGTTGGGGCTAGACGTCCGAGTACATCGACATATCGCGATAAATTTTCGTGCAGGAGCCTATCCGAGAGCGGCCCGAGAATTTTTTAATTATTTTTGCTGCGTTTTGGCAATAGTATCTTGGCTAATCTAACAACGTACCTTTCAGAGAAAGTCCAGGCGCGAAGTAAGCGTCAAGATGATCTGTGACAATAAAGTAGGCGCGTGTTGTCTCACTGTCAAGATATCAAGCCCACTCGTTCATTCTCAAAGGGGCCATTTTGGAAGTATTGCGGCTTTGCGGCATTTGTGAATCGGTACCAGCCCTTTCGAGTAACTAAAGATGCAGGCGGTCGGCTAAGCCCGCAAAGCTATTTTAACTGGCCGCCATATTCCAGAGCAAAAGGAGGCTTTTTTTTGGGTGACGAAAATAAAGATCTCCAAAGAGATTTTCTTAGCTTTATCTAAATCCCCAGCTATTGGTGGATATGGAATTATTCTTTTCAAAGGTAACCCTTGGCCCACCAGTGTGTTCACTTGGCAGAGCAATGATGCAGCTCGTGCCGAGTCAAAATAAAATTGCAATCTTACATGCTATTTCAACGTGCATTGTCTTTTTGTTGAAAACCTATTGTTAATGAGCCCTGCTATCAAGAAGATTTACAGCGGGTTATTAAGCTTGCTATTCTCGTTGTCAGCCAAACATTTTCGTGGAACTTCGCTTCGCAGAGAAAGCCATTCACGACCACCTTATTTCCCGCCTCTTGTTGTAGGGAATTTGGGGCAAGTACATACAAATTGAATTGCGTCACCAAGTCCAACTTGGGAAATTTCATTGCCTCCGGGCGTAAAAGCAAAATGACTGGTTACTCGGTGGCTTTTCATTGTAAGTCCGTAGTAGAACCCCTAAGTTTGCGTGGCAAAGAAACTGATACAGGCACACATGTACAACGTTACTCGGGGCACATTTTGGTCGTTTGTTATCCTTGACCAAGGAGTACATTGATTGCACTTGGCGCCAATGCTTGGCAACTACACCTGCGCCAGCATTCGCTTATTGAAGACAAGATTGGCGTTATGGTATGCAAAGTATGTAAGGAGCGCAAGCCACGCGTCCTTCTGCAGCATCTTGTTGCCAGTTTAGTCCATTTGACAATCATGTGCATAATGAATTGTTAAGCGGCATTTTTCTCTTACCGAAAGTGTCGTGTTTTGCCCGCGTTACTCTTGTGATGCGCAAATCGTGCTGAGGGCTTTAAGCGAGAAACACCGTGACGGAGCTCTGCGCTCCAGACTCTCCATACCAAGGCAAAGTGCAAAACATTTCAAAAAGACAAAATAAAATAAACAAGTTTGTAACAAAAATGGTTTTCTGAAGTTGAGCCCGCCCCGAACAATGCGTGTTTTTTATCTTGGCATTCCAGCCTTTTCGGTGATTAAATTGCTTTTTAAGCCCAACGCTGAGAGTCATTGCTATTATTCTTTTTCAAATAAAGCTGCAACAATTTCATAAATATTCTTTTGACCATTTATACTACAAAACCGTTGTCTCCAATCATTTATTGTTATCATTCCGACACATCAAAGACACAGGCTGCTTACAAGGATGAAGCACGTGCATGATCGCCGCAATGGCCTTTCACATAAGACATCTAAGGGTCTCGCTCTACCTTGCTCTGGACCCTTGCACTTAGCTTTCGTTAGTTGCGCTTTACATCTATTTTCTGCCGTACTTGATGAGCCCCTTGAGTCGAAATGTCAAAGGCATAGGAACAAGTTTGGCATTCTTATCACTGATTTTCCCCAGCTTCACGGTGTAAAAGAACCTCAACTCCAGCAACGCGAGTATTCCGTTTCCTGCACTTGAACCAATAAACTCAACATTTGTGCCAAGTGCGCTTACAAAGTCACGCATCGGGTAAGTCCTGCCTTGCTCTATACCAGCGCGGTCCAACTTTCTGCCAGGATCGTCTCTCAACCATTTTCTGGTGGAAGTAAGAAATTGAATCTCAATAGCGCGGAGATAGTCCCGTGCAATCTGCCTTTCAATCATGTTGTTCCTTTTTTCCTGTGTCAAGATTAACTCAGATGGGCCGTTTATCTGGTACTTGTCAGGAGTCATAAAGTCTTGAGCGTGCTTGAATGTCTCGTGTGCCCACAATGGCGGGACTCTATCATTCGATTCCCACAAGTACTTCATGCCGCGACTGAGGCGGGCTTTTTCACTGAGCACGTTTGACATCTGAAGATCTTGCAGCTTTCCCGCCGCCGGATACTCGTTCCACAAGCCGTGGATTGTCCATTCCCCTGTTTTTCCACAGTAATGATATGATTTCACAACGATGCTTCCTTTATGACTCCAGCCTGGGACCTGTGTCACCTCATATGACAAGGATGTGTCGTCAATAGCTTTTCTTTGGTTCGTAGCCGACCCAAACATTCCCCGCTCTTGAGGAGTTTGCGTAGATGCTTCCTGAGCAACGTCGTACATCGCCTCAATCAAATTCAAAGTCTATGTTGGAATCCAGTAAGTATATATACAGTCATTAGCAGTGAAACACGGGTGTGCACAAGATCGTCAGCAGCAAGCATCAGTTGTGAGACAGAGTGCAATTTTTATCTCCAGTTCAAGTATTGTTTGATGAGCAGATTGAATCCACTAGGGTTATCCAAGAACAAGTTGTGGCCACTGTCTGGCAAAACCTTAAACACGGACTGACCACCAATCTTCTTCGTGTTGATGAAGTCGGAAGCGGCCTTTCCAGCTTTCACGTCCATCCAATCGTCAGAACCATAGAGCCACATGACGTTCGGGAAACGTGGCGACGTCTTATTGGCATTAATCCGTTCGAGCTTGTCAAGAATCGGGTCTCTGGCAGCAACAATCGGTGACAAGATACGGGAAATAGACTTTTCCGTTGACGACTGTCTCCAGAACGACGCAGTGGCGTACTTAGACAAAAGCTGGAGCTCCTCAGGGTCCGGCGACCCCCGTGCGTACCGGGCTCCTGTGTACTTATTCGCAAGCCAGGCTCCAAGTGGGCCTATACCTCTCAAAATCGGAAACGGAAGGAGCCCCGAATCCCAGGTTTTGAGAAACAACCCTGCCATCATGCTAGAAGCCCTGAGCATTCTTCCCGTATGGTCGTAACTTGTACTGTCTAACGAAGGCTGTATATCTTTTGTGAGGTTGTTCTGCCCGTGGTACTTCAACGAGCTCACGGCATAGACGGAGCGCTCCACTCCAACAGGGGACACTAAAATGAGCTTCTCCACGCGCTCAGGGTACCGCATCGTGTAGGCAAACGACAAATAAGCGCCAAAAGAATGGCCCAAAAGCGTAAACGTCTCCAAATGTTTCGCCTTTCTCCACTTCTCGATCGACTCCACGTAGTAGTCCTCGTACAGCCGCACGGTTTCTATCGTCTTGTCGGCAATCTTGAGAAGCTCTTCCAGAGTATGCTCGTACTCAATGCTGGCCACGTTCTTCTCGTTCTGCACAGGGGTCTTTGTTGTGTCCTCAAGCAACTTTGCCTCGTCGTGGGTCCCGCCAGCCGCAGACTTCTTGTCCTCATTGAAGTTGATCTTGATTTTCGGCGACACAAAATGCTTGTCCTTGAAACTAAACTTCGACGTGCTCGAGAGCGAGTGGCCCAAAAGGTCAATGGCAAACACCTGCACATTGCGGCTGGTGACGTCTGTGATGGAGTCGAAGTTGCGGCAGAAGAACCCAAGTCCGGCGCCGTACCCGTGGACCATCAACATCGTGTCGTCGGGCTTCTTGGAGGCGGAGTCATAGTTCGTGATGCGCAACTCGTTCAAGAACGTGTCGTCGCCAAGAAATGTCTTGGAAACCTGGGTGTTGCGGGGCACTTTGGTGTCAAATTTGGAAAACGTGTAGTCGAGCAACTCGGTCTGGGAGTCCAGCAACTCGTTTTTGCCCGAGACCCGGTACCATTCCTTGAACGAGCTGATCATGGTTTGGGAGAAGCTTCTGTATCGGGAGAGTCTATATATGTTGGGAAAAGGTAACGCAGAAGCGTAGAACGGAATTATTTTTGTCCCGGCTTGGCAGATGCCTTGAATTTATAAGTAAATGCTCATCTCCGATAAAGGCGGGCCGGCGCGGCGCACTGCCGCGGGCATGTGCGTTATTCCCGATCGCCCGCTAACGCCAGGAGTGCGAGTGTGTTCCAGAAATTTGTCCGCCTCGATATGTCCGCCTCATTTTTCCTAACTTCTTCTGCACCGCCCCCTCTTTGCTACGAGCACTCCTCTCATCAGGCTTGAAAAAAAATTGGGCGTGGCTAGGACCCTATACTGAAATATCGTCAGCATGGCGGATTCCAAACTACACGAGACGGAATTGTCCAAGGCGTCGCGCCTCCAGTCGTCCAGATCGTACCTTTACACTCTTGTTGTGGGCGAGGCGTTAGGAGAACACGCCCAGACAGTGATATCGAAGTTGATCTCGTGCGAGCGGTTGTCAGTGAAAGATTTAGCTCTCAAGACCAAGATCCCGCGGAAAAAATTGAAGCAGGTCCTTGTGACACTCTTGCAGTTGCGCTGCGTGGACTACTTTGACTTTCACGAAGGCAAACCGGTGCAGTACTATGCGAACGATCAGGGAGTGCTAGCATTGTTGTATGCCGGAGAGATCATCCAGTACATCAAGGCCAAATACGAGGACGACACGTACCCGCAGATTGTGCAGGCTGTACTCAAGTATGGAAATTTGAGTCTTGACAGCTACCTCAGTGGGAATGTGGGGGACGCCGAGGAGATTGAGCGGAAATTCATTGTGTTGATCGAAGATGGATTCTTGCAACCAATCCACGAGACCCTTGAGTTCCAGAACAAGTACCAGATTTTTTTGCAGCTCTACAAGAAAAACTATGCACTGTATCCGAAAGTGCCGGCCATTAGCGACATCAAGAAAAAACGAGAAGTGAAATTGCAGACGGAAAAGCAGTACAATGAAATGATGGTGGGGCAGGACTCATACATCACTTCTAACCTGCACACCAAAGCCACTATCAATCAGTTCACCAGCAACCGGTTCAGCGGTGCCGCCAATATGTCTTTGAAGAAAGTGAAGCGTGACACCTTGTTCCAGTTTTCTTTGAGCAGATTCTTCAAGCACTTGAGAACGCAGTTCCTTGTGAAGTTGGCGCAGCAAAGAATTGGACCGGTCTGTGCGCAGGTGTACCAAAAAGTCTTAGAAAGAGTCGAGAAAAACTCGCCCGACTGCTGCAGCTTTGCGCTTGGCTTCAGTGACTTGTACATCAAGATCAATAGCAAGCTCGAGGACGGCGGATCGAACCCGGCAGACTTGCTCATCAAGAGCGAGCCGCAGTACTTGCGCTATGTCAAGGATTTTGTCGAGAAGGAGCCAAAATGTCTTGTAACATTGTACGAGATTGCCCAGCAGTTGCAAGGAGAACCCGGAATTCCGTTGGAAGGTAGTATACAGTCGGCCAAGCTGACTAAGAGAAAGCTCAATGGCGGAGAACCGCCCGCAAAGAAAGTCAAGCTGGAGGATGTCGATGGCGCATTGCCAGAGGCAGTCGAGAGTGACGGCGACGATGACTTGGACAACGATGGGGATGCTGCGAGTGCGACGGCGCGTCTTGTGCAGCAGCATTTTGACTTGTTAGCGAACGGGTCGCTTGCCTTTCTCCAACAGAAGCCGAATGGACTGTACTATGTGCCGTTTGGGGATCTCACGGCGGAGCTCAAGAAGTTCAACTACTTGTATCTTGTTAGGGCTGTGTTTGGGCTACAGGAATTTAAGGTGTTGAACTGTATCATTGCCGGGAAGTTGATTGACGAGAAACTGCTCATCAACCTGACTTTATTGCACGAGAACGAGCTCAGAGTTGCTGTCAATAAGCTCTTTAAACTTCAGGCGATTGAAGTGCAGGAGATTCCTAAGACGTTAGACCGCCAGGCAGCAAGATCCGCGTTCGCCTACAGATACAATAGCAAAAATCTGATGGAGCTCGTTTCGGCGAATCTTATGCACGAGATTGCGGCGGCCCTTAATCGGATCGAGGATATGAAGCAGAAGAACAAGTTGTTGTTGACGAAGATCAAGAGAGATGATATCAAGGGCCGAGAGGTGGAGCTTTTGTTGTCGAACGAGCTCAACCAGTTGAACTGGTTGAACGAGACCGAGATGAACTGTGTGGGAAGAGTGCATAGGGCTAGGGGGTTGTGGGAGGTGTTTGCTGTTATGTAGCATTCGATGGCGTCAGCTAGAGGAAGCGTTAATTCTTGGATAAAATCATCGGGCGGCGCAAGCCGGTGGATGTAGAAAAACAATTAGCTTCTAAATTCAGCATCATCACGAAGTCTTGTGATATTAAGAGAGTCTTGTAGTTGTATGCTCAAGCGAGTGAATGCAAAAACATGATTTGTTTTCTAATTACTGCCTTATAACAAAGCCCGGCAACGTTTGAAAATACTGGCTAGTGAATGTTATCTTTATGTGATAACCTGTAGTTGCTATTGCCTCTTTTGGTTATCGCCGAGTCCTGTAATTAGCATTGGGCCCCTTAGGCACCGCTGAGTCTTTTTTGTATAAAAGAGTCATGTTGGTCTCTATATTGGCTTCGCGATTATGGGGTCTTGTGCATTGCTCCAGCAGAAACAGATGGTCAATAAACCTTGTAATTTGAGTCTCGCAAATGCTCAGCCGCAAAGGAAAAAGGATCCGGTCACCAGAGTAAACGGAGTTCACACAGTGATGGAATCACAAACATGCTGTCTCCACCGGTATTATTCACACAACGTCTACACAGCCATTCTAAGTAGTATACATTGAGCGTTCATCTATGTAACAGACCGCTGCCAGAAATTTCTCCCACGACTCATACACAATCATTGCGCACCGCAGCAACACCGGCTTCCCCAATGCACTGCTATTGAGCACTGCTCTTTAAGAGATGATCACTCACCTTCTTGGAATACCCCGCCACCTTGAGAATCTCCTTCAACACACTAGGATCTATCGTCTGCGACAACAAGCTGCCTAAAATAGTATCCAGCAGCGGAAAGATCTTGGGAAACCCGACCAACTTGTCTAACTGCTCGTCAAGAACCTCCTTCGACACACCCAGGTCCAAGCTCTGGAACGTCTTACTGAAAAGCACATTGAGTGTGGCAAAGCAGCGGCGCGAAATAACCCCAAGATAGTCCTTGCCCGGCACCGCACGCGTCCCCGCGAGAATAAAACCAAGCCGTAAAAGATTAGCCCCAATGCACTCTGGCGCAGTGAGCCATTCCAAAGCAAGATTGCGCACGCCGCTGGTGCGTTTGCCGGAAGCAGGAATCATCTTGGCAAGAAGTTGGATCGCCAAGGAAGCTTGCAAGACAAGAGGCGCGCGCTCCTCGACCTCGAGAGCTTCGGGAGTTGCAGAGTTGATGGGCAAGATTGAGAGGAACATTCCAAAAAGGCGTTCCAAAAGGGCCCCCGACTGAGGCGACTCTCCGTCCAAATAAAGCTTGCTCAAATCAAAGACCGGATTGCTGTCCAACTCCCCGCTCTCCCCGCCCAATCCAATCAGCTCGTAGAACGCCTCGCTGACGACAAACTCCTCGTCCTCGTCCTCGCGATGTTCCTTTGGCTGCTGCTGCTGTCCCTCCGCCTGGGCAAAGTCAAACTTCTTTTCCGGTCTCCGGTACCGTCCCGTGACCACACACTGCACCAAAAACCGGTTCTCGGGGCAGCTTGCCATGATCTTCGCAAGCATGTCCACGCCAAAGCCCTGGTACTTTTCGATCTCCGGCTGGTACGGCGGAACAAGACCGGGCCCGGGTTTGGCAGAGAACTGGAGCGCGAGCATGATGACAAGCAACGCGTCGGTAAACGTTTTGAGTCTGACACCCGTGCCGATGTTCATGAGCACAATGACACAGCCCTTGAGCAACGTCAATCTGCGCCGCGCGTGCACAAACTTGTCGCCAAACGCAAAGCAGCTGAATACAAGCTTGAACACAAACCGGGCGACCCCGTCGTGCACCTGCATGTACTTCTGGCTGTGCTCAGAGAACAGGAGATTGCGCAACACCATCAGGATCGTTATGAGCAGATCGGCAAGCATCACCTGGTGGTTCTCGGCGCTGCGTGCCGCGGCGTCGCTGAACGCGGAGGCCACTTCATCATTAATAGAAATGAGAGTGTCGATGTAGGAGGGGAGGCCAAAACTCTTGAGCTGCCGCAAGAATTCGGGCCGCTCGTACTCCTGCTGCATGTCGGCGCCAAACACGTTCTGCTCGTGGATGTAACTAGCAAAAGGCAAAGGCGCCTGCGGAAAGGGCGATGGTGTAAACTCAGCGGGGGTGTCGCCAGAGGAGGAGGAGGGGGACTCACTGACGTCAGCGTCCTCGGGCACAGGCTCGCCGGTAAAGCTGTCCACCGTGAACTCTACGTTGCTGAACCCGGGCTGGCGCCCAACAAAGTGGTCGAAAATCGCGTCCATCGACCCGCCGTCATAAAGACTGTACGGCGATGCGTTGGCCAACTTGCTCACGTCAAGACTCTTTTTCTTCCACAAACTAGTTCTGGTCTTGGTCACTTTGCCAGCAGAGCTGGGCTCTTTCAGCCTCTTCTTGGCACTGTAGATATTAGGCCCCTCAACGCCCTCGTCCAACTGCTTGAACACCGCCGCGTCGAGCACCGCCATCCCGACACTCGCCAAGTGGTCAAGCAACTCCTGGCACTCCCCCACGTGAATCTCCATGCGCTGGTCCAGCGAGATCACAAGCAACATGTTGAGCACGTTGGTGACCTCGCTCGCCCGCCCGCTCTGGAGCGCCATCATGAGCGCGTGGATGTTGAGGGCGCCGATCTCCGGCGGGAAAAGGTACGAGGGCTTCAGCGAGTCGATCTGCTCGCCGTGTGGGGCAAGCACCTTCATGATCGGGTGGCCCGCATGCGCGCCGTCGTACAGCCGGACCACGGGCTCGTATTTTCTGATGTAGACCGGGTCCGGCGGGGCGGATTCCTTGGGAGAACCTTCCTTAGCCAAGTCCAATGGTCCATTGGTCTCGGGTTTTGGCTCGGGTTTTGGCCCCTGCTCCCCCTTTGGCGTGGCCTCCCCCTCCTGCTTGCTTTCGACGACCGGAGAGTTGGAGGCAGAGCGCGGTCTGGCAGCCGGAGAGTTGGCGGCCTGTTGGCTACTACTCACCAACGGCGAGTTGGCGGTCTTATGGCTGACGGCAGGCGAGACCTGCTGCGGGCCGACGCCGGGCGACGCCTGCAGCTTGGGCGCCTTCTGCTGCATCTCCGCCAACTTCTTCTGCTTGTTCTGGTCAAGCTTCTTCTGCCCCTCGGGGGTCTTGAGAAACATGTCGAAGCTCAAGAGATACTCCTTGTATATATTGAAGATCTGCTGCGGGATCTGCGGCGAGGTCGCGGGGAAGCCGATCCGCGCGCCCACCTCGGCCCACTGGTTGTTGCTGGTGACCTGCTGGAACCCGCCCATTTTGCCCACCAAAAAATACACCACAAACAAGTTGAGCTGGCGGTTTTCCAAGGTGATCGACGAGGCGTTGAGACTGCGGCCCTGGCTCTCGAAAAACTGCTCCAACGTGGTCAAGAAAAGCTCGGTCTGGATCTGGAGATTCGCCTTCTTTTTCGACGCCTCGTCCTGCAACTGCAGCGCGCCCGGCTGTTGGCCCAGCTGTTGGCCCGGCTGTTGGCCCGGCTGCTGGCTCACCTGTTGACTCAGCTGTTGGCCTAAGGAGCCCGCACCTTGCTGGTTGGCACCTGGCGCCTCTGGGAGACCCTGGCCGTTTCCCGGGGCGGCCTGCTGCTGCTGCTGCTGCTGCTGCTGCTTCTGCTGCAACTGCTGCTGAATCTTGAACACAAGCTGCGCGTGCTGCTGCTGCGCCTGCTGGATTTCGCGCTGGAGCAGAGCCACGTCCTCGCCGCCCGGACTCTGCTGCTGCTGCTTGTACTTCTCCTGGAGAAACTTTAACCGCGTCGACGTCTGCTGCAACGCGAGCAAGTCGCTGCTGTCCACGTGCTGCCGGAGGTTTGCCTGCATCGCGGCGTTCTCCATGTTTAGAGGAAGGTTTTAGGAAATTTAGAAGGAATGTTTCAAGAAGTATATCAACAGGATAACTCGTTGAGAATCTCAGGATTTCACTCTTACCACCAACACTGCTTCTGCCGCTGTTACATGTGCTGCCCACGATCGCTACGCGTGGTTCCAGGCCGGGTGACCCCAGGTTTGTCAGGCCGGTTTCCATGAAAATCGGCCTCGCTCTGCCTTGTCGTCCCAGTGACTTTAAAAAACAGTCACGTGATGGAACATTGGCCTCTTAAAAGTCATTGGCTGTAAAGCCAATGACGTTTCTCTTTACATAGGGAGAAATAAGACGTGCTATACAATAAAGAGCACTTCTTTTGCTGCAGCGCGTGTCAGTCATGGCGCCTTGTATTTAGCAGAAAGCAAAGAGTTGGACATCTCATTGAGTAATTGCTCATTAAGCAGTATCTTATTGAGTAGCATCTCGTTGAGTAGCATCTCATTGAGTAGCATCTTATAGAGCATTGTTCATTGTGTGGATGTGCCAATGTCACCTGGTAATGTCACATCTAATGTCCCCTGGTAACATTTGTCAATGTCACCTGGTAATGTCACATCTAATGTCCCCTGGTAACGTTTGTCAATGTCACATTTAATGTCCCATGGTAACGTTTGTCAATGTCACATTTAATGTCCCCTGGTAACACAGCACCGGCCCTCGGCCGCCACTGCTTGCTCTCACGGAGTTCTGCACCTCCATGCACTGCTATGCACCACCACTCCGTATCAACAAGCAAGCGTGCAGGATCAGTATAAAAGGCTCGAGGTTGCTCGGAAGTCCGAAATCACCCCAAAACCCACACCAGATCACACCCACATATTCTACAATGGTCAACACACTCGCCAAGGACCTCGGCCCACTCCCGCTCAAAGCCCCTACGCCTAAGCCGCACGTGCTCGATCTCTTCTCCTTGAAGGGCAAGGTTGCTCTGATCACGGGCTCCGGCGGCGGCATTGGGTTTGCGGTCGCCGAGGCGTACGCCCAGGCCGGCGCCGACGTGGCGATCTGGTACAACCTGAACCCGAGCGCAGTGGAGAAGGCCAAGGATCTCGCCGAGAAGTACGGCGTCAAGGCCAGGGCCTACTCGTGCAAGATCACGGACGAGCAGGCGGTCAAGAAGACGCTTGACGAGCAGCTCGAGTACTTCGGGCACATCGACATTCTTGTTGCCAACGCCGGGATCACCTGGACCGACGGTGACGTGGTGGAGGCCGACGCCACGGACTCCTGGAACAAGGTGTTGGACGTCAACGTCAACGGCGTCTACTACTTGTCCAAGTACGGCGGGCGCATCTTCAAGGCGCAGGGCAAGGGCTCGTTCATCATCACCGCGAGCATCAGCGCCTCGGTGGTGAACATCCCGCAGTCCCAGGCGGTCTACAACGCCTCGAAGGCCGCGGTGCTCCACTACGGCCGCTCGCTTGCCGTCGAGTGGTCTGGTTTTGCCCGGGTGAACAGCGTCAGCCCGGGCTACATCAACACCGAGATCACGGCGTTTGCCGACAAGGCGTTGAAGGAGCAGTGGTGGAGCCTCACGCCTATGGGCAGAGAGGGCGAGACCCAGGAGTTGGTGGGCGCGTACCTCTACTTGGCCTCCGATGCCAGCAGTTACACCACGGGTGCCGACATTGTCGTCGACGGTGGATACACCATTGTTTGAGAGTCGCCAGGGGAAATCTAAAACAGTATAAACTCAATGCCGCTCCGTGCCAGCCAATAGCAGTGGACACGCCACTCAATGCACATTTTCGAAGAAACACGTAGACTATGTAGTTAAGCGAAGGCTACGCGATGCGTGGGGGACCGGGGGCCGACAACACTCGAGTGCACAACTCTGCACTGGCCAAGACATCAAACAAAAGACATCAACCAAGAGATCATCAAACTTTTGTTTTGAACGTATGAAATTAGGTTGTATTGATATTCTAAACTTGTGTATTAAGGAAACTTGTGCCCCACCCGAATAAGCACCCCACGGGCTTCTCGGGCGGGGTGCGCCATTTGTGGCGTGGTGCTTTTTGGGGCGTGAGCTTGGCGCCTGGTGTTGGGGTGTTTTGCAAAACACCCAAGCACCACCCTGGCACGGCCTCCGACCAGCAACAACTCGTACATGCCCCGCGGGCTGCGCATTGTCTCAGCAGCGGGTGCACGCACCCCCTTGCTGCGCACGCAAGGCATCGGAACCCGACGGTGACTGGAGCAAAGCATTCCTCATTTGCAATCCCAATGGACTAGCATGAGCATCTCCAGAGACCTCCAGAAAGCAAGCAGCACCTCGGTGGACATGCCTGGACTCGGCCTCGGGACGTATCTCATTCCACAGGCCATGACCGCGGACCTCGTGTGCACCGCGCTTGAAACGGGCTACCGGTTGTTCGACACCGCGCAAATATACAGGAACGAAAAAGAGGTGAGCGAAGGCGTGAGCAGGTGGCTCGGCAAGGACCCCCGTGCCAACAAACGGAGCGATGTTTTCATAGTCACCAAAGTCTGGGACAGCTTCCATGGCTACGCCAGTGCCAAGGCCCTGCTCAAGCAGCTGATCCGCAAGATGTGCATCCCGGGGATCGACTACATCGACTTGGTGCTAGTGCACCTGCCGAACCTGGACAAGCAACGGCGGCTCGAGACATACGCGGCGCTCCAGGAGGCCAAGGAGTCGGGGTACGTCAAAAACGTAGGGGTGTCGAACTACGGCATCCACCACTTGGAGGAGTTGTACAGCTGGAGTGGGCTCCAGCATCCGCCCGTGGTCAACCAGCTCGAGTTGCACCCGTGGTTGATGCGCGAGGAGCTTGTCAAGTACTGCGAGGCGCACAGCATTCTCTGCCAGGCGTACTCGCCGTTGAGCAAGGCCCGGAAGTTCTCTGACGACGTCCTCAACTCGTTGTCAAAGAAGTACAACAAGACGAATGCCCAGATACTAGTCAGGTGGCTGATGCAGCACAACTTTGTGCCGATTTTCAAGACGCTTCATGTGGACCGGTTGAAGAGCAACTTCCAGGTGTGGGACTTTGAGTTGAGCCAGGCGGACTTGGAGCGGTTGGAGTTCCGCGAGGAGTACTATGTGACGGGGTGGGACCCCACGCTCTTCAAGGGATAGCGAGCAGTGGCGAGCAGAGCGAGACACTGCGTGGATTTTCTTAAAAGCAGTGGCGAGCAGTGGCGAGCTGAGCGAGACAGTACCTGGATTTTCTTAACCATGTTGCATAGTGATTTTGCTCCGCTCGCCACTGCGTGGATTTTCTTAACCATTTTGCATAGCGATCTTGTGATACACCCTTGTAATGTCCGCAATTTGCTAATTTTGCTGATTTTAATGCATCGGCTGATGGGAGCTTCCCAGAGGCGGCGTCCGTCAGCGGCAACGTGCACGCTGAGCTTATGAGCGCGCACTCCATAATATTAGAGTTTAGAGTTGATGTATGTTGTGTGTCTCCGTGTAAGCTTTATCTAGGTTTGGGTTGCGGTTTATTGATTTGGCTCTCCAATAGGGTCAGTGGTGACCACTGAACTGGGAAAGTAGCGACCCAGCAGAAGGGTAACAAGAAGTGGCGGCCCCAAAGCAGCCAGCTCTATTTGTATTTCAGCCCAAAATTTTAAAGTAATACATTTTCAAGCGACAATAATTATTTGGCACCACAATAGCAAAGCGAGAGTGCTGCGTTGACTTTTAGCTGGCTGTAACTACGCGGTGCGCCTCGCCCCACTACACAACTGTTTATACGGCAGCACCTCGCTACACTTAGCATTGTTTTAGGTCCTACTCTTTTACAACACTTGCGGGCCCCTATGCTGCCTTCGCGTTACACTTTGGCCCCGCGCTCATCTGTGTACATTGCAAGTGTCTCAAGTGTCTCGTATCTTGAGCGGAGTTTCAGAAAAAGATGAGCGTTCAACGCAAAGGAAAGCCCCACGAAACAATGCTGCCAATTTTGAGTTTGCCTGAGCTGAATCATTATTTTTTTTCTTTTTTCAGTCACTGCAACTAACCATCAGGCGTCTGATGGCTGCTTGCCACCCCACTTGGTGGGGGTGGGGCACGACCTCAATCAAAACCAATCAATGAGAAGTGGGGCCCCACCCGTATTGCTGCAATCTGTACACAGCATCTGACAATGCATGCGGGCACTTCAAGCACACCCCCGTGGAATGATTGAAGTCGCAATGTCTATTACAACAGATACGGCGGCCCAAAGGTGTCAACACTGAAACTCCCATTTGCCCGATACGAAACCCACAAGAAAGCAGCAAACTTGTCATAACACTTAGCGATGACTCGAGATACTCTGAGCGAGCACTGGAAAAACATTTAAGCGTAGCTAAGGGTGTCTTTTTTGCAGTGCTACAGCATCGTTATAGCACCGCTATATTATGTATACAGTCGACGATGCCCCACTCCTAGCTGCTGCTCACTGCACCTGTCAAACCCCGCCGATGCTGTCGCCCTGCGATTGCCCGCGCAGCCGCCCGCATGCCCTGCCTAACCGAGCGGAATATCATGGATTAATCCGGACAACAGCCCACCAACAAGCCCAGCTGTCAGCAATGTCAGCACCTCTGATGCAGGTAAGATGGCCAAAGAGCTGTCATCAGTACTTTGTAAGCTAAAAACTGTGCTGCCTAGTGCTGCCCGGTTCTGTATGACGCTGGGACACCCACCCCGATTGACTGCATCGCACTGCATATCACAAACAGTACCACTTTCTTTACTCGTGCATCGACCACCACTATATAGTCCTAGTTGCCACCCCGCAGCTTTCTCATAGCTAATCTTGCTTCCCTGCTACTTAGCATACTTCCTTGCTTCTTCCTTGGTTGCCTAACAAAGGCACTTGCTGTCAACCGCTATCTGAGCTTTTCAACATGACCAAAGTCCCCGAGTGCCACATGACCCAGTTCCTGGTCAACACTGGTCGGAAGAGAGCCCGTCAGCATGACGAGCCAAAAGAGGAGCATCAATTTAATGACGCCGCATTCTTCGAAAACTTTTCCGACCATCTCTCAGACTCCTCTTTGGAGCAGCAGTACGTTGCCCCGCAGCTCCCCGACGACATGAGCGCGCTCCATCAGTACGAGACAAACAGAATCCTCGGCCACACAGACTTCTCCGACGACTTCCTAGTGGGCCCAATGTTAGACCACGATCTCCGCCAGCTAAGGCTGGAGGCTCTTGGAGACACTCCGCCGGCGGAGTTGGAAAACTTCCATCTCCAGATGCAAAACCCCGGCGCCAATGTCCCGCACATTCCCGAGTACGACCACGGGTTGGGCCTCGACGGCCCAAACTTTCTTGACAACGTCTTGTTTTCCAACAACAAATTCACGTTCGAGCTTAACAACGGTAACGGCTTTGATCTTGATGCCTTCACACTAGCCCCGCCACAGAACGCTGCGCCAGACGACCTTGAGGCCTTGACCCAGTTGCACACGGGCCCCGTTCCCGACTCTTTTCCCACCACTGTGCAGTCCTCGTTTCAAAGCTCCTTTGCCAGTGAGTGTGTAACTCCGCAGGATATCTTCCCGCCCCAGATGCAGTTGTCCGAGCCCCAAATGACAGAGGAGGAGAGAAAGGCGCAGCTCAACCGGCAGATCTTAGACCTGATATGCGTGCCCTTTTTCCTGGAAGCGGAGGCCAAAAGAAACAACAACTTGTTTCCTTCTGTCTATAACAACGATGTCAACAATAAAGAGAGCGGTATAGGCTCCTTCACTTCATGGGAGTGGACCGCGGCGTCTCAAGAAGCGGTGGATATAGTGCAGGCCTGTCCCCAGCTCCGTTCTGCGTTTGAACACTTGCGCAAGTTGAAAGCCCGCTCTTCTTATAGCGACTACCTCAAGGTGATTCCCGCAATCGATCCTTCTGCGAAGGAGTTCTTGAGCGCTGATGGAGCGCGGCTGTACCGGAACGAGGACAAGATGTCGAAGGAGAAGCTCGGGGTTTTCTTGAAGTTGCAGTTCCTCTTTGGCCACGAAAACAAAGCTCTTTTCACCGAGATCAAGAACGTTGTCGTGTCGCTTGAGCAGATCATTACGGTGCTTGCCGAGACCTTGGGCATCCAGCTCTACGCAGAGCCGCTTCTGAGAGACTGCCCTAAAACACCAGAGGTCAAGGCTGCCCACGGGAAACTGCACACCTGGAGAGGGAAGCCTTGGGACCTCCAGGCGCAAGTCACCCGCTGTGTTGCGTGCTTGATCTTTGAGGTTTTTCCTTTCCCTAACCCCGTGGTATACGCCATTGTGTCGCGGTACGCATACTACTTGGCACAGGTCAACAAGAGGGCCGCGCTTGACAAAAAGAAGAAGCTCAAGCGGATGCGGACTGCGTAGGCAGACAAGGCTGTGTGGCAGTTGAGCCACTATTGAGGCGCCTTTTGCCAAACACTATCTCGAGCTCGGTCTTCGTTGTCTCTGTTACTCCTGGACGCTTACCGCTTGAGCACTGCTGGGAACTGCCATGCTGAACACTGCTGGCCAGTGTTCAAGGTTTTCTTCATTGTGAATTTCTTTCTATGCTTTCCTATACTCTTCTCTATTGCTTCTTTGTTACGCTCTTTGTTATTCTCTTATGCTTTTCTCTGTTTACAATATGTTGTGTTTCCTTTATTGGGCACCGTGTGCCAAATGCAATCTGCTAGGCAGCTAATAATTAATGATATTGATGAAGGTTGTGTAAAATGCCAATGGGGGAATCCCAGGGGAACTGCCATGCCCCAGCAAGTGCCTGTGAAACGCCGAAAGAAATCCTTTGCTAACACTGTCAGTGTCGCAGCACATCGTCAAAAACCTTCGAGCAATTGGCAAATGCCAGGGACTGTCGGGCAATGGCGCGAGTGAAGGACTGTGTCGGGCCATGTGGAGAGCTGCCCGGCGTTGTCCGTCGGCCAATTAGCGGAGTATGCAATGCACACAACGGTAAAGGGTGCGTCGAGCAGCAGAGCAGCACAAAAGGAAAAAGGTCTGCATTTGACCAAGGAATTGGGCAACGCCAGTAAATTCGCTGATGCGCAAAAGTGCTTGAGTTGGGTCACTATTTCGCGACCGCGACTCATGAATAGTGCACTGTAGCGGCGATCGCTGTAACCAATACCGGCTAGACATGGTGGTGACGCCCAATAGAATATTGCTTTTACAACAATGCTTGACACAGTTTGATGTTGCACCTTGACACCCCTTGCAGTACGCCGCGGGGCCCACAGCTATGTGCAGAATGCCCCAGCAAGGAAGCAGTAGTTTAGGCATGCCGTTTGCATGGCGTGTAGCGAGCAAACTATTCTAGTTTGAAAGTTGCAATGCTGGCATTGCTGGGAAATGAGAAAAGTGTGTAGAGCGGCCAATGGCCAAGGAAACAAACGTGGGAATGACTGCTACCATCCAGTGGCACTGCTTAGGCTACCGCAGCCCACTGGCTTCGCCAGTGAGCTACTAGCAGATAGCTATTAGACCATAAAACTCTCCCCGCACCCGCAGCTCCCCTTGCTGTTCGGGTTCTTGAACACAAATCGACTGCTGATCTTGTCGTCAATATAGTCCATCTCGCTCCCGATGATACTGAACAACGCCTTGCTGTCAATCAACACCTTCACCTTGTCGTCAACCTCCACAACCTCATCGAACTTCTCCGGCTTCTCGACATACTCAAAGTGGTACGAGAGACCCGAGCAGCCTCTGTTCTTGACCCCGATTCGGATGAGCTGCGGCTCCGGCAGATCAAGAAGGCCCCGCAAGTGGCTGATGGCGTTGGGCGTGAGGGTCACGAGTGCCTTGCGCGGTTTGAGTTGGCGGCGGCGGCGCGGCTTGCCGGTGCCTAAACTTGTGGTCTGGGCGGTAGTCTGGGCGGCGGTGCCTGAACTTGCGGCTTGGGCGCCTAAACTTGTGGCTTGAGCACCCGCATCCTGCGCGATCGTGGGCTCGACAATCGTGATTTTCTGCTTCTCCTGCTTTTCCCGTCTTCGGGGCAACGTCTTCGCCTTGACGTCGGTCAACGACTTCAACGCCCGTCTCCGGGGCAACCCGTGCGCGCTCCACCCTTGGCCGGCGCCGGGATTTTCCTTGGCGCCAGCGCTGTCGGCGCTGGCGTACAGCGGATTTGGCGCAGACTCTGCGCCCGGGCCCATGATGGGCGCATAGCTGTGGGGCGCCGCCGAGGCCTGCTGCGCGGTCTGGAGAAAGCGGCGCAGCGGCTTGCCCGAGTCGCTGATGAGCCGGCGCTGCAACAAGGGCAACGGCGCCCTCGTCCGCGGTAGCACTGTTCGGAGCATTTTGTATGGGTCTGAGATGTGAAAGGAAAAAATGTGGCAGAAAAAGGTGTGGTAGATCCTTTCTCGACTTTTGGCAGACTGGGCTCTTTCTCTTGGACTTGGCTTGGTTATTGGGTGATCTACTAGTTACTGAGACTGCTCGAAAAACGAACGGGCGGGTCACGTGGCCCTGGCTTCAGCATGACCCGTGCGATGACACTGGGCCCGGCTGTGATTGGGCGCCCCCCTGGGCATTTCCATGCTCGGCTTTCAACGGCGGGTAACTCAAAGGAGAGGTCCGGGTAATAATATGGAGTAGGCTTTGCCAGTGAGCTGGTTAGCCAAGCAAGGCTTTTGAGCAGTGCTTCTTGCTAAACAATTCTACTTTAAGCAATGTTACTTTAACGTCATATTGGCAGCGACCTATAGGCAGTATCATGCCATTGTTTGTTGAATATCAGTATGGTTTTCCTGTGAAACCCGTACTGATTCTGTAATATTGTCAGCAACGACGCGAGCATCGTGTCAGTGGAAAGGAGCATGGCCTAACCTCAGGGTCCACAGCTTTTTCTAAAATAGTGCGCCGCTCTTTTCACCTACTTGGGAGTATGAATGGCATGCGTTGTGGAAAATATAATATATACGGCAAAGCACAAAGCAAGAATGTAGCAAGTGCTCAAAGCCCAGTATTCGGATTCACTTTGAAGAATATTTTTTGCATTCACTTGAAAAAACGAGGCTGTTCCTCATTCCCATGATGTGCGCGCGCCGTTGCCGTTTTGCAGTGTTTCAAAGCGCATTGTCCTGCGCGCCGATCGGGTGACATCACCGGTGTCTCAATTTAGGCACAGCCAAGCAGCAGCGCAGTGGGCTGCGACAAACCTGAAGCAAAGGGTAGCAACAGCTGCTAGCGAAATGTCTCACTCAGTGCCAGGCAGCTGCGCCGCTTAGCCCCTGCTTCCCGCCTGGCCCGGATGTTGCCAGCAAGTGAGGCGGGGCGCAAGGTGAGGCAAAGTTGAGGTTGCAAGATCGAGGTTGGAGGGGGACGCTTTGTGAGAGGCAGCGGGCGTCGGCGGAAGTTGCGAGTCGCAGCCGTGCCTTGCGCGGGCGCTTTCCCAGGTCACAGCTGTTCTTGTGCCGAGCCTGCTTGTAGAAACTTGCTCTTATTCAGAGCTTGCAAAATGGTCTCACATGGAAAAAGGTCTCATAGCCGGCATCTCACTGAGAGCTGGCTTTGCGACTTTTCGTGGTCGTTCGTGGGCGGCTTAGATCGGAGAATGCTGGTGTTTGGCGATCGTGGTGCAGAAAATGTCTTCGAAGAGGGGCGGCCGCAACCACTGCACAGCCACTGGAAGTGTCAGGGGCACAGGGGCACAGGGGCACCAGTAGTTGCTAGTGTCTAGTTATCTAGTGTCCTGGAGTGCAATGAATGTTTGAGTTGTGGTATGAGCTGTGGTGTGAGCTGTGGTGTGAGCTGTGGTGTGAGCTGTGGTGTGAGCTGTGGTGTGTAGCTGTAGTGTAGTGAGTTGGCTACCGCAGCACACTGGCTTCGCCAGCGTACTGCTAGCAGAGACTTCGCCAGTGTACTGCTAGCAGAGGTGTAGTGTGTTGGCTACCGCAGCACACAGGCTTCGCCAGTGTACTGCTAGCTTAGGCCCCCGGGGTTCTCGCACGCACTCTCACACCGTCCACCTTCTGCAAACCATTACCCCTGCCTGGCATCTCGCTCGGCAAGTGATCGAGCGAGCCTGCATCAGAGCCGTCGAAGCAAACCAGGAACACCAACGGCCCCGCGAGCCCGTCCTTGGACCTCGCGTTCATCCGGTTCGAGATATCCGCAATGTCCCGCACAAGATTCTTGGTCTGCTCGTGGGCACTGTTCTTGTGTCCCGCCCCATGTTTCATGGTGGGCCCTTGCGCATGCTGCACCGGACGGTGGGGCGGTTTAGGCAGCCGTGCAGGCGGCTGCGTATTGTGGAGCGGCGTGGTGGTGTATGTTGGCTGGGCGGTGTGCAAGCGGATCTTGGTCGCAACCTGTAGTGGGGGGTTCTGTGGGGGGTTCTGCAAGTGTCCCTGCAAGTGTGTGGCCCCCAAGTGTGGCTGAGATCTTTTTGTCGCCAAGGGTGGGCCCGGGAGCAGCCCGCTGACGGTCGCGCTTCGCTGCGGTCTGCCGCCCTGCTGCGGCTTCTCCCGACCCTGGGTCAACTTCTTCATGCTGAGCCGGGCAATGGTGTACGGGTCGCGGCTGCTCGTCGGCAGTTGCTGCGGCTGCTCGAACCGCACCACGCTCTTCTTGCGCTTGAGCGGTTTCGTGGTGTCGTGGTACTGCACCACTCGTTGCAACTGCGCGAACGCCAGCGGGTGCTGCGAGTGCTGTGGCGACGGCGGCACCACCACCTGCTGGGCCCTGCGATTCTTGTTAAAGTTGAGGCTGTGCGAGCGCATGATGCGCCCTCCGCCGTGGTTCATGAGCACCGGGGTGTCGTAGCTCTTGGCCTGGAACACCAGGAGCTCGCTGCGGTAGTCCGTGTTCTGTTGCATGGGAAAAGTAGTGAGGGGTAGTGCACAAGTAGTAATGAGGTGGCAAACTAGTAATGAGGTGGCCAACTAGTAATGAGGTGGTCAAGGTATAATGATGTAGCCAAGGAGTAATGAGTTCAAGGAGTAATGAGGTCAAGTAGTAATGAGGTCAAGTAGTAATGAGGTCAAGTAGTAATGAGGTCAAGTAGCTATGAGACGCGGCAGTAGCAATGGGTGTGAAGGTAGTAATAAGATGTGGAAGTAGCAATGAGATGTGGAAGCGAGCTTGTCGAGTAGGAATGAGGTGTGGTATGCTGTGAGACAAATGAATGTAGAGAGGTGGAGCTCTTTATTTTTTTCTGACGGAACCTCCGAATATATATTCAGGCGGTGCACAGCGGTGCCTCAGCGGGAAATTTAGGTTGGGTTGCACATCGCAAATAAGGTTGATCTCAGTTGAAACACATGTTGGAGGCGGCAGGGAGGCGAGGGAGAGGCACTGGGCAAGTTCTCTTTTGACACAAGCAATGTCGCACTACAACACTCCCTGTCTTGCCAAAACCCTGGCTTTTCCGCAACGTTTAAACAATTCTTTGACCAACGAACTGCCACGCCTCTCGACTCTCTGCTTCCCGCCTTGCATGCGATCTACACTTCTCAAACACCAGGTGCGTCTGGCCTGGCCCCTGCGGTAGTCACCGGCGCCCCTCGCTGCAGCGGGCCGCATGGCTAGGAAATTGGCAACGAGACCAGACCTGGGAAAGTCGAAAGCCCCCCGGCTTTCGCGATCAACGGTGACCAAAACAGCCAACAGCTAAAAATAGTTAACAAAAACAAAAAAAGAGAGAACTAAAATCAGTAAAAACAGCAAACAGCAAACAGCAAACAGCAAACAACAAACAGCCAACTACAAACAGCCAACTACAAACAGCCAACTACAAACAGCCAACTACAAACAGCCAACTACAAACAGCCAACTACAAACAGCCAACTACAAACAGCCAACTACAAACAGCCAACTACAAACAGCCAACTACAAACAGCCAACTACAAACAGCCAACTACAAACAGCCAACTACAAACAGCCAACTACAAACAGCCAACTACAAACAGCCAACTACAAACAGCCAACAGCTAAAAGCAGCTGACTGCTCAGCTGATCCTTCTGTTTCGCGCTTCTAGGTGCATCAGTCTGGCCGGTGAATACTGGGGAATGGCGACAAGCACAGCGACAAGCACAGCGACAAGCACAGCGTCAGCTGTGCTTGTCATTGAGCGCCTGTCATACTTTGCTAGTGCCATTGATTGAGTCTGCTGTGCTTCGCACCTGCTGTGCTTGTCATGTAGTACGCGCCATCATCTGCATGCTATATCGCCGCGCCTGGCTCCGCCAGCCACGGCCTACGCTCTCCCGGGTAACCCTGGACCCCCCGCGTCGCTGCCGCTGCCGCCAGGGAACACGGATCAGCATATATCTTGGATGATCCATATTCTAAAAATAGCTGGACCCTTGCACGAGTGTCTCAAAGAAAGATATCCCATGTAGACGGCCGGCAGCAAACGAAAGGTCAATCGGCGCCTCGCAGGCGAAAGGCTCCTGCCCCGGCACGTGCATCTGTCACGTGGCACCCCACACCCCGGCCCCACCAGGTGTCAGAGAAGGCAGCTAAGGCAGAGAAGGCAGAGAAGGCAGCACAAGTATAATACAAGGCAGTCGTGAGACTATATAACAAAACAAATAACAAAACAAATGCTCCGGGCAAAGACAAAGACGCGTGTAGGCGCTTCGCTCTGCTTCTCGCGGCCCGTCCTGGACTATCTCTACTTCGAGGTGAACAGCGGACCAAAACAGGCGGTCTCTGGCGCACAAGACGCGGGGAAGCTTGCCCAGACCCAGAAAGACAAGCCTGGCAAGCTCCGGGCAAGTGCCCGGTTGAAGGTGCCGCTTCTCCGGCTGCCGCAGCACTTGGGCCACTTCAGCCTGCGGGTGAACCGGTTCTACAACGAGGACCGTTACCTGGCGCAGGTGTTGCAGTTGCCCTTCAACCAGGCAAGCCACGACAGCCCCAGGCAATTGGAGAACCGGTTTTTAGACGGCAGCGGGGCCGACACGCTCCAGGTGTTCAATTTCGGCGTCTTCGACGGCCACGGCGGCGACAAGGTGCTGGATTACGTCAGCAAGCACCTCGGGGCGTGTGTGGAGCAGTTCCGGCAGCAGGATCTCACGGCGGAGTTCCTTGAGAGCCTCGCGAAAAGTTACAAGGACTATTTCGACGCCAACGGCGAGGGTGGGGCCAACGGGATGTACTGGAAGCGGTGGTTGCGGGCCAGCAGCAAGACGTTTGAGAAACTCGCCCAGGAAAGCAAAGAGCACTTGGACGATCTCAGTTTGCGGTTGCTATTCAGCTACCTCAAGTTGGACTACGACATGTTGGCCAACAAGTTGTTGCCCGGCCAAGAACAGCCGCCGCCGGGCGGGCTGACGGCGACGTCTGTCTACATCTACCCCGTGTTTGCCGAGACAAACAAGCTGCTTTATTTTGACGACGGCGCCATCAGCAAGCTCGTGGTGCTGCACCTTGGCGACACCAAGTGCATCTTGGTCGACAAGTACGGGCTTGCGCATCCGTTGACCTCGGACCACCACCCGGACTCGCCCATCGAGAGCACGCGGCTCGCCAAGTACAGCCTGAACTTCTTTGTGAACATGGACTCGTTTGGCGAGGAGCGGTTCTTGAACTTTGCCAACACCCGGCTGTTTGGCGACTTCCATGCCAAGCTGAAGGGCATCACTGCGGAGCCCGAGGTGGCGCTGCTGCTAGTCGTAGGTAATTCCAAGTTCATAAAGGCGCATCGCCCCGAGTTGCACAGCCAGACCATCGGCGGCATTGGCGGGGACGAGAGCTTTGTAGTGCTCGTCAGCGACGGGGTGACAAACTACTGCTCGGACCAGGAGGTCGCGGACATCATCATGTCGCACCACAACTTGCACGGCGGGAAGAAGGCGACGGTGCAGAAGTGCGCCGAGGAGTTGGTGCACTATGTGGAGGCGGTGGGCGGGGACGACAACGCGACGTGTGTGGTTGTGCGGTTGAACGGGTGGGGGAAGTGGCCGGTGATGGACCGGACGGGGAAGATGCGGGAGGAGCGGCTTAGCGAGGGGGCGGGGAGGAGTAGAGGCAATGGCTAGCAGACGCTGGCGGAGCCAGTGGCTGCGGCCACCACTGCTAGTAGTCACTGGCGAAGCCAGGGGCTGCGGTAGCCTAAGCAGTGCCACCACTGCTAGCAGTCACTGGCGAAGCCAGGGGCTGCGGTAGCCTAAGCAGTGCCACTACTGCTAGTAATTACTGGCGGAGCACTGCTAGCAGTCACTGCGGTAGCCTAAGCAATGCTACTACTGCTAGCCACGCCTGAGCGGTGTTCTTTGGCACTGTACTTTGACTGTCTACTTTGGCTGTCTACTCTGGCTGTCTACTTTGGCTGTCTACTCTGGCTGTCTACTTCTGGCAGTCTACTTTTGGCACTGTGCTCTGGCACTGTACTTTGGCAGTCTACTTTGGCGGTGTATTCTGGCAGAGTCCTTTGACAGTTCGTGCCTGTTGTCAATTGAGGCCTAACCAATGCCTGCTAGCAACGCACTTAGCAGCGCCCAGTCTACGCAACGCCACCGCTGCAACGCCAGCCTAACCATCCCTGTCCCTATTGCTCCTATTGTTGACAATAACAGTGCACCCCCTGGTTCACTGACGGCTCCAGACACCGAAGGTCGAAAAAATTGCATCCGCCGGTTCGACCGTCGAATGACATATACTATTACTACTAGACGAATGCATGATAAAGAGATGTGTAGTCTTTGGCCTATTGCTTTGGCTCATTAATCGTAAGTAGAGTAGTTATATTGGGACTATTCGGAAAACAATTTGCATTTGACGGTCGAAGACGCTTGTGTGGTCAATCGTTGTCTGCAATTGGCAGCTCCAATGCCTACTGCCCAAGCATTCGACAGTCGAAGACTGGTGGATGCCTAAAAAGATACTGCCAGTGGGCAACGCCAACTGACAATATGTCACTGACAACGCCCACTGGCAATGCCTACGCTGTCGCAACGCAGCACCCTGGCTTCGCCAGAGCACTGCTGTCAACTTGCTGTTTTGGAATGTTGGCCCAGAATGTGGAGCACAACACCCTGGCATCGACGATCTCTCAACATTTGCCCACCTGTCACAAGTTGGCAGACCGTTGCATCTGCTTCAGTGCATTCGACGGTCGTCAATCGTTGTCTTCAATCATCAGTGTCTTCGAAGAATTTAGAGAAGCTCTTTTGGAAAAATCATATCTATCATTCACACTGTCAGTACTTAATGGCGCAGGGTACTGGCAAAATCAGGGTGCTGGGTGGCACGCACCTGGTCCTGCTTACTGCTGTTATTGTCTCAGCACAGATCACCCGACAGGAGTCGACCCCTGCAAACACTAAGAAACTCTAAGCAAACCCCAACGGTTCTAAAAATAAACGAGAGGGGCCGTTGCTCGCTTTTAAGTTTGGCATGGAATGTAGTGGAATGCGTAGTTTGAGACTAGCAGTGGCGAGCGAAGCGAGACGCTGCGGCGTTTTCTCACGGCAGTTGCTGCAAAGGACTCAAAAGCTCAAGCTTGTTGGCAGGAATGTCTGAAAAGTTCCAGCAATTATTGGCATCTCTCTTGTGGACTTATTAACGTAATTCAAACCTTTGAAAACGTTTGAATTTCTTGATTATCCTTGGCCTGTCAGTAGGCATTACCATTAGGCATTGCCAGTCTTCGACTGTCGAATGCTTGTAATGTCTACTGATGCTATGCAGCAATCAAATTTTCTCTATCGTGTGAACTATATACAAATTGCGGCATACAAGCGGGCTGCTGCGTGGCGTCAGCAGTAGGCATGAGAAGTGCTACTTTTGAAGTAGCTAATTATTTAAACGGTGCCGGTCAGCAAAGAAGCAGTGCAGTTTCATTCTGAGCAACAGCGATCTTCTCACAGCAGTCTGTGGACTATCGCAACTCCTAGAAGGTCGCCCGCATTCGACGGTCGAAGACCGGCGGATGCAAATCGGCTTAAACCGTCGGTATGATCGCCAGTGGCTCGTGGGATTGGCTTAAACCGTCAGTATGATCGTCAATGGCTCGTAGGGTCTCGGAATGCTCTCCAAGATTCAGTGATTCTATTAATAAATCCCTGATGCTGGCAGAATTCGACACTGCATTCGACACTGTATTCGGCGGTCGAAGACCGGCGGATGCAAATTGTCCTCCAACGCCAGTGTCCTCCAACGCCAGTGTCCTCCAACGCCAGTGTCCTCCAACGCCAGTGTCCTGGGCCGTACTCCTGTGGGGCGTGCTTACACAACCCGCGGGAGTTTTGCAACGCATTGAGATAGACGCTGCGGCGTTTGAATTGCCCTTGGCTTGCATTAGAAGCATCTCTAGACTTACAGGCGGCATATTCCAATAGATATCCCGGCTTGCTGCAAGTGACTGTGATATCGAACGCTGGTTTTTGCACCCAGTGTGAGTGAAGTATTGACACTCGCTCAATAGGGTCCTAGTAGTGAGCAGTGCCAAGTGCTCATCAAGTACTTAAAATCAAATACTCATTGTCAAGTGCTCAACGCCAAGTACTTAAAGTCAAATACTCATCGTCAAGTGCTCAACGTCAAGTACTTAAAGTCAAATACTCATCGTCAAGTACTGATCGCAGCATCCCGCTTCGCGATCCGCTGCTTAGCTTAGCCGCTTAAATATTCAACGTAGCGTCCCGCTTCGCGGTCCGCTACTTTGCAAATACCACACCCTCCCCCCTCTGGCATAGATCAACCCGTCCTGCAACAACCCCGTGACCACCCCGAACACGGCGCCGCGGCCCAACATCACCCGCAGCTGGTAGTTCGACAACCCCTTATACTTGGCGTAGCCCCCTGCAGCTATGGCGCTCGCCACCAGTGTGTTCAAGAAGTCAATGCGTCCCCTCGCCGCATCGAGCGCCGCCTCCAAGCCAAAATAGCCCAACAACAATCCCGTGACCTTAAACCCATACTTGACGCCCTCATTGATTCCTTCCTTGATACAGACATAGTTCTTCCGCTTATGGTAGAAGTACCACCCGCCAACTGTCTTGGGAAGCCGATGGGAGTTTTCTGCGAGATAGACAAAAGAGGCCCTGTGGTAGCCCTCGTAGAAGCCCAGGAGAAGGCCAAACGTAGCACTGGTGGCGGCAATTGCACTGAGCCTGTACTCCGGAAAAAGATGAAACCGCTGGTCCGAATCGGTGGTCTCCTGTTCTATTAGGGTTTTGATTTCGCTGGTCATCTGCTGCGGCTTGTGCCTCTTGTGGTTCCATGTTGGAGATGGGTGAAAATTCCGGGTAACTGCCCGCTGGTTAGTATGGGGAGACTGCGGCAGTGGCCAGCGAAGTAGGTACCGCAAACAGCACAGTGGTTTTCGAGCTAATGACCACGGGGGAATTTCTAGACTTGGCTAGACTAACCGGGGAGTTGTCCAAAGTGGCAGGTGATTTTCAAAGTGCAAAAAATGACAGCGATTTGAGAAAGTTGCTCGGCACTTTACGTCAACTAGACACTGCGGTGGACCTGAATCTCTCCGAGTTGACCAAGCGGCAGGCATTGCAAAATGAAAGAGACAAAGTCAACTTGGATCTAGTCCAGACAGAGCTTTTGACGTCGCTTGGTCTGTCGAGTTCGTTGAAACAGTTTCTCGCCGAGAGCGCCTCTTTGTCGCGCCGCTTAACCTACAACGTGAAAGTGCTTGACTGTGAACGGTCACGAGTCAGCAAGACCAAGGAGTACGTCCAGGACATCCAGCGGCTCAAAGAGCATATCAACATCATAAACGAGTCGATCCAACGAAAGGAGTGGGACGTTGTAAGTAAGTCTCTTGACTTTATTTTGCACGAGTTGTCGCCGACCGTGCTTTTCCTGCTGCGGTATGCGGACATAATGATCCCGACATCGGAGCTTCCCGAGCGGCCCCAGACCTTGGTTGAAAAGTGGACACGGGAGCTCAGAGTATTCTACAAGGAGCAGTTTGAGGAGGCGGTCGAGAAAAGAGACATCGTCAAGTTGACGAGCTTCTTCTCGTACTTCCCGATGATCGGCGAGCTGGCCACCGGCATTGCCTCATATTCGAGTTTCATCAGCAACATCATTTCCGAGCAGTCGCGCAGCTTACTCAAAGGCGCCCCCCGTGACAAGGTCAATTTCTACTCGGCCGCCATCATGAAGCTTTTTGAAATCACCTCGAAGATCGTCAATCAGCACAGTAGGGTGATCTTGAAATACTACGACACCTCGCTGATGCGGACCGTCATTGCCAAGATCCAGCGCGAGGTCGACCTGCAGGCGGGGCTCATTGCTGACACCTTCTGGGACGCTCGGAATTTCGACAAGCAACTCCACGACTTGCAGGGTTACGGCTTCCCCTTTTTGAATGAACTACTCAAGCAGGAGTCCCTGCGCGATACTGAGCAAAATCTTGAGGATTCCATTGAGGACATAATCTCTGTGGTTGAGGTTGGCGACTTCATCAGCGAGCTTCTGACATTGATGAACCGCTGGCTGCTCTACTGTGGCTATGTCTGTATCAAGTGGAAAGAGTATTCTGAGCAGGATACTGGAAGCAAAGATTCCTTGGCTCTTGCAAAGCCTATCTTGGAGAGTTCGTTTCTGGAAAAGGTTGAGACCAAGCTCGGGCCGTGTTTTGATGGTCTTTCGTCGTACTATATCAAAAAGTCGCTTGAGAAGTCCTTCCGCTTGGAACAATTGCCCGACATATTGCCAATTGTCCAGGCTTTTCTAAAGGGAGGCAGCGCCAAGCTGCTGGAAGTCGAGCCCTTGCCCCAGGAGAGTCTTCCGGTCTCTTCAGTGGTCGAGGACTTTGTGCTTATCATCAATACCACCTTGACCAGAGCAGTCGAGTCGGGTCAGCCGGGGTTGGTCAAGAGCCAAGTCACTAGTCTTACGAAGTTTCTAAAGTCCTACTTTTTCAGAATACTCTTGACCAAACTAAAGGACTTGCAACCACGGCAGGGCACCAACTTGCTCCTTCTCACCGACAAGCAGAAGCCAGACAGCAAGGCCGCCCTGCAGGCTCAGATGAACAACCCCAACCGCAGTGTGCTCACCGGCAACTTGAGCAGTCTCAGAAACAGTGGTGAGCACGAGCGGGCTGCCTCGCCAACTGTGTTGTCAAACATGCTCTCCAAAGGAGTGAGCGCGCTTTCCTTAGGCCTCAATGACGAAGCGAAGCTTGCTAGTTATTTGATCTACTTGAACTCCGTTTCTTTGTTCAAAATTTATTTTGAGCAGGTCGTTGAGAGGCTTGCTGCTGGTCCTGACTGTTTGGTCGAGAAGAACTTCAAGATTGGAGAGGATGCCAACCAGTTGAAGGATTTTTTCTCAGAGCACTTGCGCTCTGTGGTTGGCATTTCTGACACCATCGTCAAGGAGCAGAGCACGATCTTTTTTGGCCTCATCTTTCGGAACAAGATCAAGTCGATTCTCAACGATTTTTTTTCCTATTCCAACTCCTACCTCATAGACTCCACTGAAACCTCTGCCAACCAAACCGGGCTCGAGATGAAGAAGTTCATTGGCAGCTGGCTGGCCCTTGTGAAACCGTACTATAGGCTCTTGCACCCTTCGGTGTTTAAGGCGGTTCACAAGCAGTTGGTGGCACTGGTTGCCGAGGCCATGGAAAAGAAGGTGTGGCTCTTGTCCAAGAAGGTCAATCTTTTGGGTGTTTTGAAGTTGGAACGCGACGTGAGCATGCTCATCAATGAGACGACTAGAAACGACTATGGTTTGAGAGAGCAGTTTGTGAGAGTGACTCAGTTGATCATGATCATGGGGTTTGACAATGAAGACGAGGAGCAGGACATGGAGTGGATCTTGACGATGAACGAGAGGAAGAGGGCGAGGCAGCTCAGGATCGACTTGTAGCAGTGCTAGCAGTGGACTGCGAAGCAGGACGCTGCGGAGCTGCTATTAGCACTGGTGCTGTCTTGCTAGGCAGACTTTATCAGAGAGTTTCGACGCCTCGCACTTGAACTTCGACGACCACACTCCTTGTCTGACAGACTCCGCACCCTGGCCTTGCCAGTCACTGCGACTACTTGCCAATGTGCCACACCATGTGTTTATAGAGCGCTCCAAAGTCATAGATTATGCATGTATTTAAAATACTCCAGTGTAGAAGGGGGCAAATGTACAGCAGGAAGTGTGTAGAGCACCTTGGCTTTGCTTAAGAAGCGGTCATCAAATCTCACTCAGGGCCACGCTGAAAGCCACACTGAAGCAAAGGTAATTACACGCAAAGAATATTAGAATGGAATTGTCAATAAGTTGTTAAAAAAGAAAAGTAGTTAGAAATGAAGAACTCAGTATGTTGTAGTCGATTGCCATGGCATATTAGCACAATGGCAGCTGACCATTGGAACAGTCGCAGCACAGTAATCAATGAAACAGTCGCAGCACAGTAATCAAAGGAACAGTCAGCACATTGATCAATGGAACAATCGCAGCACTTTGGCTCCGCCAATGCGCTGCTTACCACCAACGGCTAAACACTCCCTTCCTTGCTGTACACCTCCCCGTGCTGCTCCTGCTCCCCATGCAACTCCTCGGCCAACTGTTCCAAGGTCTTGCGCTTTGTCTCTGGAATCAAGAAAGATAGGAACAATCCCACCAACATGAAGGCGGCAAAGATCTGCATCACGTGGGGGAGAAAGCAGTTCTTGTCTTGCTTGGAACAGCCGTGGTTCACAAGGGTTCCCAAGGCGGTCTGGGCAATGATGGCGCCCAACTTCCCTGACGCCGCCAGTATCCCGTGGGCCGTGGAGCGGTATCTTGTAGGAAAGCACTCTCCCGGGACGACAAAGGTCGTGACGTTGGGCCCAAAGTTCTGGAAGAACTGGGCCAAAATGTAGAGCCCGAGAAGGCCATTCTCACTGAGCTTGTGATAGGCAAAGCCGATGACCGCAAGCAACACCGTGAGCACGGCAAAGCCCATGATTTGCACCGGCTTGCGGCCAACCGTGTCGATAGTGGCCACAGATACCCAGTATCCTGGAATGGATCCGGCACACACAAGGATAAGGTTGCCCGCCGCCGAGTTGTAGAGCTTGTGATAGACGTTTTTCGACAGGGCAAAGCCGATGGTCTGCAAAATCGTCGCGCTGTTCAAGCCGAGGCCGTAGTAGGCAACATCAAGCATGAACCATGAGCCGGCGGTGCCCAAGAGAATCTTTCCATGCTTCCATTGTGAGAAGTGGGCAACAAAGTCGCCAAAGGAGGCGCCGCTGGGTCTGGTGTCGTGTTCGTACATCTCGGTGTCTCTGAGCGCTTCAACCGCTTCCTCGGGGGCGCATCCATTGTTTTTGTCAGTAAAGTGTTTGGCATCTGCCACTGCCTGCTCGATGTCCTGCTCGATATCGGCAGTATATCGAGGACTCTCTGGAATGGTCAAGCGGAAGTAGAGCGCGGCAGTTGCTGGAACGCAGCCAAAGCCGATAAGTATTCTCCACATGGTGTCACACGCTTTCACGCACTCGGGGCCACAGTGGTCGGCTCCACGAGAGTCATTGAGCTGGTCCTTGAATCCGGCAACACAGCAGAGAGCAACCAAACCAGCCAACAACTGGCCCCACCCTTGGTTCGCAAAAACAGCCCCCATTATGGCTCCTCTCCACTTGGTCGTCAGGAACTCACTCGTGATGATCAGCGACAACGGATAGTCCCCGCCAATGCCAATGCCCATGATGATCCGGCAGAACGTGAAGATGGCGGCAAAATTGACGGCGGGAGACTCTCCCAAGACACACTGGATCAAGGTGGCACAGATCATGACAATCAACTCCAAGCCGTATACCCCCTTGCGCCCCACAATATCACCCATCGCCCCGAACCCCACTTGGCCAATGACAGTGCCAATTGACGTGGACACCTTGAGCAAAGTCTCTGTGCTGGCCGGAATGTCGCCTCCCCAGTAGGCGTATGTCAACATCGACACCCCAAGGTTAATTGCAAAGATGTCGTAGGCGTCGGTGAGGAAGCCGACACCCGCGACAACGATGATCTTGACCTGGGCCCAGCCAAAGCCCTCGCTGTCCATCTTTTCGAGCGCCAAGCGGCGGCGCTCCACCGGGTCGGCGACGTCGGCAAAGTCGTTGATGTAGTTGTGGAAGGCTGCGTTGCCGCCCTCTGTTTGGTTGTGGTTCGACATTGTGGAACAGGGATTCAGCAGTGGGAGCCAAGAATTGAATTAGTCAAGAATCAAATGAGTCAGCAATGGTCAGTAGTGATCAGCTCCTGTCAATGGTCAATGCTGGTCTGTGGCAGTCAATCAATGCTGGTGGCAGTCAATAACGCTGGCAGTCAGTGATATGCAATGATGTTCAATGGTGAACGTCAGTCAGCTATCAATAAGTGTAGCTTTTAGTTTTCTGTGTAGCTTCAGTTTTCTAACTTTCAGTTTTCTGTTTGCTACAAATCAGAGAGTTGTGGGTCTCCTGCCCCTTTATTTGATTTTCTCAGGGGATGTCGTGCGACGGTGCCCTGGGTCAGTGCCCCCCAGGATCGCCTCCAGCGGGCACCGCCAAACGGCGTACTACAAGACTCACACGAGGAAGTAACAAATTGGGTAATGGCCTGAAAACGTGGCCAGCACGGAGAGAGCCCCAGAGCGTGTTTCTTTGAGCTCGAGCTCTCTGCCACACAGGGAAGCAGTGCGGCAACGCTCGGCTGTGCATTCATCATGCAGCCTTGCGAGGCGCCAGTTGTCCAGTAATGCCGCACTGGCCCCCGCCAGGCCAACAAAGCCGGAAAATTCCATGGCACTACACAGCATGGAATTGTCACAACGTGGGATCCTACTAGCCGGATTGGGTTTAATGGCAAGGCAGACTGTCAAGCAAGGCAGACTGTCAAGCAAGGCAGAGTGTTCAGCAAGGCAGACTGCATGCATCTGGAATGTCCAGACTATAGAGCTAATCATGTGATGCAGAGTCTAAGAATATTCAGTAAAAGTTGACTGCTCTTTCTGACTAGACAAAATGTAATATATAGATAGACAACGTACAAACTAATGTATATATATATATCGACAACATATATAGCTGGGACCGACAACTGTGGGGCTGCACTCCGGTGATGGCACCCCACTTTTGTGAGGTGAGCTATACGTGCTGCATGTATAGATAGTTAGCATCAGCTCATCACATCCTGAAATCTCTGTGTGCTAACACTGTTGCAGTGCAATGTTTTGTGGGGGTCTGTCGGCTGATGTCGATATCATCAGTTACACTATCGCATCCGCCAGTCTTCGACTGGCGACAAGTCGCGTGCTTCCCTTCCCTCTCTTAGACGGAGGCTCTTCGTGGATTTTACCCGGCCATGCCATCTCATGCAGGCGGCCCGTGCAGAAAATTTTCTGCTCTGCTCTGAAAAGTTCCTAAAGTTTTGCAAAAGTTTTGTGTAGTTTCCCAAAAGTTTTCACACTCAAAAAAACCCACAATGGCGAAGAAAGTTAGCAAGACAAGCGCCGCGAAGCCGGAGAAGGTCGTCAAGGCCGTGAAGAAGGTCGACGACAAGAAGAAGGCCAAGAAGGCCGCCAAGAAGGAGGAGGAGAGTGAGTCTGAGAGCGACTCTGAGAGCTCTGGCAGCGACTCTGACAGCTCTGACAGTGGCTCTGACAGCTCTGACAGTGACTCTGACAGCGACTCCGAGGAGGAGACCAAGCCAGCTGCCAAGAAGGATGAGTCTTCCTCCCTGGACTCTTCCAGCTCTGACTCTTCTTCCTCGGACTCTTCCGACTCGGACTCTTCCGACTCTGAGTCTGAGGAGGAGGCCAAGCCAGCTGCCAAGAAGGAGGAGTCCAGCTCGGACTCCGACAGCGACAGCGGCTCTGACAGTGACTCCGACAGCGACAGCGACTCCGAGGAGGAGAAGAAGGAGGAGGCCAAGACCGAAAAGAAGGAGGAGTCGTCTAGCTCCGACTCCGACTCCGGCAGCGACTCCGACAGCGACAGCGACAGCTCTGACTCCGAGTCTGAGACCGAGGGCGCGTCGTCCGAGGAGGAGTCCAAGAAGAGAAAGGCCGACTCTGAGGAGGCGTCCTCCGAGGAGGAGCCAGCCAAGAAGGCCAAGACCGAGGAGCCAGCGACGCTCTTTGTCGGGCGTCTCTCGTGGAACATCGACGACGAGTGGTTGAAGAGCGAGTTCGAGGCGATTGGCGGGGTGCTTGGCGCGCGCGTGATCATGGACGGCGACAAGTCGCGTGGCTACGGCTATGTGGACTTCTCGTCCAAGGCGCTTGCCCAGAAGGCGCTCGACGAGTTCCAGGGCAAGGAGATCGACGGCAGACCAATCAACCTCGACTTCTCGACCTCGAAGCCAAACAACGCCAACAAGACGAATACCCGCGCCAAGACCTTTGGCGATGCGGTGTCCGACCCGTCGGACACTCTCTTCGTCGGCAACCTCTCGTTCAAGGCCGACAGAGACTCCCTCAGAGCCGCGTTTGCCGAGTACGGCACGGTTGTGTCGTGCAGAATCCCAACCAACCCAGAGACCGAGCAGTCCAAGGGCTACGGATACGTGCAGTTTGGCAGCATAGACGAGGCCAAGAAGGCGCTTGAGACTCTCAACGGCGAGTACCTTGACGGCAGACCTGTGCGTCTCGACTACTCGACTCCTAAGCCGCAGTTTGACCGTGGTGGAGGCCGTGGTGGGTTCGGCGGCGGCAGAGGCCGTGGGGACTTTGGAGGCCGTGGCGGCAGCAGAGGCGGAAGAGGCGGGTCGTTCGGCGGCAGAGGCGGCAGAGACAGACAGTCTGGTCCTCCAAGACAGGAGTTCAAGGGGACCAAGAAGACCTTTGATTAGGCATTAGCAGTGGCGAGCGTTAGCGAGACACTGCGGTGTCAGCACATGGTGTCAGCACATGGTGTCAGCACATGGTGCCAGCACATGATGCCAGCACATGATGCCAGCACATGTTCGCACCTCCTCGATCATGGACCCTCAAGCATTTTTATATAAACAGCAGTAATGTATCTTAGTATATCACCATTGTGTAGGCGTGCATGAGCAATTGTACCCGGACACCACCACTTCCTACGGACAGCTTTTTTAGTATTTATTTTTACATCTATCAACAACTAGCTGACGTTCGTGTTTAGATTATTTTTTTATTGAGCAGCAGGCAAAGATTCATGAGCACTTACAATGCGATAATTGATGAGCACTTACAATGCTCATATCCTATTGCAAAAATTCATGGCACTTATAATGCTCATATCTTATTGCATGCAGCGTCTCGCTATTGCAAGGCTCTAGAAGTGCACCGCAGTGTCTCGCTAACGCTCGCCACTGCTAGTTCTTCAAACTCCCAATGTAGTTGATGGCACTCCCCGCCTTGAAGAAGTTGACCTGGTCCTTCGACATCGTGTGCTTGGTCTTGACCACAAAGCTCAGGCCGTCCTTCTTGGTGATCTTGACGTCCAAGTATCCCCCGTTGTTGCCCTCCTTGGCAATCATGTCGGCCAAGTTCACCGTCTCCAAGACATCGCCCGAGCTCAATCTGTCGTAGTCGGACTCTTCGGCAAACCACAACGGCAACATGCCCTGCTTCTTGAGGTTGGTCTCGTGGATTCTGGCAAACGACTTCACCAAGATAATCTCTCCGCCAAGGAACTTTGGCGACAACGCCGCATGCTCACGAGCAGAGCCCTCGCCGTAGTTGTGCTCCGCAACAACAGTCCACGGTCTGCCCTCCTCCTTCCACTTCATCATCAACCCCGGAATCAGGTGCGCCTCCCCGTCGAAATCGTACGCCTTGTTCACCTCCCCGGTCTCCTTGTTCTGGGCACCAATGAGGGTGTTGTACGAGATGTTCTCGAGATGGCCCTTGTACTTCAACCAGGTCCCGGCGGCCGAGATGTGGTCGGTGGTGCACTTTCCCTCGACCTTCAAAAGAATGTTTGTCTTGAGCTCCTGGCCATTCCATGGCTTGAACGGGTCAAGGAGCTGCAACCGGGTGGACTCGGGCGAGACCGCGACCTGGACCTCCGGGTGCGGCACTGGGGCAGGGTCCGGGTAGAACTCCGAACGGCCGGGGATGAAGCCGCTGCCCGGCAAGTCCTTACCGGTGGGTGGCGAGAACTTGAAGGCGGTGCCGTTTTCGGTTTGAATGGAATCAGTGATCGGGTTGAAGTCGGCCTCCCCGGAGTAGATCATCGCAGTGACAATCTCCGGCGAGGTCAAGAAGTTCATCGTCGCACGGTTCCCGTCGTTTCTCGCACGGAAGTTTCTGTTGAACGAGGTGAAGATGGCATTCGTCTCCTTGGAGGTCTTCTCGATGTCGGTTCTGTCCCACTGGCCGATACATGGTCCGCAGGCATTGGCCAAGACCTTGGCGCCGCTCTTCTCAAAGGTGGAGATGAGGCCGTCTCTCTCGATGGTGGCACGGATCTGCTCAGAACCCGGGGTGACAAAAAACGGAATCTTTGGCTTGAGCCCCGCGGCCTGGGCCTGCTCAATGAGCTCGGCGGCACGGGTCATGTCCTGGTACGACGAGTTGGTGCACGAGCCAATGAGCCCGACGCTGATCTTGTCTGGCCAGCCGTTTTCCTGGGCGGTCTTGCCAAACTGGGAGATCGGGGTGGCGAGGTCCGGAGTGAAGGGGCCGTTCACCGACGGCTCGAGGGTCTCCAAGTCGATCTCAATGACCTTGTCGTACTGCGCGTCGGCGTCCGCCTTGAGCAACGAGTACTTGTCGTTGGTCTGGCGAGCAGCCTCGGCAATTGGTCCCCGGCCGGTGGCGGTGAGATAGTCAAAGTGCGCGTCCTGGAATGGGAAGGTACTGGTGGTGGCACCGATCTCGGCACCCATGTTGCAAATAGTGGCCATACCCGTGCACGACAAGTGCTCGACGCCGTCGCCAAAGTACTCCACAATGTAGCCCGTGCCGCCACGGACAGTGAGAAGCCCGGCAAGGTGGGTGATGATATCCTTTGGAGAGGACCACCCGTTGAGCTTCCCGCTGAGCTTGACGCCCAACACCTTGGGCGCCTTCAACTCCCAGGGGGTGCCCGTGAGCGCGTCCACGGCATCGGCGCCCCCCACTCCAATGGCGATGGCGCCAAGCCCGCCGCCGTTTGGCGTGTGCGAGTCTGTGCCGAGCATCATAAGGCCCGGCGCGGCAAAGTTCTCGAGCACAATCTGGTGGATGATTCCCGAGCCCGGCCCCCAAAACTGGATGCCGTACTTCTCGCCACAGCTCTGGAGAAAGTCAAACACCTCCTTGTTGGTGGCAATCGAGCTCTTGAGATCGGTGTCCGCGCCGTCCTTGCCCACAATCAAGTGGTCACAGTGGATCGATGCCGGCACCGCGGTGTTGGGCATCCCGCACGTCATGAACTGGAGCAACGCCATCTGTGCCGACGCGTCCTGCATCGCCACCCGGTCCGGGTGGAGCTTCAAGTACTGCTGGCCTCTGACGTCCTGGACGTTCTTGATCCCATCAAACGTCTCCTCGGGCTGCACAAGGTGCGAGTAGAGGATCTTCTCGGCATAAGTGAGTGGGGCATTGCCAAGCACGTGCTTGACCTTGCCGAGATTCTCGACGAGCTTGGCGTAGGGCGGCGAGCGCGGCTTGAGCTGCGCCGGGATGTTTGCGCCGAGCGTCGAGTCGACGGTCGCGAAGGTCCGGGTCTGGGGTTAGTATGGTTGGTTAAGAGCAATGGGATGATGTGGCAATTGTGTTAAGTAGATGGACAGTCAACTCGGTAGACAGCCAACTCGATAGACAGCCAACTCGGTAGACAGCCAACTCGGTAGACAGCCAACTCGGTAGACAGCCAACTCG